>JAJKLI010000043.1:0-334200 GCA_023159215.1 Xylariaceae sp. AK1471
CGCACGCCCTCATAGTCCTGCTCCAGCTGGGCGAATAAGTCCTTCTCGGGCCCTGTCAATCCCTCGACGCTATGACGCGTGCCTAGGCTCCGGGCCTTGCATTCCCTCACTACGAAATAGTCGATCCTCCCGGGGCTGGTGAAGTAGGTCTGTAGCGTGCACTCGTCCCCACAACGGGCTCTTCTTATGTTCGGCGGCCTTGCGGCCATGCTGGGAAGCTACGTGCTCCTTTATCTTTCGGCCGTGGCGGGTGCAGTAGCCACAACCCGTCTCCCGGCAGCGGAACCCGCGGTAGCTGGCAAGGTGCTTGATCGGCTCGCACTCGTCTTCCGGTCGGGGCTTGCCCGCTCGGAGCTCGTCTGCCGTCTTCAGGTCGTAGCTGCTCAAGAAGCTGGACCGTACTCTTGAGGACGTCTCCGAGGAGGCGATGGGGTTCCGCTCGTAGGTGTCGCTCCTGGCTAGGCCGTCCTGGGATGATGCAAGACCGACAAAGGTGGCATACGACAATCCGATGGACTGGATCATACGAAAAACCATACGAAAACATGAAGAAAAAAAGAAATACCTACTTGCCCGCCTACCCGCCTACCTACATTGATTGATTGATTGATTTTATCTATTCCGTCTCCCTTTGGTAGGCCGAGGAGGAAAAGAAAGAAAGGGAGGGAGAAGAAAAAAAAAAAAAAAAAAAAAAAAACAGTGCACTCTTACCGTAATGCACTCTTACCGGATGTGGCACCGGCAGGGGTGCCGCGGACCAATCACCGCCGCGCGGTTTTGCACTCTCACCAAAAGAGCGGCCTCGCATAAGAGGTAGTCATTTAACAAGGCCAAAAATTCGAAAAAATCCTAAAATATCGAAGAAAACGACAGTTCTAATAAGAATTTCTATAACATAAATGCTATTAAAGCACTAACCCTAAAAAAACCTACCCAGAAAACACCTACCCAGAAGTCCTAAGTATCCGCCCTATCACGCGATTAATAACTATATAACACTAGATCTACAGCTTATATATCGAATAATAAAGCTTTATTTAAAAACTTAATCTATTCGAATACGTTAAAACCCATTAAAACAAGTGCTAGCCTTATATTTCCTATTGCTAAAAAAAATATAACACTATAATTTTAACATTCTAAATCAAAAATATGGAATATAACGTTAAATAACGTATTATATATACTAAAATTCCCTATAAATATTATTTCAAGGCAAAAACACTATAAAAGTAGTAGTATTATAAGCGGGAACACTCTTCTAGATTTGAAAAGAAAACCGTTCGCTTTATTAAACCATGAAAAACGGGGATTTTTCCTGAATTTAGCGTATAAACTAAAGCCGGACTTAACGTTATTAAATTTCAACATTAATAACGAACTATTAAAATTCACACCGGCTACCCTGAAAAAGTCTACCCTGAAAAAGCAAGAAAATAACCAGGAAAACGCTACGGAAAAACCAGTTCACTTAAACGAATCTACCCAGGACGATCTTACCCAGCAGGAAACCCCAATGCATTCAAATTATTCTATAACCCAGTTATAACATAATCGACTTGCACACCCTAATTACGATTTATTAGCTAAAACAGCTAAAATAACTAAGGGAATAACAGATAAATCGTTAAAAAAACGATTTAAACTACGATAACTACATAACCGGCAAGTTTACCCAGCAGCAGTCAAAATATAACGTAAACCGAGCTACTATACCGCTTAAACGTATATATATTAACACTATACATATAACCCCTACAAGTTATTCTGGTTATAAATACGCTGTATTATTCACAAACGATAAAACCAGTCTACAGGTTATCAAATTTTTAAAAACTAAAGATTCGATATTTAAATTAGTTGTTAATAAACTAGAATATTTTAATAACCAGTATAAAAAATACCTAAATAACGTTCGAATCGATAACGGACGTAAATTCCACTTTAAGAAATTAGAGAATTTCTTAAATTCGAAAAGAATTAACCTCGAAACAACTACCCCGTATACACTAGAACAAAACAGTATAATAAAAAGGGCTAATCATATTTTAATAAATAAAGTACGAACTACCCTTATAACTAGTAATATTCCTAAAAACCTATAAGAATTTATTACTAAATCCGTTATTTTAATAACGAACATTACGGCAAAAACGAAAGAAAATATTACCCCTTACGAAAAATTCAACGATTATTTCTTTCCGAATAAGAATAATACGCCGGATCTTTCGTTTTTACAAACTTTAGGTTATGAAGTTACTATATATATACCTAAAAAAATTCGAAAAAATTCCGATAAATTCGGAAACTATACCGAAAAAAGTATATTAATCGGTTTTAAAAGTAGTACGATTTATACGTGCTATATACTTAACCGTCTATATAAATCCTAAATCGTACATATATCACATGTTCGATTTAATAAAGTAATTCGAAAAAAAGGGGAAAATCTACCCTGTATTCAGGGTAATAGCCCTTAGAACGCTTCAAGCCTTGAAAGCGTTTCAAATACTTCAAAATCAAGTCGGGAGAACTTACCCTGTAGTCAGGGTAGCAGCTCTCAAAACGCTGTAAAAACTATAAAACCGATTTACAAGAACCTACCCTGTAATTAAGGTAGTACTGGCCAAACTGGAGATCCTTCAAATTCTACCAAAATTAAAGTAATTCTATCAAAACTACCGGTCAAAAAACAAAACGAATACCAGAAATTCGACGATTCTTTCTACAGATTATTCGATTATCCCAATACAAAAATAGTTTATGCTAATATTAATAAATATATCGAACCGAAAACGCTTAAACAAGCGTTAAATTCACCTAAACAAAAATATTAGATAAAAGCGGTTCATAAAAAACTTAAGTAAATAATTTGAAAAAGGACTTTTAAAGCTGTCGATAAATTAAAAATCGCTAAATCTAACTATATTCCTTTAACCGTTAAATAGGTATTTAAACGAAAAATCGATAAAAACGAAAATATCAATAAATACAAAGCCTGTTTATACGTACAAGGATTTGAACAAAAATACAGCGTTGATTACTTCGAAACCTTTACTTTAAGTGCAAAACCAGCTACTTAGCAAATACTATTCGCTTTAACTGTATATTACGATTAAGAAATCAAACAAATCGATATTATCAGGGCTTTTCTACATAGAAAACTACACGAAAAAGTGTATATAACCCCTATTACCGGACTAAACAAATTTTTATCGAATTATTCAGAATATAACTTCGGCTAGAAATCAGATAATTCCTAGATTATCCAGCTAATTAACGCTTTATACAGTTTAAAACAAAGCCCTCAACAGTAACAAATCAAAATTAAAAAGGCTTTAAAAAAGCTAAATTTCGAACCACTTATTTCAGACAAATCTACGTATTATAATAAAGATTTTCGTATTTTTATTATAACCTACGTCGACAATTTCCTTATTATAGGACCTACTCTAAAAAAAATCAACCGAATTAAAACAGAAATTAGGAAAATATTTGAAATAAAGGACTTAGGTCCCGTTTTGTACTTTCTAGAAATTTAAGTATTTCAAGACCGAAAAAATCGATCTATTTATATTAACTAAAGTAATTATATTACTCGATTACTTAAAAATAACGGTTTAAACGATTTAAAACCGTCCGATATCCTTTTAAGCTTTAGATTACCGAAAGCTTTATTTAAAATCGAAAACTAAAATAAAAAAGACTTACCCGGGAATTCCTAGGTAACTCATGAATTCCAGCACTTAATAAGTGGTTTAATGTACACTATAACCTAAACTAAACCTGACTTAGCGTTTCCTGTTACATATTTAGCTCGATATATGCAAAAACTTTCGAATACGTATATTAAAGCCGTTAAAAATATTTTCAAATACTTTAAACAAACGAAAGATTTATTTATTACGTTTAACAGCTAAACAAAACCTAAATTATTTAAATATTACGATTCTGATTTTGCTGGTAACTATACTACTAAAAAATCCACTTACGGTTATTTATATATATTAAATAACGGCTGTATTAGTTAGAAATCAAAACAGTAATCTACTATTGCACTTTTCACTATTGAAGCTGAATTTAACGGCCTCGAAAAAGCTACCCGAGAAGCTATATAGCTTAAAAACCTATTATTCGAAATAAGCATAAAGTCAGGCCCTATTTATATAAAAAGGGATAATACCGGTACGATAAGTTTGGCTTATAATCCAGAATATTATTAACGTATTAAACATACCGCTATACGGTATTATTACGTACGGCAAGAAGTTAAAAATAAGAATATACTTATCCAGTATATTTCAACTAACAAAATGCCGGCTGATAGTTTAACTAAACCACTACTGAAAGATAAATTTAATAAGTTTATTAAACTTATTAATCTTCAGAATTATACACTTTTTAACCGTTCATCTTTAAACACAACCTTAAATACCGGTTAAAAAAAAGGGTGTTAAAAATATGCTTCATTATAAGCATATATTCTATGATTTATCCGATATTCACTTATAGAATATCATAGAATATCATGAAATTCTATAGAATTCCATAGAATTCCGTAGAATATTTTCGAATATTCTACGCCACTCAACTCCACTCTTTTAATTTATAAGCATATATTATTAATGCTTATTAATACGTTAGAATATATTAGAAATATATAGAATTAAAGGAGATTGTATATATATAAAGGTCTTGTTTCTTAATTTCTAGATTAACTTTAAAAAAAAAAAACAATAACAATAAGTTCAACACATTCATTATAAACAACATTACGGTCTTACCTTTTATACATAACCTATATACAACGATATATTCGTTTAACATTAATTAATATATAAAAAATTAAAAAAAAAATAGTTAATATATAATACTAGTAATAATCGGTTAATTTAAATATAGTATTAGTTTTAAAAAGATTAAAAAAACTATATAACCTATATTTAAACTAAAGCAATTTTGCTTGTTATTTTTATAAAAATAAAGAATATAGAACGCTTTAATATAAAAAGTTTAATAATTTAATTAAATATAAGGTTTTATATTAAAAGTATAAGTTAAAAGGTTATTACTTAAAAAGCTAGAACTTTTTTATAATAATCTTTTAAACTTTAGTTTTAAAATATATTTATTTAGTTATATAAAATATTAACTAATTTATTAATTTAGTTAGTTTTATAACTAAATAATATAAATATTATAAAACCCTTACTTTATAATAATCTAAAAAATACCGTTTTAAATATAATAAATATTATTAATTAAAAGAAATATTGTTTATTCTTATTAAAAAAAGCTTTTAAAGCTAAATTTAAAAATATTATATTATTTAATATAGTTTTATACTTATTTATAAAACAATATTTTATTATAGTAAAAAAACTTAATTTACTTATTATTAAATAAAGTATAAAAAATATTTTAATAAAAAAGCGTAAAATAATTTAAAGTAATACTTAAGTTATATCTAGTAGTATTAAAGTTTAAACTGATTTAGAAGTTTTTGTACTTAAAAAAAATAAGCTATTTAAAAGTTATAATAAGCCCGATTAAAAAAAAGTTGAAAATATTAAAAAAAATAATGCTAAAAAAAACTTTAATTTTTAGCACGTATTTAAAGAAAAAATTAAAACTTAACTTAATAAAAAGTTTAATTAAACTTAAAATAATCTTTTAAAACATGTTCTTATTTTATATAAAATATTATTAGATTTAATTAATAAAACGCTTAAAATTATATTAGATTTTATAAAAGCTGTTTTAATTATATAATTATTTAAAGCTTTAATTAAAAAGAAAAAAAAACATTAAAATATTTACTAGTATTAATATTATAGCTTAAAATAAATACTTTATTAATTTTATTAATATATTAAATATAAATTATATAAAGCTTTTATTTAAAATTATTGTTTATATTAAGATTAAAAGCGTAAAAAAAGTTTATTATAGTTATTTTAAATTTAAAAGCTTAATTTTTAGTAATTATTAAAATATATACTTTTTAAAACTATTTATTTATATAAAAACTAACTATATATTTTTAATTATTTTATTAAAAATTAAATAAAAATTTTTAATACTTGTGTTTAAATATCTAACTTTTATATAAATATTTTAATTTATATTATTAAAAATAAATTAATTAATAAACCGCTTTTTTTAAAAATAAATTTCTTTATAAAAATAAATCTAATTTTTATATATAAAAATAGGTTTATATTTACATAAATAGTTATAAATAATATAGGAGTTTAAGTTTTATTATAATTATTAAACAAAAAAACGATTTTTAAACATAAGACTTATAATAGTTAATATTTTAATAAAAAAAACTAGAACCTGTTAATAAATCAAGCTTAACTAACAAAAACTTTAAACTAATAAATAATAATAAAAAAACTAATAATAAATAAATTAAATAAATAAATTAAAATATTAAACTTTAAATTAAATAAGCGCTTAATAATTATATTATTAAATAATAACGTTTATTTAATATTTATAAAGTTATTAAATTAAAATTAAAAAAATAAAAATGTTGATATTAATATTTTTATAATATATAAGCTTAAAAATAAAAAAGTTGTTTTAATAAATATTACTAAACTAAATAAATTAATATTTTTAGGATTAATATTATAAAAAGTTAAAACACTTAAAAAAATAAAAACTACGTTAAAAAGCTTTAAACTATTAAAAGAAAATAGCATGTTTTAAAATATTTACTCTAAGTTTTTTAAAATACTTTAAAAGTTAAAGCTTATATAAAAACAAGTATAAAATATTTTTAATCGGATTAATAAAATTAAGTTTATAAAAAAGAAAAAAACAAATTTTTTAAAAATCTTATATTAAAAAAAAACTATATTAAGCTAAACTATAAAAAATATTAGCAAAGTTCGCGATAAAGTTATATTATTATATAAAATTAAAACTATTTTATATAAAACGTAATAGGTTAAAAATATCTTAATCTTGAAAACATTATAACTAAAAATTAATAAAGCTTTAAAATTAAAATATAAAGTTAATATTTTAAAAAAAAAGCATAGCTTATATAAAAATACCTAGTTTATTATTAAAAAGAAAATAAAAGTATTCGCTTAATTAACTTTTAAATAAAACTAATAATATTATAATTAAAAATATAAACTTACTTAAAAATTATAAATTATTTTTTAAATAGTTTATTATATATAAAATATTAACTATAATAGATTTTTTATTTAGTTATAATTAGCTTATATTATTAAAAGCTAGTTACGATTTAATAACGTTTTTTACTGTATTAAGTTTATTTAAAATAATAATAATACTATAAAAAAGGATAAATTCTATTACTTACTTTTTTAAAATAATTAATCGAATACTTTATAACTTAATATTATATATTATAGATTATTTTTTTAATAATATTAAAGTTATAAAACTAAAAACTTATTATAATAATTAAAAGGTTATCTTTAACGTTCGTTAATTTATTTTTAAATATTTAAAAAATATTAATATTATTTTATTAGTTTTTAAACTAGCTAGCGCAATAGTTAGCATAATAAAGTCGGAATAATATACTAAAACAATTAAAATTATAAAATATATTTATAAATTAAATAATTATAAACTTAATAATATAAAAGTTATTAAAATATTTAAATAAATAAAGTTTTATTATATTATTAATATAAAAACATTTATAGGGTTAATAGTTTATTACTGGATATAAATCCTATATTATTTATTAGTTATAAAGCTTTTAAGCGTTTTTTTTTTTTTTTTTAAATTTTGTTTAAATAAAAAAATAATTAAAAAAATACTATTAAAACAATTAAAAAAAAGCTTATAATAATATAGTTATTTATTTTAATATTTTACAAAAAAAAAACAAGTTAAATATTTTTAAAAATAAATACTTTAAAAACAGAATAAAAAGCAAAACTATTATAAATAGTTAATAAAAATTTAAACCTTATTAAGTATAAATTAAGTATTTAATAAAATATAAAGCTTAATTATTATATAATTAAATTAAAGTGCTTTATAATTATAAAGTTTTTTTAAAGAATAAAGAATATATTATATAGCGTGTACTTTATTTTAAAAACTAATATAAAAGTTTTAATTTATTAATTAAATAATAGTTTTACTAGTTTTTTTAAAACTAACTTAACTTAATAAGTTATATTTATTAAAATATTTAACTTTAAAATTTGTTATTTACTAAGTAAAAAAAATATAATAGCTAATATATTATTATATAAGCTTAAAAAGCTATTAAATACTATTAATAATTAAAAAAAAATATATAAAAACTTTTATTAAAGCTTAAATTAGTACTTTGTTTTATAATTTTGATAATAAAAATAATAAAGCGGTTTTAATATTTAACTTTATAATAAAAATAATTTAAAAAAAAGCATTTTTTTAGCTAATAATAAACTAGATTAAATATTTATAAAAAATTAAGCGTTTTTTTATTATATTAAAACTGTTAAGTAAACTATAAAATATTATAAACAAAAAAAGATAAAACTTTAAAAATATATATTTTAAGTTCTGCTTTTTAAATAATATTCTATAAAAAAAGCTTAAAAAGTAGTATATATAGTAAAAAATAATTAATATAGCATTTTAAAAAAAAGTCTTACTTAATAAAAGCTACTTAAAGCTTAAACATTAAAAACGTAAATTAATATATTATTAATTAGTAGTTTTTTACTAGTAATAAAATATATATAATTATATAAAAAACGCTATTATATCTTGCAGCTTTTATTAAAAATTATTTGATTAAGTAAAAACTGATTATATTTTATTATTTAAATTATTAAATATATAATATATACTAATATAAAATAAAATAAAGCAATTATTAAAACAAAATATAATATATATAATTATTTAAAAGCTAAAATAATTAATTAAGCTTTGTTTTTATTAATAGTAGTTTTTATTAAAAAGTAAATTATTTATTAATATAGCTTTTTACTTAAAATTAAATATAATAATAGTTTTAAAAATAAAAAAAAGCTTATTAAAATAAATAAAAAACTTAGTATTTTTATTAATTAAAGCTTTATTTATTATATATAAAAATAAAAATTAATAAAAACTAGTTATATTTTACTTAAAAATAGTTTAATAAAAACTATTAATAATACTAATAAAAAATAAACTAAAAAGTTAAATATATTTATATAAACTAATAATATATTTTTTATTTTATAACTTAAAAAAAAAAGGAAAAAAGTTAAAATTAATCTTAATAATTAAGATAATATTGCTAGATTATTTTAAAATTAAAAACTTTAAAAAATAATTAAACTAAAAAAAAACTAGCAAATAATAGATAATAAAATGCTTAATTTAAATATTAAAGTTTAAATTTTAGTAAAAAATAAAAATAAATATAGTATCGTTAAAAAATAGCTTAATTAATATATTTTCTTATTAATATTTTTTATATTTTTTTGTTAATTTTAATATTTTTTATATTAAATCAGTAAAATAAAAAGCATAAAGTTATAATTTTTATATAAAATTATATATATATATAAAATGTTTTTTTTTATATTATTTTAATTTATTATATATTAATTAAAAAATCTTTTTATATAGTTATATAGTTATATAATCTTTATTAAAGCTATATTAAATTTTAATATATAGCTTAAAAATCAGTTTTAAAGTTTTTATTATATGTTTATAAAATATTATTATAATATATTTGCTAGTAAATTAATATAGTTATTAATTATATATTTAAAATAAAAAAAAGATTATATATATTAAAAATATAAAACTAAACGTACTTATTAGTAAAATTAGATTTTATATTAAAGTTATACTTATACGCTTAAATAAAAGTATAATAATTATTATAAGCAGATTTAAACGTTTTTAAGATTAATTAGTAACTAAAAAATAATTACACATTAATATAGTTATTATTTTTAGTATTTATATATTGTTTTTTATAGTTATAATATAAAATCTTATTTTTAATTCTATATAATTAAATAAATAACTTAATAAAATTTTGCAGATTTTAATTAAACCGATTTATATATTTTCTAAATAAACTTTTAAATTAAGTTTAAAATAAAATAATTAAAGTATATAATTTTTTATTATTTTTATTTTGTTATATATATTAAATTATACTTAAGCTTTAAAAAAAAACTATAATATATTTATAATTTTTTATTAAAAATAACAGTTTAAATTTAACTTTTAAAAGTTATAGATTATAACGTGCTTAAATATTTAAAATAAATTAAACAAAACTAAAAAGTAAAAACCATAAAATTAACTTATAGTACAAAGTTTTATAGAAATATAATTTTTATAAAAAATATTATATTTAAGAAAAAATTTAATTATATTTTTATTAAAATTAATATTTATAATTTTAAAATTATAAAATAAAAACTAATTATTAATATAAAAACTAAAAATTATATAAAAACTGTTAAATAATATTATATTATAGTAGTTAATTAAAAATTCGCGGTTAAAAGCAGAAAAAGCTTATTTATTAGTATTTTAATTAAAAAAATAATACAAAAAAATACTAAAAAAATAACTTAAAATATTAAAAGTACTAATAAATAAATATATATTAAATATATTAACTAAAAATATAATAATAATGTACTAAAATATAGTTAGCGATTTAATATAACTATAAAAAATATTAATATTAAAAAAAAACTTTAATAAAATAACGTGAAAAAAACTATTTTAATTATCGTGCTATAAACTTTTTATACTTTTTTTAAAAGCTTTATATAATAATTAAGCTATAATATTATAATAAAAGTAATAATAGTATTAAAATAGTAAAAATTATTAAAAGTACAAAATTTTTAAAATTTAAACTAAATTATAAATAAACTAACTTTTTATAAAAAAAAACACTTAATTAAAATAATACTTATTAATTTATTAATAAATAATAGTTATAAAATTTTTTAAAAAAAAAGCGTAACTATTAACTTTATAATTTATTTATATAAATAATTTATTTTATAAATTTTATAACTTAACTATTTTTAATATTAACTTATATATAGAATTTTTTTTTTTTTACTAATTATATAATATTTTATTTATATATATTTTAATTAAAAGTTTTCTTTTTTTTTTCTTTATACTAGTTTTATACTAACCTATAATTATTATTTTAAAATTATAATAAAGTAATATAATAAAAGCAATAAACTTAAAAATTAAAAAATTCTTATATTTTTATTAAATAATATATTTTAGTCCTAACTATTTTATATTATTTTTACGGCTAAAATTAAAAAATTGCTAGTATAAATATATAATATAAAGAACTTGCTTTCGATTTTTTTTTTTTTTTGTGTTTATTGCTCTATATAATTTTTAAGCGTATAAAATTAAATAATATAAACTAACGTTATTATAAAACTAGTTAAATTTTTCTCCTTTGGGAGGCTGAGAAAGAATGAGCCATGACGCAGTGTAACACTACCTTTCTCCGCTTCTGGGGACAACGGCCAAAAACCCCCAAGAGTTGGACGCCACGCCGATGTTACATGCAGGAAGAAGAAACCATAGCCCCTATCTCTAGGGTATGGCAGAATGTTGTGGTGCTACGATCCGTCCACTTTTAGCCGTTTACATCCCTGTGAATGCAGACTTCATAAGTATGTATTACCCTTGGCTGTGGCCTAGATACCTACGAGGCATTTATAGGTCTATAAAGATATAGGTGAAGTCGGACATCCTGAATGTTTTGAGTGGTCTTAATACGGGATTGAGCTCTACTGAAAACTATACCGCTGGACTGTTTCTTAAGTAATCACTACAATCCCTTCTACGTTGGTGCGCGTCTCTTACTTGCACCCAGCACATGGCTATCTTGTTGACACAAAGCTGCCAACTAGCCGGTTGGCTTCCATGCTTTAACGGCGGATGCTGCCCGGGTAACTTCGTTTGTGGCAACTCGTCATGCTTTGCTACAACAGTTTCATTTCCAGGACTTGCTTGTGGGGAACTAGGAGCATATATTAGTTGTCCAGTCGCGGCAGGTGGTGGTGAGTTCTAATTAACGAAAGATTACGTCCGAGCTAAATATATTCCAAGGCTGCTGTCCCATGGGTACAATCTGCGTATTTAATAACGACAGCGTCCCAGATTGTTCGCAATACACCCAGTCCCGTCCACCGATGATAAGCTATACAACTTGTTCATATTGGAGCTATCTAGTGGTCCAAACAAATACAGACCATGACGGCAAGACGACCCTGACTGGTGTAGCAACCACGGAGTCTCTATGTAGTTTGGCTCAACCCAGCATTCCAATAACCGCTCCGAGTGTCCCGAAGCAATTTCCCAGTAACACTGCCGCTTTTAGTCCGAGCGCGCAGCCCGTTGAGACAAGACCAGCTGGGACAGAAGATTCGAAACACAAAGGAAACGAAATATCACCAAAGGCTCAAGCAGGCATTGCCATTGGCGCCGCCATACTTAGTGCCTTGATGCTCATGACAATCTTGAGGTACAGATTAGCCAAGAAGAAAGCAAAAGCGAAAGAGATGCTTGATTACAAAATCGATGTCTGGAATGAAAGTTTGTTAAGATGCTCAAATTAACATGGGTTCAAGCTCTGTTCTTTTTTGGATTTGGATTTGGATTTGGATTTGGCAGAAAAGATTTATTAGTTGTAAAGGTCTTCTACAACACTGTCTATGGTAGCCACGTACCTTACTTGATAACTACTTCCTAGGTATATTTAGCCTTCACAGGGCAAGTTTGTGAGCCACCACACAAGGAAGGATAATTATCACGGTAATGCCTAGGCGCCAGAGCAGCTTACCTACAGTCACGAGCTCACCAGTGTATATAATCTTGATTATCACTGTTTCCTCTCTTTTTCCCTTTAATATAGAATACATTAATATACACCACGGAGATCTACCCTCACGTACGACGACTTTGGTCGCGAATATCTACGTACTATCACTCAAGGGGAAATGCCACTGTACAGCTTGACCCAGCGTTTCGATGTGGGAAGTCGAGTTAGGTACCGCGAGCTCAGAGACGGAAAGAAAGACTTGCTCCGACAGGAAAGCTTCGAATACGATAACACGAGTCGCTTATTTGACTATCAATGTCAAGGACAGCAGGGTCCCATTGACCAGGCTGGCCGTCAACTTCAACATCAACACTATTGCTTCACTCCAATAGGAGGGCTGGATCAAGTCAAGACCAATTTCTGGGATGGAAGTGAAAACATTGCCACCTATAAGTATTCTGACACCAACCCCAGCCAGTTCATCCGCATCACCACACTCATCCGGATGAGCCTAGGAAAATCGACCTTAAGTATGATGCGAACGGCCACATAGCCCGTGACGAGCGAGGCCGATGGCTTGAATACGACACCGCGGGTTACCTCACGACCGTTCGGGATTCAGAACGGGCAATTTTAAATCAGTATCATTACGACTCACATGGCAGGCTGGTCTGTCAGTCAGTGCCCGGCAAGCCAGACTATTATCTCCATTACAGAGGAGACAGGCTCATTGCCGCCACCAACGGGAACGCTCAGATCAGTTACCTATCTGATGGACACGAATATTGGGGGCAGATCCTCCAGGAGAGCGGACAGCTCGTGACAATGCAACTGTGGGTTTCCGACGACAACCAGTCCACTCTAGCCTGGCTGAATACCAATCAGCCAACCCAGATCCACGGCCAGTCGTACAACCCCTATGGATTCTGTGTGGCTACGTCTGTTATCGCGTGGAATGGGCAATAGCGAGATCCAGTTACAGGCTGGTATCATCTCGGCAATGGAAGCCGCGCGTCTACAACCCGGCCTTGATGTGTTTCCATAGCCCAGACGGCTGGAGTCCCTTTATTTTCGGAGAAATAAACCCTTATGCTTACTGCCTGGGCGACCCCATCAACCGTTTGGATCCCAGTGGCCACTTCATCATCTTCGGCTGGGAGATAGGTTGGAGAGACTTTGGTCAGACAATAGTTGGGCTAGCGCTTAGCGTTCTGGCAGGCATTTTTACGGATGGCACCTAAATAGCGGTCGAGGTCGGCGTTGACGTTGCCGTGAGTACTATTTCTGGTGCGACTGCCGGCGCTGTTTACGACGCTGCCTCCGGTACGCGGCCTACCTAGGGAAGTGTTGGGAGCGACTTTCTCTTCGGTGCTGTTGGTGGCGCAGTGGGACAGGGTATTGCGGCGGGAGCTAATCAAATCGTCAAGTCCTTCCGCCAGACACTGGATCAGCTATTGAAAGGGGCTGACAAACTACGGACGGCTAGTAGAAGACTGCCGCTACTACCCTTGGAGTTACAGCCGAGGGAGGTAGCTCTGAAACGCCTCGAGGGGCGGCTTTCAGCATTTAATAGAAAACTACTAAACTTACAAAATACCCTCTCCCCTAACCGCTTCGCGGTGTTCCAGAGGGACTTGGATAGCTTTGAGACAATGGTCAACAAGATACGGGAAAGGCAAAAGTCCTCTTGGGATTGGGACCAGAGCCATGTGAAGCTCAAGAATAGATCTCTCAAGGGGACACAAATAACCAAATTTAATCAGTTCCGCTTTTATATTAAGCATTGGTTCTATAGTCCCAAGAGGCAGCGGAGATACTAGGCGACGCTAATTTCAAGCTGCTGAATGGAACTAGAAATGAATTTCAGGTTCGGTTAGGGGGGAAAGATAGAGTGACTTTTCTGCTAAACGAAGCAACGCGAAAGGTTACCATTCTAAATGTGGGTGGGCATATGTAAAGCTTTAATAGCTTAGCACGGTAATAGTTCTTTTGATTTTTTTGGTTCTAGTTATTTTATACACCTATATTTATATTATATTATTTAGTCTTGTTTAAAAAATGTTGAATTATTAAAATTACTTCATAAAAATTGAAATAAAAGACAATTTTAATAGCGTTTCATTTCAAATACTTATATTATATAATGTTTTATAAATACGATTATATTTATTATTATTTCTAAAAGATATTTATTATAGAGGTTAATTTGCCCATGAATACGACATCATCTGCCGGGCGCCTTGAGAACACTACTCTTGGAGCTTAGAGTTACTGCCTGGTAATATGCTATGCTGGCTACACGTGCGATAAAAGGGGCTGCTATACACTGTTCCATCAGTGGGGTTGCAATGAATCCTGTCGGCACGTCCTGACAGCCCCTGGTCCTCGCATTCATTGGATGGACCTTAGAAGTGCGGCCTTTGTCTGGCTAGCTAATAGCGACTTCGTGAAATACGGAGCTGGAGGTGATCTCCAACCGGTTTCACCTGGCCATGATCCCACGTAGCAAGTAGGGCTCAAGCAGGAATATCTTCCATCAGGTAGCGTAACCCTCTCACCCTGCCACACTTATGTTAATCATGATTACCTTCTTTTATTGTTTCTCTAATAAAGCCTCACCTAAGAAACACTCTATTCTACATAAACCTCGTTCCATATAACTCGAGGATATCATGGGCTCAATAATTGTAAACCAAACACCCACATCCCAAAACTTGCCACTCACAACTGTCTTTACGCCACCACCTGAGTGTACAATTCCAGTGATCGAAGGAAATGAGTGCAACAATGAGGACCAGTTATGTCTGGCAAGCTTCGTAGACTCCTTTGAGCTCATCACTGGCGCTAGACAAGGGATGAGAGTGCAATGCATGCCGACATTCACAACAGACATGTACGGAAACGTATATCCGATCACCTTCTATTCACCGGGGATCTTCTGCCCTGCTGGAATGACAACAGCCGCCATTGATGAGTTTGGTACTACCTATTGTTGCCACAGGTAAGTCTTACCAACCTTCTGTTTTGTTACTGCTTTGAGTCCAATATCGAATAACAAGTGGTATGACATGCGCGGAACCCGCGGCTGCGGATTTAGCTTCAGGTACAATATGTAGGCATTGCATGGCCACACTGACAATGGGAACGTTTGCACTCGGTGCTTCGCAATATGGAGTCATGGCGTTATTAACAACGATTATATTCTTGCCGGAGGACAACTTTACGGCTCATGTCTATGACGGCGGAGTCACCCTCGTCCCGCAGAACACTGGGAGCGGAAGTAATGCTGGTGGCGACAAGAGCAGTCAGGACAATCTGATAGACTCATCCGATTTAACGACCACAACCATAATAAACGAACACCCAACTGTACTCTCATCCTTAAGCACAACCTTTCCGTCAAGTCAGATACCACCCAGTACCACGAACCCTTCTCAGAGGCCGATACCTACTAGCGAATCTAGAAGCCCCTTAGACTCAAAAGCCGTCAGAATAGGGGCTGGCATAGGGGGTGCCATCGCTGCCAACTTGTTACTCGCACTGATCTACGTCTTAATGACTCGATACCGACATAAAAGACTTCATCCGCGCAACTTGCACCATGATTCAAATACAACACCAACTAGAAGCAGCGTTGGACGTTGGGGATTCTGGAATCTAAAGCCGGAATTAGACACCACCGTAACACGGGCAGAGCTTGAGGGAACCACGCCGGAGGAGCGTGGGGCCGGGATCTACGTTTGGAAGCCGGAGCTTGAGGGCGCAGCTGTAGCTCCGGGGTTGTTAGATGTTTATGTAAAGAGGAAGGCTGAGTTGGAAGCAAGGGAGCAGTCAGAAAAGACGGCTTCTGAGTTCACGATCATTGAATCGCCCCAAGCGCGAACAGAAAAGACAGCTTCTGAGTCCCCAGCTAATGAGTTTCCCCAAGCGCGAACGTATGGACCTGTTGATATGTTTTATATATGAGTATTCAAGTCTTACATGGTACGAGATGATTAATTAGTGACTAAAGTATAATATACTATAATCTGCGGAAAAAGTCTATATAAGCCTACTAAGGGCTTAGGAAAGACTGTAAATCAACTATTATCATCATCATCGGCGTCAGCCTCATTCTCACTGTGGCTTACCCACCCCTGTCGCGCCACAGCTTTCTTAACACCCATGTACATCCCCACCTACTGTACATACTGTAGATCTAGGTAGCCAAGCCCATGGGCGTTTTGGTACACTTCGCGTCTATCCCTCCTAGACAATGGTCGCGGCTCAAGTTATCCAAGATTGGATTGATTCCGTTAAGCACTCTACCACTATTCTCAAACGGTCGCAATCGCACGATCCTGAACTACACGAACACGAGCCTACCACCAAACAGTTACGTTATGAAAGCGAAACTGTTATCAACACCGACAGCGACGCCAACGGTGACACCTTCAGCTATCCACACGACATGCCCAGTACCCCTCCCATGACGAGTACCAATGCTTCGATACCTCCCAAACGAGGAAACAATCACCTAGATAGCGCAGGTAAGGGTGTGCACAGCCAGATCTACCAGCACATACTAACGAACGTACAGACGACCTCGAAACAACTCCCAAGCCTCCCTCCCTGCCGTACCTTCGTCGCCCACGCTCCCGATCCAACTCGCCGACCAAACGCGTAAAGACTGGTCTTAAGTCGCGAGAAAACCTCAGCCGACTCGAAAAACCTGTTTCAATCAATGGACTGGAAGGAAACATCGCCAACATCCCCCCGGATATCAAAGGCCTGTACAAGAATGTCAAAGCTGCGGCCCAGTACAGACAGCATATTTTGCCGCACGAGGTGCGCAGTCAGGTAGAAGCAACCGAGGATGACATTCCCGAATACGCCTACCGCGAACCCGACCGGGACCAAGCCACCAGTGGTGAGGAATCGACTGTGCGGCTGTCAAATGCATTAGCTGCGCACGTTATCCTACGTTCTATCGTTCGAGTCGCAGGGATATCCGAACAATACAAACGTGCTGAGGCCGGTTGGAACCACCACGTTCATACACCACTTCTAGACCTCGTCTTTGGGTCGGATCCATTGGACATACCCGAACACCAAGCCCAAGACGCACAGAAACCCGTAGTCGCCCGGTTCGAAGCTGTCATGGGTGCGACTGTCGTGGGTACCGCGATCCCGTTGATGCAGCAATCCCGTCTAGACCAGCCCAACTTGGCTTGTTCGGTTTCAGTTGATAGCTCTGCTAAAGATTCCGACGATAGCGCGGTCGACTTGGCCCGTGCTGATTTGAATGCTGTACACAGCCGTAGCGAAAGTAAGAAGGTCGACTACGTGCTAGTGATGTACATCAGCGAGAAACTGGCGCTCCGACAGGTCATTTGGGACAGCACCTTTGAACAGCAACTAGGATATGGCTACGTCAATCAGACTCGACAGCTCAACCTCTTATATAACCCAATCGCTGCATCTATAGAGACGAAAATCACCTCTTCACGAGAAGACCCTCTCATACAGCTTGGCTTTTGGACTGCCGCCTGGCACAAGCGCATGTATGCGCTCCGGGAGCGCCTATTCCCGCCAACACCACAATCATACCTTGCTACTACTCTTCGTACGCCTCCGAAGCTGGTGTCCGTACCCTTGGTCGAGGTTGTATCCCATGAGTGGTTTATATATTTTGCCTGTGACTCGGGCACTTCAATTAGCGTCTATGGCCCCTTACGAATCGGGTCTACTAGATCGATTATTGAAGTATACACATTAGTCACGTCTTTAGAGCATGTAAAGCAATGGATCGAAACATCCTTCCGCAAGGGTATAGAAGCTTGGTTTTTGCATGAGTAGTTTGGCACAGGAAAGATTTCATAATGCTAAGCAAATTCCATCTATGCCAATGTGTCTGTGATTTAATGGGGTCGCAACTCCTGAAGGGATGTCTCAACATCTTTTATCGGGAAAAATAGATGAGACAAGATCTTCCACACTTGAATTCGACCTATTGAAGATGACAACAGTAGAGTACGCTGTCCATCCCTAGAGCAGAGCGAAACGGCAAAGCCATATGTTGGCCAACAGCTTCCCCAGGGGCATACCACGTTCCTTCGGCGAGTCCTTCAATCGAATAAGAATAGACTCATTTTGAGTTTCTTTCGCTCCCAATCTCTAATGTAAAGTATGAGGAACAATACACAGCTGTCTCGTACTGCTCGGGTTCTTTGCCGGATCATTTGTCAGTGCTCGCCGACAGCCCAATTATTCCTATTAAAGTTGAAGTTGCTCATATTCTACGAGCGATCATACGTCGAACGATTCTACATCTAGTTCCTGCAATATCATTCAGCTAAACGCAATATGCATCAACCAGCAGGATTCGGTTGAGAAGTCGAGACAGAAACCACGTATGGCGGACATCTTCCATCGCGCGAACTTGGTTGAGATCCGGTTGTACTCTGGAAGACTATCGGTGCACGTCATGGGTGAGACCATCGGGAATTGAGACATGTCATTCAAAGCAAACTTTTCAGCAAGTATATTGAGACCAAATGACTCTTACTCTACGATGACGCCCTACACGGACTTCGAAATCGTTGAACTGATATGGTCGCCGTAGTTTGAGAGAGCCTGGGTAATTCAGGAGCATCGCTATTCCCAAAAGGCCCAGTTTCACTACAGAGGGGTGTCGACGTCGTTGCTATTCCTTGAGGAGGTATACGAACGGGGAAGTGATCTAGCGTTTGGCCGTATGAGGACGGCAACGGAAACAGATGTGAAGTGCCCATTCTTCCAATGATTCGACATTTCGGTGTCTTGATGGCTATGCGCGTTGATCTTGCGCGAAGGCAATTACTTCGCAATTCACTGGAAGATATCTTATGCCGGTTTTATCACTGCAATGCAACAGATACTCGAGACAGAGTCAAAGCTTTTCTCGGTCTGGCGAATGGGGAATGATTGAAGGATATTACAGCTGGCTACGGGCATTCCCTCGCAGAACTCTACGTTTACGTGGTGATAGTAAAGATGCAGCAAATCACCGATTTTGTCCTCTTCGGCTTTGCTGATGCTACTGTACATCTCGGCGACCCCTGTTCAACGACAGACCCGACGTCCCTTCCTGATCTTAGCACCTCTCCACATCATTCTGCCTCGTTGTGTCAATAATAAAAGTTTTAATGCATCGGGTATCTCAAAGGATAAAGGCGTTAAACATCTCTTCATTAACTTCAATAAAGGTTTAAATACCCGAAGGTCACCCATCCCTCAATAGAATAGGAATCTACGGAACATGTGTCGACACTGTTGCCGGCGTTATTCTAGGGGATGAGCTGCGCAACTTTACTCACGTCCCGATCTTTATGGCCGCAGCATTAGCTCTACCCATCAAATTTCCCCTAACCCAACCGGGGAGTCTGCCCGTAACGTCCTCTGGGAGACGCTCATTGCGGTAAATTCACAATATCTTGAGCGCGACAAGAGCAGCACCGGGTTCGATCAGCTCTGTGAGTGGGTAAAACAGGCCACTTAGATATTGACAAAGTCTGGGTGCTGGAAGGAAGATTTCATCAGACGATGCTAGCTGAAGGATCTCGAGGGCTTTTTGAACCAAAAATGGACATTTGAGCCTTGTCGCGAGCCTTTGTCGCTCACGGGATTCAGGTTTGCAATGAGGTTTGGATATTCACCGCAGCCAGAGTCCTCTTCATTCTACATGGCCCGGCCTGCTACATTAATAGTAGGAAGGAAGTCGTCTGGACTTTAACGAGCTTGTGACAGAGGCTTATGTTCATGGAACTATAGAGAGCGAACTAAGCACGACATTAGAAACTAAAGACATAGCTTATTAGTATGAAACCAAGACAACAATACCCTCGTTTTTAACACAAGCAGCTTGCGGCTGGAGTTCCTTGTAGCCACCTGGGCAGCTTAGGGCACAGGGGAGTCAAATGATCTTACCTATATCTAGCCACGAGCATCTATCCTAGCGGCATTTGAGCCTGTGTGCTATCACCCACATTCAAAATTGCTGGATCAGGCGAAGATGGTGGCCTATTCCGGTTAGCTACTCTACTAGTTGCCGACGTGAGAGCTATAGTATCCTACTACACAGTAGCTGAAGCGTACTAAGCCAAGACCCACGAACACCTAGTCCGCGGTATACATGCCGAGCAACCAATCAGACCCTTAACCGGATTAAGGTTAAAGCCATGCCATTATGGTGGGCCGCACTAGGAGTGACCATCGAGGGGTCTTGACCCACCTACTTTCTGCCTTGACCCCACTATCACCATGATTTCTCAACACACTATTTTTCCCCAACATACAGGTTGCAGCATATTCAAAAGCTGTGTTAGTCTTTCTACAAATCATTCTGTAAAGCCCATCTAAGAAATAAATTACTCGGGAAATCTAGCGAACTTAAATAGCGAGGATTTAAGCTCTAGTATCCTCCAAAGCTATTCACCGTACCGGCACCAGTATGGCTGCCCACGTTTCAGCGTTACAAGAATGGTACGGCAAGATTCTGTCCCGGCGAGTTGACTTGGTCGGTGATTACGCCGGCAATGAGTTGTTCATCGTCGAGGGAGACTCGCTGCTTCTAAATTGTTTCTCTGATTCCAGGATCGACTTCCAGCGTAAGTCAATTCACAATCTTCAGAAGAGCCTAGGGCAGTCACTGACAGTGTGGCAGATGGGTTCCAACTGCTCCACGCTGTTTATTGCGTGGAGCAATTCCTAGCCAACCTAAAGAGACGCAAGTGTAACTTCTGTCTCGTCTTCTTCGACAGCCATGAAGCGTTGTGTGTACCTGCAAATTGCCCCCACAGATTTCGGTCCAGATATCTCCTTGCCAGATATGCAATTATCCGTCATTTGCGACAAAACCTCTCAGCTGAGTCTGGTATTTTGGTGAAGACGTTCGCCTCGCCTTTCGAGCCCACATTTGCCAAGTACATCAATGATGCTGGTGTTTACTTCGCCATGTGCCACGACGGTTCCCTGGCTGTTGAAGGAGATACCGAGGCAGAGGTGGCCTATCCGCTGGACGGAGGAGACGCCGAGGATTCTGAGGATGAGTCAACGGAATCATCATACGGGGGCTCAGACGAGAGCGAAGCAGAATGGGAGGCAGCGGCAAGATCCGACCGGAACGAGAACAAGATTCAGTCTAGAGACACAACTACGATAGACGACGACCTGGATCTTATGCTCAATAACAATGCTGATGGTGAGCTCATCGATGATGATACCGTTACAGAACAGGCTTCAACCCTGCTTGTGGGCACCAATTCGACACTCAATGCGGAGTCAACACTGGTTGGCGACCTAGAAGGCTGGGCCCTCGATGATGTACCAATGACAGTTGGAGCCCGGCGAAGGGTGGCCTTTCGGGGTTTAATCAACTGGTTCATTACCCACGGCTATAACGTAGCCTTGATCAACGAGGTTACGTTTGCTGACACGAAGGTACATTATTCGACGAGATGGTTTCACCGGACTCCTCATTACGACTTCCCCGCCGCAGTGTTCGTTAAGCTCCTTGCCGTACTCAAGTGCTAACAGCCTGCAGGTCTTCTCAGTTGTTCTCGAGGGTTCTAGCCATCGAACGATGAAATTGCCAGAAGAATGGCTGCAATCATTGACCGACCCTATAGCTGATATTCCGCCCCCAGCGACTGGTGCGGGTATCGATGCGTTGCTGCAGGCCTTGTCTACATCGCCGCTAGAGCTTTCCGATAGAGATGTATTGGCTCTTGCAGCAGTGATTACTTTGCTTCAGAGCCAAGAGATCAGTCCAGAACAAGCGGCAACTCTGGTCTTGTCAAACGTGATGCTAGACTTCGTGCCACTTTCTGAACGCAGCTTTGAAAAGAGGGGAAAGCGCTCGCAGCTCGCAACATTGCAGAAGTACATTGAGTCTCTAGTTGGATTAACGAACTATCAGCCCTTACAGGCCAAACTAGCATCCAAGATGAGCTGTTGCGCGGATATGGTCGACGGTCGGCTTTTCCTCAATATGGAAGGCCCAACAATCCCTTATTATTCAACGCAGCAGCCAATCTCTTCCAGGTTTGAGGAGCTATGCTCTTTCATCAAGCCACTCGTTGGTATTGAGCACTCGTTGCCGCAGACAAAATCGACGAAAAGCAAAGGCGTAAGAGCACCACAGTCAAGACCGGCCGTTCTACCTTTCCAGAACGCTGTCTTTGATAAGCATCTCACCCCAGTGCGCCTACAGATCGACCTCGTAGATCCGCCAATGTCTAAGACCAAATCAAGGGTTTTCAGAGAGCTATCACATTGGCATAATTATAAACGTCCCATAACGCGGAAAGGAGAGCCCGCGAAGCTCAACAAGTGGGCGCTGAAACGCAATCAACGGTTCATGGCCGAGATGATTACATACGCTGCAAGCTTGACCAATGCTTCTGGCAAAGTCCTGGAGCCGGAGATTATCGTAGCTGGTGGACAGTCGGCGAAGGAGTCAACAAGTGCGGCTCGCGAGAAAAAGGCCGCCGCTGAGGGTAAGTCTAGCAAAGCACCTCCTCAACACCAGAAGTCGGGTAAGAAACCCGCTCAGCAAGGGAAGAAAAGCAACAAGGAGTTGGCTTTGGAGGCCGCAGCAGCTGTCAAAGCTGCAAAGAGCAGCGCGAAAGCCCATACTGTGATGGACACCTGGGACAAGGTTCGCAAAGAGCTCGAGGCAGAAAAGGATTATGAGTTGCAGTTCGTCAAGACGCAGAAGCACCTCTCTAGCTTGTCCGCCGAAAATGCAGCAATCCTCGGTGCGGAGATCCAACTCTTCTCCATCAAGGCTTTGGCTGGTGTCTGGCAAACGGCTTGCGACTCGGGCAGTACATCAAAGAGACTAAGTGTTGTCGCTGCTATCTGGAAACTGTGTTTGCAATTGCAGCAGGTCACTACTGGAATCTCAGAAGCCATGGTCAGGGAGCTACATTCGCTTACCACGCAGCTAGGGCTGCCAACTCCCCAAATCAAAGCAACGACGAGCGAGTCTAGGAAACTCCCATTCTCATTAGCTTTGACCAAGGGCGCTACACCGTTCAAGAGTAAAGGCTCTGCGTTGAAAAGCGGCGGCAGCTATGCCGTCGACATGCCTTCGAAGATCTTCCAACTGCAGCACTGCGGGCCGTACTTCGATCGTAGCATTGATGCTGAGCCTGACTCCCGTGTTCCATTCCAACCGGACGGCTGGCAGAGGAAAGTTCTAGATGCAATCGACGACAACAAGAGTTTGTTTGTAGTTGCACCTACTAGCGCAGGCAAGACATTCATCTCCTTCTATGCTATGAGGCAAGTACTCAGAGCCAGTGATGAGGGTATAGTGGTCTACGTCGCGCCAACCAAGGCCCTTGTAAATCAGATCGCTGCGGAGGTGCAGGCCAGATTCTCCAAGTCTTTCAAAGCCGATGCGCGATCCGTCTGGGGCATCCATACTAGGGACTACAGAATAAACAATCCGACAGGATGTCAGGTTCTAGTCACTGTGCCGCACATTCTACAGATCATGCTTCTTGCACCTGCCCATGCTGAGAAGAAGAGCTCCTGGGCATACCGTATCAAGCGCATCATATTCGAGTAAATACACGAAATCCAAATCACTACGAAAGATAACTAACAAGATTCCAGCGAGGTCCACTGTATCGGTCAATCAGATGACGGTCTTATTTGGGAGCAGCTGCTTCTCCAGGCATCTTGCCCAATTATTGCGCTGTCGGCGACCGTTGGCAATCCCAAGAAGTTTGGTGAATGGCTGGGAAGCACGCAACGGGCTTGCGGCAATGAGCTTGTAACTGTCGAACACCATACTCGTTACTCGGATCTGCGAAAGTTTGTCTACAACGCCCCTAAAGGCTTTGTCTTTGAAGGCTTACCACAACGACCGCTCATCCACCCGCCTGGGCTTGACGATTCCGACGCTTTCTCGTTTGTGCATCCCGTCGCTGGACTAGTGAACAGGTCAGTAAAGATTCGTTATTACCTTGGCTTCACTAACACCTGAGCATAGATCGCGGGGAATGCCTAATGACCTCAATCTCGAGGCTCGTGACTGCTATCTGCTCTGGGAAGCAATGTCTAAGCATCAAACAAGTGACTTCCCTGTCCCGAACGCACTTGGCCCCGATAAATGCTTGCCGGAGATTGTTCGTAAGATCGACGCCTTGCAGTGGGAGACGAAAGTCAAGGAATTGCTCCGCACTTGGATGATAGCTGCAAGCTCTCCATATGACAAAGTTGTTGCAGAGCTTCAGCCTAAGATCATTGATCGGCGCCTTGAGTCTCAGAAACCAGTAGAGCAGGACACGCAAGAGCATAGTACGACAGCTACTTCTGAAGGTCGCCTTCGTAATACGACGTTACCCTTGCTTGCCGATCTTCACGCTAAAGATGCTCTGCCCGCGATTCTCTTCAGCTTTGACCGAACAATGTGCGAACACATGGCCAAGGAGGTAGTTGAAGGCTTGGAGGCTTCTGAAGCAAAATGGAAAGAATCTGACGGCTCCTGGAAGAAAACGATCGCTGAGTTTGAGAAATATCAGGACCAAGAAAGGCTCGCTTCTAAGGCCAAGGTTCCTAAAAATACAAAGAAGAAGGGGGCTCGCGGAGATGATGATGGTGATACAGAGTCGAAAGCTGATCGTCAACGAGGTGCAGCCAGCGCCGATGGCTCGAAGTGGGCTACCTTTGATCCTAAAGCTCCGGTAGACGGCTTTTCTTTTGCAGACAACAAGAAGGTAGCTGGTTCGGATCTACAGGAATACCAGGCACAGCTGCGTGGCCGAGGCGTCGAAGAGTGGCTTGTCACAGCTTTGAGCAGAGGCATCGGAATCCATCATGCGGGTATGAATAGGAAGTATCGTCAGGTAGTCGAAATTCTATTTCGAAAGGGCTTCCTCCACGCTGTCATCGCCACTGGGACACTCGCGCTTGGTATCAATATGCCTTGCAAGACCGTGGTCTTCTCTGGCGACTCGGTCTTCCTAACAGCTCTAAACTACCGACAATGCGCTGGACGAGCTGGCCGGCGAGGCTTCGACGTTCTTGGCAATGTCGTCTTCCAGGAGCTGCATTATTCAAAGGTGTGCATGTTGCTAAGTTCACGCTTGCCGGACCTGAATGGACATTTTCCCATCACGACCGCCCTCGTCCTTCGCCTGGCAACTTTGCTCCATGAGACCAAGCACTCCGAGTTTGCTGTTCGCTCGATCGACGCGATCCTATCTCAGCCTCGATTTGTCTTGGGTGGATCCGAAGAGAAGTCTGCCGTCCTACACCACTTGCGTTTCTCCATCGAGTATTTACGCCGCCAAAATCTTCTCGGACAAGACGGCGCTCCTCTCAACTTCGCCGGCCTCGCGTCACATCTTTACTATACTGAAGCGTCGACCTGGGCCTTCCACGCTCTCATGAAGGAAGGCTACTTCCACAAGCTCGCTAAGAACATCCATCAAAAGCCCAAGCAGACCGGCCTCACCTTAATGCTTGTTCTGGCACATATCTTCGGCCGATACAAATGCAGGCGTGCTGATATGGAGTTTTACAAGCAGTACGTCAAGCACTCCCCTTCGGTGGTATTCCTGCCGGACTTGCCGCCGGATGCGCGGAAAGTGCTCATAAAGCACAATCGGGAGACGCTCGACATATTCCAGACTTATGTGAGGACGTACGCTGAACAGCACTTGACCGACAATGACGACAACACCCTTCCGCTGACTGGGACACAAATTGGTCCCAAGCCCGAAGACAACGCCAAGACATCAGCACCCGCTCTGCAGCCTACAATTGTCCGGTCTCATTTCGTCGCTCTTTCCGGACATAAAGATGAGAGCATCCATTCCATCTCTGACCTTTGCACGTCTGTACGTAGCGGCGTTTTCCTCGAGGAAGCAGTCATCCCGTATCTTCCAGTTTGGGATAAGTATGAAGAAGCCCCCTTGAATGCCTATCTTTACGATTTCTACAAGCATGGCGATGTGTCAGCTCTAAGTCGCGCAAACCGCATCAAGGAGGGTGATGTGTGGTTCGTTCTCAATGGTAAGTCAAAGTCCGTTCTCATCAAGCCTGTACCAGTCTCCTGTTCTAACTCGGGTGATAGATTTCTCCCTCGTTCTTGCCACGGTCGTGACAAGCCTTATGAATTACATGAAACTATCTCCCGCCGCCGACGCTGATATGACGGACTTAATGGGCACTGGTGAAGCGCTTGAAGAACAACGCGATGACGTGGCAAACGACAAGGAGGAAGCTAAGAAGGCCACCTTAAACCAAGCCGCCACCCCCGCCGCCCCTAATCGGGCGAAAGCGCGTGTCGCCGAGTCCTGGGTCACGGCTGCTGACGCAATGGACTTGGACAACACACCTGCGAAGAGCATGGATAGCAAGGTGAATGACCCGGACAGTCTAGAGGCCGAGACTGATGGAAGCGGGTTGATGAATGTATTATTGGCTTTTCAACACGTGAAGACGGAATTCGATGCTAAGTTTAAGGCTATATGGGCGTAGACTCTGGAAGCAGGGAGACGGGGTCAACAATGGATTAAGCTTGTGACTTGAGTTTAGGTAAGAGATATTATGACGTGGCATGTTCCACCTTTGGCAAAGGCATAACAGAAGAGGGTTCGCCCAAGAAAAGGGTGCATGTATAGACACCATGTTGCTTTGAAGAAGTAGCACTAATTATAGGATTTCCCATACTGATCAAGGGAGAAGAACACCGCCTGGTGGAATAGGCTTGTTGAGGTGGTATCCCTGACACAGTTGCCTCCATATGATTCGACTGACAGAAGGGGGGCCCAAAGTCAAAGACTTCTTCAGGAATACGGACTTTAAATAGCTCTTTAGCGGTGATATAGGCAATGATTTGATCACTGGGATATTATGCTAAGCTAAACCACCCCCTGACGCCTTATGCCCTCACGCCCTAGCCCCGCCACCTTATTAATTTAAAACTTAACGCGTTATATATAAAGCTATTAAACCTTTTCTTATTTTTTAATTTTTTTCTATTTTATATTATTATTTTCGTTCTTTTATTTTTTATTTTAATATGCTTTTACTTAATTAGTAATTACGCGCGAATAGTGCTGTATAGGACAGTTTTTTTAGTATATTTGTTTAAGCGGTATGTACTAAATAAAAAGTTAAACGAACGTATATATAATGTTGCTTTTAAAAAGTCCTAACTTTTAAAAAAACTTATTAATATTAATAAGCTTTATTATTATTTCTTAAAGCTAAATTAGTTTTTTAAGCTATTAATTAAGCTTGTTTAAGTTTTATGCTAGTTTTAATTAAGTTTTAACGTATAATTTAACGTTATTTTATTGCTTAAAAAAACTTTTATATATTTAGAATTATATAGTACTAGTTTTTTTTACATTAAAATTTACTAGTTAAAAGTATACGATTATATATTATAAAGTATACGCGCGTAAATAACGTTATTATATATAATATTAACTTTTTTTTTGATTGTTTAAAAGTTTTTAAAGTTGTTAGAATTTTTTTAAAACGTTAATTTAATACTAATAAAATAAGTATTAATTAAAGTATTAATAAAAACTATTTTATAATTATTAAAAGTATTACGCGCGTAGTTTTTTAAAAAAAAACGTTAAAAAAAGCAAATAAATTATAACGATTAAATATATAAGCAGTATTAATATAATATTTTTATTACTAGTTATTTTTAAAAAAGTTAATATTTAAAATTAATAGTTTTTAAACTAAAATAACTATTTATATAATAATTAATAGTTTATTTATAGTTTTAATAAATGAACTAGTAATTTTATAATTATAAAATAAATTAAAACAATTTTTATACTTTATATATAAAATTATTATAAAAATAAATAAGTAATATTAATATATAATAGTTATAGTTTATATATTAATAAAGATTTTTTATAGCTTTATTTAATAAATAAAATATAGCTAGTATTTTATAAGCTTTATTTTTTTTATATTATATAAGTATTAAATATAAAAATTTTTAAGTTATTAAAAAAAAGCTACGTTTAATACTAAAAAAGTCGGTTTTTTATTGCTTTAAATTAAAGCTTTTAAAATTAAAAATAATTAAAGCTTTTTATGCGGTTAAAAATTTAGTACTAATTTCTACTATTATTAAAAAAATATAATAAACAGCTAGGATTTTTTTTTAAAATCGATTAAAGTTATTATTATTAAAATTTATTATGTTAAAAAATATAAATATATTAAAAATACTAGCTATATAACTTATAAAAATAATATAATTTTAAATACTAGATTTTTTATTTTTTACAGTATATATATTTATAAAAATATCTTATAAAAGTATAAAGTATTTTTAAAATAATCGAAAATTAGTTATTAAATATTTAGCTTTATAAATTTTTTTTTAAAGCTTATAAATATTAAGGCTAATAAAGCTTTAAATAAAATAAATGCTAAAATTACTAGTTTAAAAGCTTAACTTATAACTATATAATATTAATTAAAAAAATAAAATAAAACGTGTACGTTAAAAAGTTAAAGTTATATTAAATTAATTGTTTATATATATAGTTAATATTTAACAAGCGAAAAAAAAGCTTTATAACTATATAGTTTATAAAAATAAAAATAAAAGTATTAAAATGCTTAAAAAAAGTATAACGTATAAAAAAAACTGTTTTAAAAACGAGATAAAATCTAAAGACTATATTAATATTGTAGTACTATCTTTAAAAAAGCCACGACGTTAATTTTTTATAGTAAATACTAGTTATAGAATATAGTATAAATTAATAGCAGATAGGGCGTAAGGGCATAGGGCGTTAGGGGGTGGTTTAGCTTAATGAGCACGCAAATAGAACGATTGGGTAAATTCACAATCATGGTTGATTCTTAACTTAACGAAATCTCAATTCTCGATACTGAAGGTAATAACTATTATAATGCATGCCTCTGTGTTCCGTACATGAAAAATGAACGCGACAGATTGTTACATGAATAATCAGAACTTTCCCAGCTTTAGCCACGGGACCTGGACACCCTATCCTCAAATCAATACGAGACCTGCGCAATCGCTAGTTTTGCTGTCCATTGAAGGCTGACTGGTCGTCGGTCAGATATGCCAAAAGATTCCTCAAGATATCTATGACATATTGTTAAAATTGGGAGGCTGGGATACTTACGATCCACATGCAGTACTGATATATATAAAGACCTCACGCCCCGCTGTATCACATATATGACTTAGACTTCTATTTTCACTGTAAGCGATAGCGCACAGGCTCAATGCCGCTAGGGCAGATCCATAGGGCCAGAACAGCTGTGGCACAGTATTGTTTGACTTCCCCCCGTGCCAGCGAAAACAGGATCATAGCGTAACTGAAGGTTCAACACCAAAGTCTGATTGACCTGTATGGTCTCAATAGCCTTCAAGTTCAAATTCTTTACAAGTCAAATGCCAGGAAATTGGCTATATAAGAACGAGGCAGGCCTGCTGTCCATGCCGCCATTTCCAACAGGGACTAAACAACAACTTCATCAGTACGTGCCGTATATTATGTGAACATTGTATAACCACCGCTGATTGCATATCACCAATTCAGCGCGGCAATAGGGACCCTAACATCGTGAGTTCTAACAGACAACTCATCGCCAATACTTCCTGGTGCCGATGTTCAGGAATACACAGCCTGCTGCGTCGTATTTGATAGGCAGCCTTTCACGAGTTAATACAGTAATTCACAGAGCACTTATGCTGCGGTAGCTTATTCTTGTCTACGTGATTTCTTGAAAACATAACACTACAACGTTACAACCGTTATCTTATCCTAGTCTTACTATCATTACCGAGACATGTATAATCTAAATATGCGGATGGAGCTGCGCAACAGCTGTACGCCCTATGATATATTGAATATAAATACGGCAGACTCGTCGTTGTTTTTCTTGCTCTTTGTTAATGAGCACGAAGAAGCATCATCATAATCATCATCATTATCGTCATCCTCACTACTTCACCATGATTTTCTCCGATTCATTACTTAAAATAGGTAATATTCATGTCGGATGAAGCGTGATTTGTGCTCTGTTTTAGTGTGACAAGTCTACAGCATGCAATAACTTTAAACCTGGTTCTTGTGGCTAGTACTAACGGCTTCCAAACTATCGAGGATAATATCCTCACAATCACGCAAGCTATCACGGCGAACGGAAAGAACAAGTCAGCTAGCGCAACTATTCAACCGGACCAGAAGTCTGCGGCTTACTCTGGAATTCCTGTAACCTCAGTATCTCAAACTCGTTCAGTCATCGGGTTAAAGGAAATTGAAGGGCGAGGAAGCTGTTCAGTGTTTCGGCTTAGGAGAGGATATCAGATAGCCTAGAAATTAGGGGCTTGTTGTTTTGGATTGCTGAGGTCAATCAATCATGTACATTATAACGACACGGCATATGAGGGAGTACTCTCACGAGTGTCTACCTTAGCTTTCATAAGACGCGATAGTATATCATCTTTCAATGGAGCTGAAAAGATATATTACTTCGTCGAAGCGAGCGTGGAAAGTGTAACAGCCTGCTGTATCCAGATCCATTGTGAGGGTTTTGGATCCTGGAATAAGCGGAAGGAACTCGCGCCCTGTTATTGAAGAATACAGCCTATTGTTCTGCGTACCTGTATTCATGAAAACTAAAGTCGAGCCAGATCCTGTCACAGCTGACCATATTCACAACACGTTTCTCGCCAAATCTAACAATACACTAACTTATAATAAATTCAATTAACATAGCAAAAAGGAAATTCAAAGAAGCGCAAGGAATTCTGAAGACATATAATAGGTCGTGAATGCTAGTAATATACAAAAGGCTTTCGTCTAAAAAAGCGGTATCGTGAACATTGAGCCATCTTGTCTTCTGAAACTTTAATGGTCCATTGAGTTTGACGACTACATTCTTGTCAATCAGTGTCCAGGTACCTAGGTGGAATTGAGTCTGGTAAGATCGAAAAGCTCAGCTAGCTTTATTTTACAACTCCAACCGCCGCAATGGATCTTCTGAGAACTCAGTCATGACGCGACAAAACTCATCAATGGCACGATCTGCATCGTCAGGATGGACCCGATGGCTTGATACGGCAAACTGGACGAGCAGCCGTTTCTCGCCACCATTGTTAACGGGGTATGTGACAACGTGGAAATGCGGTTGGATGCCCAAATCCATCGTTTTCCATTGCGATGACGATTCGGCCCCTGCAGGTACAGTTGTTGTTGCAGTCGCAGCGGCGCTTTCATGAGCCGTAGAGCCTGAAGTCGAAGTCGAGCTCCCAAGTGAGCCGCTGAGATCAATGTTGCCGTCCTGGTGCGTCACAACACTGCCGAAATCCGTGTCGGGAGACCAATTTGTAGCGTTCGCGAGGATATCCCGGAAGTCCATGTTGGCATACGGCATGCTACGTATGTACTGGGTCTGCACGTGTCTTAACAGATCGAGCGCTGTCCAGTTTTCGTCTTCTCTGTCATTGTCCTTGTCTTTGGCGTCTGAAGTGGATGTGGACGCTGGCATCGACACGCGGAATGGCGAGATGGTGATGCAAGGCCCAGAGATAGTGTCGATATCTGGCAGCGGCGCGTCCCGGCCGTTGACAATGTGGCCAAACACGACGTCTCGACGCCCGGCGGCGCGCGCCGTAACAACGGCCCAAGCGGCTTTCACAAGTGTTGCTAGAGTGATGCCCTCAGGGGTGACGGGGAGAGGGATGTCCCTGAGTGGCTTCACGAGAAATTCATTTTCCTTGGTGAGTGACCCCGGGCTGGTTGCTCGGCATAGCGCCCGGCTGTCTGTCATTTCAGCGTTACCGAGATACTCTCTCCAGAACCTGTGCGCCTCGCCGGAATTGGTCTGATGGCTCAGGCGGTAGTGCAGGTAGTGGGCGAACGAGGGAGCGGTAGTGGTGGTTTCTTGAAGGTGGGTTCCGTTGTATGCTGATGCGAGGTCCCTGGACAGTAGGGGGAAGGATACCCCGTCGTATTGAGCGTGCGTCATTCGGATGATGAGCATGTGGTCTGACTTGGACCGCGAAATTAGGTACGGCTGGAAGTGCAGAGAACCGAACGGAACGGGCGACGTAGCATATCGATGGCAGAGCTTCTCCGAGAAGTCCCACAAATCCTCATTACATTCGATTTTGGTCAGTTCAAATGTAGCATTGCGTAAGACAACTTGGAGTATCATGTCCCGGAAGGTAACAAAGACAGTGCGAAGAATGGCATGCTTACGCACAAGGGCGCGGCAAGCTTCCTCAATATGTTCTGGGTTGACCTCAGAATTATTCATGTGAAGGCGGCTGTACGTCACATTGTTCCCACGGAGCAGAGAACTCTGGAGCTCTGTGGTGGGGAGAATATCTTCCACGTCTTGGGATTTATACTGAGGTACCTGCGTCGAGATTTCTGAATCGAAGAAGGCAGTGATGTTGTTTACGCCCAGTAATGAGCCAGGTCGGTATTTCTCAGATGATTCAGATGCTGCCAACGTCGTGATCGCACTAGCCTGCTCAGAAAGGATGGGATAGCGGAAGACGTGGGACACTGGCAAGTGCAGGCCTTGTCGACGAGCCATGCCCGCCAGCCGCATCCCCGCGATTGAGTCACCGCCAAGATGGAAGAAGTCGTCGTCTGCACCAATATCATCCAAGGCTACTTTAAAGGTTTGAGCCCAGAGGGACTGCAGGAGCTTCTCTTGCTCGGTTTCTGGCTTGCGACTGGAACGGTTGCTGCCGGAAAAGGCTTGAATCTGGTCTTGGGTAAGAGTCACTGCTTCGTCTCTCAACATCCGTCGGTTAGCCTTATCGCTGCTCGTGCGCGGAATTTCGGATAACTGGAGGAAGACAGAGGGCACCATATAACTAGGAACAGCGCTGCTAAGCTTGCGAGTTGCTGCCTCGACCTGGGCTAAGAAGTTGGCATTAGGAGCCTGGAATAGGGAGTTGCCAGGACGGTCGTCCGAATCGAGGGCATTGGCAATAAATGCCATAAGCGTGGGAGGACCACCGTGAGGGGCCACCACCTCAGCTACCACGTCGGTGACATTGGGGAATGAATGTCGTACATGGTGTTCTACCTCGCCCAACTCGATTCTTTGACCGCGAAGCTTGACTTGCGTATCTCGTCGTCCAAGGTAGCGAATGGTTCCGTCTGTGTTGTACATAGCAAGATCGCCGCTGTAATACACCTTCGAGTCGGAGCAACCTTCGCGGAATGGACGTAGCCACGCCGGGTTCGTATGATACACGGCGGCTGTCTTTTCTATATCACGGAGATACCCACGCGTGACCACAGGCCCTTCGAGAACCAACTCGCCTGGAACACCGATCGGAGCTAGACGTGTAGGATCAGATGGCATGGTGATCCACCCGACGCCTCCCGTCACATGACCAAGGGTGCCTTGCTTCCAGCCAACCTCGGGCAGTGGTCCGACCGCGCAGATAGTCGCTTCCGCGGGCCCATAGGCCGTCACTAAGGTCACCCTTGAGGCCCAAGTGCTCACGTTCTCCTGGGTTATCGCTTCGCCGCCAAGAATTACAGTCTGGAGACCGGGGATGCTGTTTGGTTCCAAGAGGGCTAGGAATGAAGGTGTGAACAGGGCCCAATTTACATTGTGCTTGTTAATAAATGGCGCGATATTGTTCATGCGTTCAAATTCAGAAGGAATGCAAATACATCCACCATTAAGGAGGACGCCGAAGATTTCGTATATGCTGGCGTCGAAGGCGTATGACGCAAAGTGTAGGCCGCGTGTTCTCTGGGTCAAATGTGCCTCGGAACTGTAGCCGCGGATGCTAGTGGCAAGATTGGCATGCTCCATCACAATACCCTTCGGCTTCCCGGTACTACCAGACGTAAAAATGATAAAAGCAGCATCACAAGGATTGACTGGAGGCGCCGAAAAATGCTCGGCCCGTGGCTGGTCACCAATGACAGGTACAGTGATAATCGTCGTGTTGTCAAATGCCATCAAGCTCTCATAATTCGGAGACATCAGGATGAATTCTGCCTGTGTGTGGTTTACTATCTCCTGAATTCGACCTTTAGGATGTGTCGGGTCGATGTTCACACAAGCGGCTCCAATTCGGTGAATGGCTATCATCGCAACTACAACCCACTTGGACTTGTCGAATAACAATGGCACCAACGCACCTGGCCGAATACCCCGAGCCTGAAGCTGTTGGGAAAGGATGCTAGATGCAATTTCAAGGTCTTGAAATGTCATGTCGCCGTCCCATGCGGAGATGGCTGGTTCACTGGGGCGGTCAATAGCATGACGTAGGACAAGGTCGTGCAGGCATGCGTCGTAGGAAGGTGGAACAACCGGGTTCCATTCGGTCAACTGCTTGCGGTCTTCCGGGCTGAGGAGATCGAGCTCACCAAGTTGAAGGGACTGTGATAACTGTAGTTGACGGAGCACATGCTCAAACTGCCGAACCATCCTTGCTGCCTCTGGCGGTTCTATGATGCTTTTATCATAGCTGACTGTAACGATCATGTCATATTCACCCTTGGCTGGGAGATGGCAGACCATGACAAAAGCATAGTTGGCAAATGCACCGTAATCTTCATGCTTGGTTCGAGCATTGGCAAGTAGCTCGTTTCCGCCAGTGCTTCCTGGCGCCTGAATGGCGAGCTGGCATTGGAAGCTACAAGCCGCCGACGCTTCTCGACTTAATTGACGCATATTTTGCATTCCATATTGCTGATATGGCATCATGCTAACGGTTTTCTGTTGGATAGCTGCCAAAGCTTCTCGAACTGTATCCTTCTGACGAACCTGGGTGCGTACAGGGAACGTAGCAAAGGTTGGACCGGTCATTTCTTCTATGCCTGGCACAGGAGCGCTGCGTCCATTTACGGTCAATCCATAAAGGACGTCTTCAGAATCGGTATAACAGGACATTACAATGGCCCAGGCTAGCCGAATTGCGGTTGATGCTGTATATTCAGTAGACTTGTGATCGATTGCGGAGATAGTATACTCTAAGGATGAGCTTGGGTCGGGGATATACCGTGACGATGGCAGAGCTGGGAATATGGGGGCGTTAAGGCCATCAAACTCGGATTTCCAGAACTTGTCAGCACCTTGGGTTGTCACTATATATTCAATAAATCGGCTGAATTGCTGTGGAGGTAGGGATTCGCGATTGTAAGCAGCTTGGGCCTGGCTCCACAGCCTTGGTAGTGATGATCCATCGTATAAAGAGTGATGAAGCGTCAGGTAGAACTTAAAGGCCTTCCGTGTGTCAGCCGCGGGTTGAATCAGTGCAAAGTGCACCAGCACGTCGCCTATTCCCATGCTCATGGCCTTGATGTGTTCTTCGAACGTCTGTTCATCATTAAAGATCTGCCACTCAATTGAATCCCTTACAACGACCTGGAGGGTGCCTGCTGTGTCCGATTGAATTATACGTGTCCGCAGAATGGTGTTCGCGGCCGCCGTAGCAGTCCATGCGGACATGAATCTCTCAATATCTACGGTATCAGCCAACTCGTACTCGAATGTTGCAATGTAGTGTCCTGGCCGCTTGGCAACTAGGGCTACAAGACCTTCTTGTAGCGGCGTACAAGGGTAGATATCTTCGATTTGGTCGACAGTTACTTGACATTGCTCAGCAGCAAATCGAATAAGCTCCTGCTTGCCCATTTTATCGTCAACTAGGGCAAACGGAGCAACTGCCACAGTCTCCAAAGCCTTGATTTGAAAAGACGCCGCAGCCAAGTCGCACAGTTTGGGGTGGTTAAAGACGTCCGCCATATTGATAGAGTAACCCGCCTCACGGGCCTTGGGAATCAGCGTCATCGCGACAATTGAGTCTCCTCCCATTCGGAAGAAATGATCATCGATACCAATGTCGTTTATCTGGAGATCAAACACACTGGCAAACAGGCGTTGGAATTGCCGCTCTGCTTCAGTGCTCGGCATCCTCTTGACAGAACTCATCGCGGTGTAGAAACCGATCTGTTCGCGCGTAAGACCAGATGCGGCGACTCTCACCGCTCGTCTGTCGGTCTTGCCCGTCTTCGTAAGGGGAACTCGTATAAGAGGGATGAAAATAGTAGGCACCATGAAAACAGGCAAGACGCCATCTAGTTGTGACGTCGTTGTTACTACGCCTTTCTTGAACAGGTCATCCGGAGCCCCAAATATGTCTGTGTCGTCTTGGGACGGCTTATCGTCGCGGTTAAGATGAATGAATGCCATGAGCACCGGCGGCCTATCGTCGTCACTAGCTTTGATGACTTCTGCGATAACGTCGTGGGCACCCGGGAATTTTTGTCTCAAATGATATTCCACCTCGCCCAGTTCAACTCGTTGCCCTCGAAGTTTGACCTGCGTATCCTTGCGACCAATATACCGCATGGAACCGTCTTCCAGATACTGAATAAGATCGCCAGTGCGGTATAGCCGTCCCGTGGCAGAACCGCGGATCTGCCGCAGCCATGAGGGATACTCAAGGAATGACGCTGCTGTTTTGACAGGTTCGCCCATGTATTCACGGCCTACAATAGGACTCTCAACCAAAAGTTCGCCGACGGTGCCAACTGGTACCAGCTTCTCGTAGTCTTGGGGGTCAGCAATCCAGCATACTGCGCTTGTTGGTAAACCGACGTTGTTGGGATCATTTTCGTTTTCGACGTAACGATTGAGAGTTGTTAAGATAGCACATTCAGCTGGCCCATATAGGTTAAGGAGATGAACCTGGGACTTCCACTTGGTGATGTCGCCTGGTGCGATGGGTTCTCCACAGAGAACCAGTGTCTGGATGGAGGATATAGTCGCAGGTTCGAGGATTCGTGTGACTGAAGGTGTCAGACAAGCCCAGTTAGCCTGCAGTGTATTGATAGCGTTGACCAAGTTGGACTGGCGATCGTTGTCTGAAGGCACACAGACACAGCCACCAGCGAGCAGAGTAAGAAGCATGTCTGCAATGCTAATATCGAACGCGTAAGATGCGAACTGGAGCACACGAGACTTGTCGGTCAAGAAGAGGCCGATGCGGTTAGCCTCCGCGCTGGTGCACCATGACGCGTGGGACATAACAGCCCCCTTGGGTTTACCAGTAGACCCTGAGGTGAATACGGCATCTGCTGAATATTAACTTGCTGTTCTCATTGCCAATCACTCACCTAGATAATGCGCGAAACTTTCCCAGCACAAGCACCGCGGCAGATAAAAGTGTCAACTTACTACAAGAAGGTTAGTCGACGACATAGAGCTATATGGATGCATACTAGGAGCTTTGACACATACCATATTGGGTTTTCTGGAGTGACCGCAGGCGTAGCAGGGGGTGATTCAGAGGTCGCTTCCCAGTCAAATTGATCATCGCCGATGACAAGAACACTGCGGTCAAGTCTAGAGGCGACAGGAGCTTTGACTTGCGAGGTAATAACTAACGAAGCATTTGAATCGTCACAGATATCCTTAAGGCGCTGAACAGGATGAGACGGATCCATCAGAACAAAGGCGCCGCCAGCCTTCAGGACGCCGAGGAGAGCTACAGTGGTCCACTTTGATTTTTCGAAGTAGATAGGGACGAAGACTTCAGGACCAACTTTGTAGTTATTAACCAGCTCCACAGCTAATAGGCTTGCTCTGGCGTCTAACTCAGCGTAGGTGAACTGTCCGTCCCATGCGCAGATAGCAGGTGCATTAGGCCGATTCATGTTGTACTCTTTAATGAGGTCGTGGGCGCACCGGTTAATACGGGCAGGCACATGCTCATTCCACTTCATGATACGAGTTCTGCTACGAGGACCAGACAGATCCAAATTAGTTACGGGCTGAGCAACTTTAGACGTAATTTCGGATACGGCCTGGGTCAGGGTATCTAGGACGGTGTAGGCCTGCTCCTCGCTCATTGATGTTGTCCAATAGTGCATGGCAATCTCGACGTTATTATTCTCAGCCCACACATTGAGCGTGATATCGTACTAGTCCATGGTTAGTCAAAAATTCCGTAAGAGGGTAGTTCGTGGTTTCACCTCAGTTGGGTCCTCTCCTTTTAGGGGTTCGATTCGTACAGACGAGGTTTCTGTCACCTCCATGGCCATGCCTCCCCTCTGCAAGGAAAGAATAGTATTGAAAAGTGGTATGTCTGGTAGATTAAGGGATCGCTTGATTTCAGCTAAAGAGAGATGCTGGTGTTTTGTATTGTTCAGATAATCATCCTGCATACTTTCAAGCAGCTGGCCCAGTGTTAGGTCGTTGGAAAACTTGGTCCGGCAGACAAGCATGTTGATGAAAGGACCAATGGCGTCCTCGATCCCTGAAAGTGGGATATCACGACCAGAGGTCAGGTAGCCGAAGCAAACATCATCAGACCCAGTGAAAGCTCGTAGAACTAGACTCCAAGCTAGCTGGAAGATATTTGACAGTGTTAGTGCATGTGTTTCACATATCTTGCGTAGCTCGGCGGCGGACCCAAGTTGCGTAGTAGCCGCTCTCATCTTCCGAGTACTGGACTGCAATTGATCTGGATGTGACGAGGGGAATAAACAAGGATCACTTCCACTCAGATAACGTTTCCAGTGGTCCTTGGCCGTATCCACTGGCATGGACTGGATATATCCAATATAGTCGCTATACAGAAGCCCAGGTTGGGTCGGTAGCGACTCGTCGTAAGCACGATGTAAGTCTCTAACCAGCACTTGCAGTGAAGTTCCATCCAGTAGGGCGTGGTTAATTTCGAATAGACAGAATAGCTCATTGGTAGGCGAATTGCAGAGCGTGAGATGATAGGGTGGTAGACCCTTAATTGGTGCAGTTGATGGATGATTGTCGAGGGTCTGTAGAGGATCCAAGGCGCGAGGTAGGACTGTGACCATGTCTTCTGGGAGACTTCGCAGAACTACTTGATCCATGTAGCTACTGCCAGTTTGACTAGGAATGAAGAACGTCCGAAGGATGGAGTGCCTCCCCACTACCCGACGCCATGCTGCGATGAAGTTGGCGGTGCTAACGCCAGAGGAAGATGGTCCAGAGGTGATCTTCAAGGTGAATCGGTTGTCGTAAATTAAGGTCGCCTTGGACTGACTCAAGAGCATGCCATTCTGAATGGGTGAACATGGATAGATGTCCTCTATATCGCTGATAGACACCTTATATCCAGGGAGAGTCTTTTGTGTCAATGTGTCAAGTACCTCGTAGTCGAAAGACATAAGAGGAAAATCAACGAGAGTGCCAGTATGTGGATGAGATGGCAAAGCCGAAGCTAGTTCGAGGAGCGATTTCTCGTAGTTCGCGATCCACTGGTGAACTGGACGAATATCACCAGCATGGCGGTTGTAGAAGAAGCTGAATCTGAGACGGTTATCGAATGCGGTTGCAGTCACATCGAAGATGGCGAAGCGCGGAGAATCCTCTGCGATATCAAGGACACCATGATGGAAGTTATCGACGGTTGAGAAAAGTGCGTCAGTCCGCTCTAGCTGCTGGTACAACCCAGTAAAGTTAAACATAATCTCAACGGGCTCACTGCACTGAAAGGCAACGCGACCGTTGGGATTCAAATACCGCGATGTGAAATACGCCCAACCATTGTTACGAAGCTGTCGCCGTTGATCCTTCGTTTTTCGCACGATGTCTATTAAGTCATACGACTGGATGTACGTGGGCGACATCGTGGTGAACCAGCCTACTGTGCTTGTAATGTCGATGGTTGAATCCCATGCCTCGCGACCATGTCCTTCTGAAAAGATCGTCGGTGCCTCGTTGCGATCCTTGAAGGTGTGAATGAATGAATGTAGCAAGGCGGCTTGGAACAACTCTACGGGCTGCGTTTGGAATGGCTCATTGGCAGGTCCGAACAGAGCTCGTGTCGCTTCCTCGCTAAGGATGAACTCTTTATCGACGGCATCTTTCACGAGGTTGCTTTTACCAGTAACACCCCAGTAGTCCAGCATCGGCAAGGGGATGTCACCGGTAAATGAACTCTCAGGACTGAGGGACTTGACTGCATATTCTGCCTGGAGGTATGTCCAAGTCTGGAAAGGTAGCGAGGGTTGAGATAGCATTGATCCCGCATTTAATATGTCTTCAAGATCTCTGAGAATGATTCTCCATGACACAAGGTCGACAACGAGGTGATGTGCGACAACAAAGATGAACTGGGCTCCGGACTTAGTATTGATGAGGTCGGTGGCAAACACAGGCCCAGAGGTGATGTTGAGAGATGTTTGGGTAGCCCGGACTATGTCCTTGGCCTCTTCTAGGGAAGTGATCTGATGATCCCGGAACCCGAAGCTATCATCAGCAGCCACTGGTATGACCTGCTCCCATGCTGAGATTTTGCCCTCATCGTTGGCTATTTTCGCGAACCGGGCTCTGAGCATGTGGTGGCGGGTCACTAGTGCTATCAAAGCCTGGAGTAATTCTTGTGATTCCACAGGCCTATTGATACGGAAGAAGAAGCTTTGATTGAAATAATGAACGCCATCAGGAGCCGAGTCAAAGAACATCTGCTGAATTGGTGATAGGGCGAACGAAGTCTTGGTCTTGACTTCGGTGCCGTATAAGGATGCTCTAGGAGTTGTAGTGCGCTGACTTATCGAAGATATTGTCTTGTAGCGGAAGATGTCAGCTATCTTCAACTCGAGCTGCTGGTTAGCACAGTGCCCCACAACCTGCATTGCACTGATCGAATCACCACCGAGACGGAAGAAGTTATCTTCCATGCCGATGTGCTCTGAGGCGATATTTAACACCCGAGCCCAGATGGCCTGTAACGTTCGCTCCGTATCATTTGAAGGTTGGCTTTTAGTTGCCAAGGGGGCACGATACGCCTGAAGCTCATCTTGTGGTAGCATTTCCACACATTGTCGTAAAAGACGGCGGTCAGCCTTACCATTAGTGCTAAGTGGTAAGCGCTGTAGGGGTAGATAAATAGTTGGAACCATGTAACTCGGCAGCTGTTCATTAAGGCTCGCTTCAGCTTCCTGTGCCTTCGAATGAAACTCGGCAGAGGGCTGAGCGAGTATATTTTGGGACTCTGCAGTTGCTTTGCCCTCGGTGTAAATGAACGCGACTAAAACAGGACGACGAGATTGATCGCTAAAGATCACGAGCTCAACGATTGCATCGGTCGAGCTAGGGTAGCATTGACGTACACGGTGTTCCACCTCACCCAGTTCCATACGCTGGCCGCGAAGCTTGACCTGTGTATCTTTTCTGGAGATATAATGAAGGGTACCATCAGCACTGTACTTTACCAGATCACCCGTCTTGTATAGTTTGGATGGTAGGCCTCCGTGATCTTTGAGCCAAGTAGGTTGTTGGATAAATACGGCTGCAGTTTTCTCTGGTTCGCTGAGATAACCGCGTGCGACAATAGGGCCTTCAAGAAGCAGTTCGCCTACAGCACCAACGGGAACTAATCTCTCATGATTATTTGGATCGACGACCCATGATCTGCAGCCGAATGTTGTCCCCAGGTTTCTTCCACCGATCTGTGCAGTAACACGCGTGGTCGCACCGCAGAACACAGCACACTCGGTTGGACCATAGGCAAGATATAAGTCTACCTTATCTCTCCACATGCTCAACTCTTTGTCGGAGATTAATTCACCTCCGCATATCATCGTTTTCACTGACGGGAAGTTTTCGGGATCCAAAATCCTAGCCATGGAAGGCGTGGTGAATATCCAGTTAGCTTGCATCCTAGCGACGGCCTGAGCAAGAGACTCCTTCCGTTCAATGTCAGAGGCAACACAAATACAACCACCCATTAAAAGCGTTGTTAAGTTCTCAGCGATACTAGCATCGAAAGCGTATGATGCGAATTGTAGCACTCGAGACTTCTGATTGATGGTCAGGGCAACGCTATGCTCTCGGGCACTAGTAGCGAAGGCACGGTGTTCTATCATAACACCCTTTGGCTTGCCGGTCGAACCACTAGTGAAAACAGCATAGAGAATGTTGTCTGGTGACGGAATAGGCAGCCGCCTAGAGCTTGTCTCGGTCCGAATCGGGTTTTGGTTACCCACTGTCACAATGTGGTCGGCAAATTTGAGAGCCATAGGTGTTTGTTGTTCGGATGCGACAACTACCGAGGCTTGCGCGCTCTGGCATATCTCTTCTAACCTTTGGGCGGGCTGTGAGGGATCGAGAAGGACGAAAGCAGAACCAGTCTTCATGATCGCTAGCATCACCACGGTGGTCCATCGTGATTTTTCAAAACACACAGGGATGAATATGTCGGGACCAACATTATACTGTGCCAGATTTAATGCTAGTTTGGAGCTGAGTTGATCAACTTCGGAATACGTGAAGCTTCCATCCCAAGCATCCACAGCGGGCGCATTAGGTTGAGCTATACACCGTTGGTGGATCAGGTCGTGAACGAGGCTCAGCTCGGGACTTGGCAGCTTCCCACTCCAGTTATGTAAGAGCTGGCGACTCTGGTTGCCCAACATTGAAATTCCACTAACAGAAGCGTCGGGGTTGGTGATTACTTCGTGAATAGTCTGACGCAAAGAGTCTGCAATGCCATTGGCGATTTCTTCCGTAATAAACGACTGCCAGTATTCTAGAGCCACTTCAATGCGCTCAGGCCCAACGACGATGTGAATTGTGATGTCATACTGTAGTTAGATTTGCGTTAGCGACACCGAAAAAGAGTAGGTAGGACTGGGGACTAAGAATTACCTCCGATGGGTCCTCACCCCCAACCACATCAAGGTGGACTGAGGCTTGCTCTTCTGCCGCATTATGTCTGACATTTTGGAGAGACATGGCCGTGTTGAAGAGAGATCCGCCTCCCGGTACTTCAGCAGCGCGAACAATGTCTGTGAGTGGGTAATGCTGGTACTTTAAACTTTCGATAAAAGCATTCTGGTTATCTTGAAGTATTCCCAATAAGGAATTTGAGTCCCTAAGGTCCATTCGACACACGAGTATGTTGATGAATGGGCCCATAGCTTCTTGAGCTTGAGGAACAGGCACATCGCGACCTGCCGAGAGATACCCAAAGCAGACAGCATCAGAATTGATATAGGATTTCAGCACTATGCCCCAGGCCACTTGGAAGACATTCGAAAGAGTTAGTTCGTTCACTTCGCAGAACTGACGGATAGCCGAAACATCGCCCATATCGATCTGGATTGACCTAAGTGTGTCTTTCGGGGGCTTCGCGTCGCTAGCAGCGATAGCAGGGAACAGGCAGGGAATAACACCATTAAGATGTTTGGTCCAAAATTCCTCTTGCGACGACGAAGGCTGACTCTGGAGGTAGGAGATATAATCGTGGTAAGCAGGCCCAGGAGCGGAAGTTAGCGAACCGTCTTCGTAGGCTTGTGCAAGCTCACGTAGTAGGTTTTGCTTAGTTGTGCCGTCGAAGAGCGCATGGCTTATTTCGAGACCGCATAAGACATCACCAGCAAGGGTTTTACCAATCGTCATCCGATACGGGAGTAATTTGCTGTCAGCAGTAAGCTTCCGCTCCTTTTCGAGTCTACTGATCAGTCTGTCCTCTTCGTCAGACGCAAGTATAGTAACCTCAGCCGGTGCATTCTTGAGGACTACTTGGTCCACAAAGCTGTCATTTCCCACGCTTTGAACGAACATAGTCCTGAATATCGGGTGGCGGGCGACGATGCTCCTCCACGCTGCAAGCACACGTTCAACATTCACTGACGTGGAATCATTGGCATGCATCTTCCAGACGACCAGGGTCTGGTAATGGTCAACAGACCTGGCCTGGCTAAGCAGTATGCCTCGCTGGATTGGAGAACAGGGATACACGTCCTGAATATTGTCGATTTCGATAGCATGTTTCGTCATGCAGCGGTTCAGAAACTTGTCCAGTGAGTCGTAAGTGAACGACATAAGCGGAAAGTCTGAAAGTGTAAGTGCAGGGGGCTTGACGGGCAGCGTTCTTGCTATATCCACGAGCGACTCCTTAAAACTTTGGATCCAGTTAAGTATAGGACGGTTGGAAGCTGCATATCGATTGAAGTGGAAACCAAAGTGAAGACGGTGTTCCCTCATCTCTGCCACTATGTCAATGACAGAGAACCGACCCAACTCGTTCGACACGTCCGATACCCTAGTTTCCGGCCTGGTTCTAGTCTGGAACAGAGAATCGGAACGCTCGAGTTGTTGGTATCGACCGAAGAAATTGAACGTTACTTCTTTGACATCGCCCGACTCCGGCGACATTTGAGCTTTGGGATGCAATGAAGACGCAAAATGCGCCCATCCATTGCTTGGTACAGCCCTTCGTTGGTCTTTGGTTCGACGAATGACATCAAAAACATCATGACCATCTGCTGGAACATACATTGGCCACATTGTAGTAAACCAACCAACCGTCCCGCTAAGATCAATATGTGGCGTCCACGGCTCACGGCCGTGGCCCTCATTCCACAAGGCTGGGGGCGATCGATCACAGAATGTCTGAGCGAAAGAGTGTACTAGAGCAGCTTGAAATAACTCCACCGGCTGCGTCTGGAAAGCTTGATTCGCCGATTCAAACAAAACCGTCGTGGTATCTTCATCGAGAGTAAAGCTGGCCTGTGTAGTATCCTTGACCAAGTTGGATTGTCCAGCTATCCCCCAGTAGTCTTCCGGAGGTGTCGGCATATTCTTATCTAGCCTCTCATGTTCTGGGTCGAGGTTCTCTGCAACATACTCTGTCTGCAAGGCACACCAAGATTGGAAGGATAAAGCCGGCCTCCTAGAGATGGAACCTATAGTCAAGTGCTCCTCAAGATCTTCCAGAAGAATTCGCCACGACACCAAGTCCGTGACAAGATGGTGCGCAGCGATAAACAGATATTGTTCGTCGTCGCCGACAGTGATCATATCGGCTGCTAAGATGGGACCCTGATGCACATTAATGGCTAGCTCGCTAGATGAGATGATCTCATCGACGGCGTCCATTGCTGGGACATGATGCTGATTGTAAGAGTAACTGTGAGATACATCATCGACAATGGTTTGTACCCACTTTCCATTTTCGTTACGCGAGAATCGGGCTCTGAGTATAGAGTGTAGTTGCACAAGTTGATGAATCGCGTCCGCAAGTGAGCCGGCCGAGATGGGACGGGTTATTCGCAGGAAAAAGCTCTGGTTGAAGTGGTGGTTTCCGAGAGGTGCGGCCTCAAAGTAGACATTCTGGATAGGTGAGAGATCAAATGCCGTACCAAACTGTTCCGGAGGAAGGTCGTAGGCGAGCGATTTCTGAAGGACAGCAGCTACTTGCGAGATGGTTTTATGACGGAAAATGTCAGCGACCGTGACACTCACACCGGCAGCACTGCATTGCGACGTCACCTGCATTGCGCTAATCGAGTCACCTCCAAGCCGGAAGAAGTTGTTATGAATCCCTACAGACGCGACATCCTTGTTCAAAACGCGCGCCCAGATACGTTGTAGCAAAGCCTCGCTCTCAGTAGTTGGCATTTCGTTGGGCACGGCCGAGGAATTGTACTGTTCGAGCTGCTCGGGCGTCAGACGCTCCGCTGCTGCGCGAAGCCTCTTGCGATCCAATTTCCCATTTCCAGTCAATGGCATATAGAGAAGTGGAAGGTATACTACTGGAACCATATAGACCGGAAGTGACTTGGACATTTGCGATTCCGCTAATTGCGCTTGCAAGGAAAACTCCCGGTTGGGCTTGGTAAACAAGCCTTCAGTAGATGACTCCGACTCCTTGTGTTCGTTCTTTGACCCAGAAGAGTTCCAACAGACGAACGCCACGAGCATCGGTTGCCGGCCATCGCCCACCGGCGTGACGATCTCTACCACGGCATCACCGGCACCACGAAAAGAGGAGTGTAGATGTGACTCCACTTCACCCAACTCTATTCGTTGACCACGTAGCTTGACCTGGAAATCTTTACGCGCGATGAATTGGAACTCGCCGTTATCAATGTAGCGCACCAAGTCGCCACACTTATATACTCGGCCCTGCGACTTGCCGCGGAACTTAACCAGCCATTCCGGCGGCTCTATCCAGGCTGCTGCCGTCTTTTCGGTGTCATTAAGATAACCACGGCCGACAATGGGACCCTCAAGCAAGAGCTCGCCTACAGCACCAATAGGGAGAAGTTGGTTCGGATCATCCGGGCTCACTACCCACCCAGTGCTGCCAAAGCAGTGGCCTAAGTTACGGCTGTCATTTATGTCCTTCGTCACCAACTGTGTCGAACACATGATTGAGCATTCAGAGGGTCCGTATGCCAAGAAGAAATTCACATGCGAGCGCCAAGCACTCAATTCCTTCGCGGTAATAGATTCACCACCGGATACGAGGGTGCGCAGCGTCTTGAAGTCGGATGGATCAAGCACTCTAGCGACTGATGGCGTGAGGAAAGCCCAGTTAGCCTTGTAAGTGGCAACAGACTTTGGAATGTCCTGTCTCTGTATATCTGACGGGATACAAATGCAACCTCCCATTAGCAGCGTGGTTACATGCTCCATGACTGCCACATCGAACGCATACGAAGCAAATTGGAGGACTCGTGAGTTGGTATCCATGAGGAGGGCTTTGCCGTGGGCTATAGCGCTAGTTGCGAGAGCTCTGTGTTCAATAACAACACCCTTAGGCTTTCCTGTTGATCCGCTCGTGAAAACAGCGAACACGGCATTGGAAGGGTCTCGAGTCTGCCCCTTGGTGGATCCACTTTGAGGTTTCCAGGTAGCAATCTGCTCATTGATAATAACAGTATCCGACGCCAGGCTTGCTGCAAGACTTCTCTTACTCTCAGATGTGAGAACTAGCGCCGCACCAGCTTCTCGGCAGATATCTTGAAGCCTTTCAACGGGATGAGATGGATCTAGCAGCATAAATGCAGCGCCAGCTTTCAGCACTCCAAGCAGAGCGACAGCCGTCCAACGGGATTTCTCGAAGCAAAGAGGCACAAACTGGTTCGGTTCTACGCCTCGACTCCTAAGCTCGGCGGCTACGTGAGATGATAGCTCGTTGATTTCGTTGTACGTGAAGTCGCCGTCCCAGGAATTAACGGCAAAGACAGAAGGTTGCGATAGGCAACGCTTTTCTATGAGTTTGTCGACACACTGTTCTATCGACGGCGCTTCCTGTTGGTTGTATTGACGCACGCGGTTCTCGTTCAGGCTGCCAAGCAGACTCACATTACAGACTTTTTGATACGGGTCCGACATGATGCTCAACAAAGCCTGCTGGAACGCGTCCGCAATATTTTCGACTTGTTCGTCTGACAAAAAGGCCCTAGTATACTCCCATGAGATATCGATTTCCTGGTCAAGAAGGCCAACGTTGACAATGAGATCGTACTGAAATGCGCGTTAGTAAAAACCCGTAGCCCGGGACTAAAACCCCTGAGAAGACAAGTACTTACCTCAGTGGGATCGTCACCATTGAAGTTCTCAAACTGAATAGTGGAGTCGTCGTGATACTCCCCAATTTCCTTCTGGACAGACATCACAGTATTAAAGAGCGCAGACTCTGATGACTTCGCTGCTTTCATCTTCTCTGCCATTGAGAGATGTTGGTACACCAAGCTGTCCACAAATTCAGTTTGATTTTTCTGGAGAATGGACAACACAGTTTGATCCCCATCAAGAGCAATGTGGCGTATGAGTAAATTGATGAATGGGCCAACTGTGTTGTCGATATCAGGAATAGGTACATCTCTTCCTGAGGTCATGTAACCAAAGCAGGCTGAACCTGCGTTGAGGTAAAGTCTAAGAACAAGCGCCCAAGCCAGTTGGAAAGTATTAGCCATCGTCAATTCATGCTGTGCGCAGAAATCTCGGAGGTCCTCGTTAAATGGAATGGTTAGGTTTAGGACTTGCTTGGTATCCCGCAAGTCGTCCGAAAGTCCACGTGGTGGCGAGGCTGGAAGAATGCATGGTTCGGCTGAGGCAAGATATTTCTCCCAGTACGCAACAGCATCGCTAATTGGTAGTTCCCCAAGGTGCTGAATGTATTCTCGGTAGGCTTGCGGCCTATTAAGGCTCAACTTGCCATCGTATGCGAGACGCAGATCACGCAGAAAGAGTTGCCTTGAAATGCCATCAACCACTGTATGATTGATTTCAAGTAGGCATGCGACATCTCCAGAAGGCGACACACAAATAGCAAGCCGATGTGGTGGGCTTAGGGGTGGTATCTCAAATTCGTGCCTTTCGAGCATTTTCAGAGGATCGTCGCTAGTTTCTAGGATCACACATAGATCTGAGGGAGGTCCCTTGAGCACTAGCTGGTTGTGGTGGCCACTTCGGTTTGGTCTCTCATAGAGCACAGTGAGAAGGAGAGGATGCTTCTTCAATACCTGGTTCCACGCATTCTTGAGTTGTCTGGGTTGCACCGGCGCACCATTCTGTGACTTCACCGTCCAGAACCATCGATTCACATACTGACCTACGACCTTGGCTTGACTGAGTATCATCCCCTCTTGTATTGGAGAGCACGGATAGGCATCTTCGACCTCCAAGGAGCTTGACTTCAACGTCGCAACTATAGTCTTGTTGAATTCATCTAGGTCCGGGTATGAGTATTTCAACAACGGGAAGTCAGAAGCCGTAAAAGTTGGGTCACACTGTATCAAACTGGATGCAGCGGACTGCAAACACTCTCTGGTGTTATCAATCCATTGCCGGATAGACACCCCCTGATGCTGCATATGTCGATTGAAAATGAAGTGGAATGATAACCGGGACCCCTTGACCTCGGCCAAGACATCGATTAGAGCAAATCGTGCCATTTTCGGAGACATTTGATAAAGCTCGCCCTCGGATAGAGAGATTGGATGCAACAAGGCCTTGGGCTCTTCGGTAAAGCCAGGGTCATAGTTGAACAAAATTTCCAAAGGCCCCTCGCTGTGTGACTGGGCAGCACCCTCAGGATGAAGGTAACGAGATGTAAAGTACGCCCATCCATTACTATTTATTTGACGTCGTGCATCCTTCGTCCTGCGCACGATTTCGAAGAGATTGTCAGTAGGAGCCACCGAAACATCGGTGGGCCACATAGTCGTGAACCAACCAACAGTTCGAGTCAGGTCAATAGCAGGATCCCAAGGCTCTCGACCGTGTCCTTCACTGAATATCGCGGGAGAGGGCCGATCCTGGAAGGTTTGGACGAAGGCCTGGAGAAGTGCAGCGTGGAGGAGCTCGACTGGAGTTGTCCCAAAAGCATTGTTCGCGGTTCCAAGAAGAGCTTGGGTCTCCTGTTCAGGCAAAATAAAGCCATGTTCCACAGCATCACCCCAGCAGTTATCATTCTCACCGATCCCCCAATAAGCAGACATATTTCTTGGGGTAAAGTTCGGTAGCGCCTTAGAAGGATGCAGATTCTTCGCCGCATACGAAGCTTGTAACCGACTCCAAGTTTGAAAAGATAGGGGCGGGGGTAGTGGCTGACGTTCATTCACAAGGAGCAGCTCCAGGTCCAATAGTAAAATCTTCCAGGATACGATATCGACGACAAGATGATGAGCTGTGAGTGAGAGATATACCTGGGCATCTCGGCCAACTTCAATAAGATGGCAGAGGAATAGCGGGCCATTCTGAATATCCAGTCTCTGCTGATCAGAACGAATCAAAGATTTGGCTTCGTTTGTGGTTGATACTTTATGCTCAAGGTAAGAATAACTATGAGCAACATCGTCGGTAATAAATTGCTCCCATCGACCATCTGAGTTCTGTACGAATCGAGCACGGAACATCGAATGATTTGTAACAATCCAGCGAACGGCTTCTTCCAGTGCCGCAGGCGATACAAGCTTCGAAAGACGGAACGTCAAGCTCTGGTTGAAATGGTTATAGTCTAGTCTGGCGGCGTTGAAGAACATCTGTTGCGCTGGCGACAGCGGAAACCTTGTGTTTAGTGTCTCGGATGCTAAGGCGGGCGTGTAATTCATCTGCTCGGTCTTGAGGCTCATCTGAGCAATTGTCTTGCCGTGAAACAGAGCCGCCACCGAGGTTTTCAGCCCAGCAGCAGCGCACTGGGCAACAACTTGCATGGCATTGATAGAGTCTCCTCCAAGGCGGAAGAAGTTATCATCCAATCCAATGGACTCCGTATCCATACCTAGTACTCGAGCCCAAACAACCTGTAGCGTTCGCTCAGTGCTTGTCAACGGCTTTCGTTTTACCGCCTTCACTTCGGCAGCGTATGACTGTAGTTGGTCGGCAGACAAAGTGCTGCAAGTTTCTCTTAATTGCCGGCGGTCTACTTTGCCGCTACGAGTCAAAGGTAGTTTTCGCAACGGCAGGAGTACCTCAGGAACCATAAACGGTGGAATCGAGGCTTGTAGCTCGTTTACTACTTCCCGAGAAAGTTCGCGGAATGATTCAGTAGGTTCAACGAAGAGGTCATCGACGTCCCCACTTGCGGTCTGTTCATCAGTGCCCGACGAGACGAATGCAACCAAGAAGGGCGCTCTTCCTCCCGTACCAGGGACGATGACATCGGCAATAACATCAGTCACGCGGGGGAAGCAATTCTTGACATGATATTCAACTTCGCCCAGTTCAATACGCTGTCCACGAAGTTTGATCTGGGTATCCTTTCGCCCAACGTAACGGATCGTACCGTCAGGATTGTATTGTACCAGGTCACCTGTCTTATAAAGACGGCCAGGTTGTCGCCTCGACCGAAAAGTCTGTAGCCAGGTGGGAGGATCAATATAGGCAGCAGCCGTTTTCTCTGGTTCGTTCAGGTACCCTCTTGTCACGATTGGGCCCTCAATGACAAGTTCTCCGATGGCGCCAATCGCTGCTAGTTTAGTAGGACTCGAGACACTCACTATCCAACCAACACTACCTACCATGTGCCCAATAGTACCAGGTCTCCATCCTAAAGATGGGATTGGACCGACTGTACAGAACGTGCCCTCTGCTGGGCCGTATGCGTTAATTAGACTTACCTTGCTAGCCCATCTGTCTACAGGGTCACGGGTAACCGCTTCTCCTGCAAGGACGAGGGTCTTCAATGAGGGCACATCCTCTGGTTGGAATAAGCTAAGGGTGGATGGTGTCAGTAGGGCCCAGTTGACTTGTTGATCACGAATGAAATCAGCCAATCTGTTCATTCGGTCATGCTCCGACGGCACGCAGACGCAGCCTCCAACAACCAGTGTGTTAAATATTTCGTAGATGCTGACGTCAAAAGCATAAGAGGCGAAGTGTAAAGATCGAGAATTGGAACGAACGTTCATATCACCGGCATGGGCAAGAATGCTTGTGCTAAGGTTTACATGCTCCATGATAATACCCTTGGGTATGCCTGTACTACCTGAAGTGAACAAGATGACGGCAGCCTGTTGAGGCTGGACGGCCGGTAGGTGTAATTTAAGTGGCGAAAGGTCCTGAACAAAGCTTGCTGAGATTAATATTACTTTGTCAGCAAGTCCTTGCATGAGGCTCTCGTAGGTCTTCGATGCGACTATCAGTCGCGGCTGAGTCTTATCGACGATCTCCTGTATTCGGCGACGGGGATGCCCAGGGTCAATGAGGACACATGCACAGCCAGCACGAAGCACAGCGAGCAGGGCCACAATAGACCACCGTGATTTCTCCAGACAGACCGCAACTTTAGATTCTGGTTTGATACCCAAAGTGAGGAGCTGTCCCGCCAGGCGTGACGACCAATCGGTTAACTCCTTATAGGTCAGCACGCCATCCCAGGCACACACGGCCTGGCTGTTGGGTTGTTCTTTGCTGTGGCGAATTACAAGATCGTGTAGGGTCTCAGAGGTAGGCGACGGAACATGACCGTTCCACATAGCGAGTTGGATCCTATCTTCCACGCTGATGACTTCAACGTTTCCGATGGGATCATTTTGCTTCGCGGAAAGCTGGTGTAAGACAGCATGGAACTGCTCGACCAGCCTATGGGCCTCGTCTTCCATAAGCACCTTGGGGTCAAAATTGACCGAGATCTCAAGGTCGTTCGACCCATCTTGAATGTGGAGGAACATCACGAAAGCATAGCTTGCGAATCCTTCATAATCGTCAAAGTCAGCTTGCTCTGCTGTTGCTAACCCGCCCAGGTCTAAATCTGCTGTAACATCGGAAGGTTGGATGACTAGCTGGGTCTGGAAGTCGCATGCTATCGATGCATCAGCACTGATCTTACGGATCTTTTGCAGTCCATGATGTAGAAAAGGGATAGTCGCGATAGTCTGTTGTTGCAAAGCCGATAACGAGGCATCCACCGTTTTGCCTGGGGTCAAGAACACGCGGACTGGAACGGTGGCGATCGTAGGGCCTGTAATTTCCGCAATACCGTCCAAGGCAGCGCCACGACCGTTAGAAGTGACCCCAAAGACCACATCTTCCGAATCAGTGTAGTGAGAGAGGACAATTGCCCACGATAGTTGAATAAGTGTCGACAGAGTGTGGTCTTTCTTGTAATTGGGAGTTGTGATGGAATGAGTGAATGACTGATTAGGATCAGGAGTATAATCAACATGGGGAAGCGATGGGAACGCTGCTGCATTTAGGTTGCTCAGCTGCAATGACCAAAACTCTTCGGCCTTTTGACTTTGGTCTATAGAACGAACAAACCGGTTGAATGACTGGCTAATTAGATCCTCTCCATCATATGCTTTCTTGACTTGCTCCCAAAGCAGGGGTAGCGACCATCCATCGTATAGGGAATGGTGGATAGTCCAGAGGAATTGATGTCCGCCGCTTCTACCAGGTACAGGTGCTAGAGACAGGCGAACCAAGGGTGAGCCTAGGTCCATCACTAGGGCTTCCGAGTGGTGTTGCTGCTCGACAATGGAGTCATAGAACTCCCATGGTGGGAGTTGTTTCAGGACGGCCTGGAAGATACCATTCTTACCCGATTGGATTATGCGAGTGCGAAGGATCGAGTTGGCAGCAAGAACTGTATTCCAAGCCTCTTGGAATCGAGATAAATCCGTCTCCCGAGGAATCTTGTACTTGAAGTGACCAATATACATGCCAGGTGTCTTGGCCGCAAGAGCCATTAGACCTTCTTGTAGGGGAGTGCATGGGTAAATATCCTCCACTATGGCTCGTTCCACGCCGCATTGGCTCACAACGTCATTCACGACTTCGTCTTGATTAATATGACCTTGCAGTAGGGACATCGGCTCAATATGACTCTCGACACCATTTGTATATCTTCGTACAATCTTCGCCAGTGAAGACCCTGTCGGATTCTTAAAGACATCAGCAGTACTAAAGCTCAGCCCACAGTCTTTAGCCAGTGCCACTAAATTCATTGCCAGAATAGAATCGCCACCCAGACGGAAGAAATGATCATCGGGCCCTATTTCTTCTGTCGCGACCTTCAGGACTTGAGCAAACAGCTCTTGTAAGGTACGCTCCTCTCTGGACGTTGGAACAGACTTCGCTGGGCCTGAAGGCATACTATATTCGTCCGGCGAAGAATCTATTGCCATACTACGGAGTAGCTTGCGATCCAGCTTTCCAGATTTGCTATAAGGGAAATGGTCTACCGGTATAAACACGGTCGGAACCATATAGATTGGTAGGAGGACCTCGAGCTTCGCAATCGCTTCTGCCCCAAGCGTTCTAAACCGATTATCCGACATCTTCAAGACCTGCTGTTTGGGTAGGATAAATGCCGTCAAAGCAGACCGGCCGGTCCCTTTGTGAGTGATCACTTCAGCGACTGCCTCTTCTGCTTCGGGGAAGCAGTGACGCAAATGATGCTCAACTTCACCAAGTTCGATGCGTTGTCCACGAAGTTTGATTTGGGTATCCTTGCGACTAATATAACGCAGGGAGCCATCTTTCGTGTATTGGACAAGGTCGCCAGTTCGGTAGAGGCGATAGCTTCCCCCAGGCCTAAATTTCGACAGCCAGTCAGGGTGTTGGTTCTTTGCGACGAACGAGACGGCAGTGCGCTCCGCATTATTAAGGTAGCCATGTCCTACAATGGGACTTTCGACAAATAGCTCACCCACAGTACCAATGGGTGCTAATCTGGCCTCGTTCTTCGCATCGACTACCCAACACACAGCGCTGGTAGGAAATCCAATATTATTAGGATCTCTGTGGTCACTAACATTGCGATGTAGTGTAGTAAGTATTGCGCACTCAGCAGGGCCATACAGGTTCAGTAAATGGGCATGAGGGGCCCAAAGTGTGATGACTTCACTAGCAATAGGTTCACCACACAGCACAAGCTTTTTCATCCCAGGGACCCTAGTCGGATCAATGATTCTGGCTACCGATGGGGTTAAGCATGCCCAGTTGGCGCCCAGATCATTGATTGAGTCGATCAGGCTTCCATCTTGGAGATCTTGATTGGACGGGACACAGATACATCCGCCAGCAACTAGGGTGAGTAAGTTATCCGCAATACTGATATCAAATGCATAAGCGGCAAACTGGTATACTCTTGAATTAGGCTCCAGATAAAGACCGACGCTGTTCGCCTTGGCGCTTGTGGACCAGGAGAGATGAGAGTGAACAGCACCCTTAGGTGTACCAGTGGACCCAGATGTGAAGACCGCATAAATGGAATTATCAGGGCAAACTGCGGGGTTTGGCACTGAAGCGACTGTTTTCGGCGACTCTGAAGGGTTCCAATCAAGGCCGAGAACAATTAAACGTGACGCCAGGCTCCCAGCCATTTCCGCGTTCCGTGTAGAGCTGATCACGAACGGCGCTTTGGCGTCTCGACATATCCCCTGTAGCCGCTGAGGAGGATGAGATGGATCAAGCAGAACGAATGCTCCCCCAGCTTTGAGTACGCCTAGCATTGCAACAGTGGTCCAGCGAGATTTCTCGAAGCAGAGCGGAACGAACACTTCGGGGCCAACGCCCTGGTCCATCAAGTATGCAGCAAAGCTCGATGAAAGCTTTTCCAACTCGCCGTAGGTAAATCCTCCGTCCCAAGCACATACAGCAGGGGCCTTGGGCCGGAGATCGGACTGCTGCCGGATAAGATCGTGAGCGCATGCGTGTACTGGCTTTGGTAAATCTTGGTTCCATTGTCTTAGCTCAGACCAGTCTCTAGAACTGGTTGTGTCTATGTCGCGAACAAGAAGAGATTCTTGGGATGGGTTGAGCTGCTGAAATATGTGACGGAATTGATGCAACATTCGATGAAGTTGTGCCTCCTCAACGACGTCGGAATCGAAAGTAGCCTCTATATCCACTGAGCTAGATGATTGCCGACAGATGAGAGTGATGGCATAGGTGCTGAATGCATTTAGGGCAGCCAGATCCCGTGGAGTGCCGAACAATGTTGGGGGGGCGTCCTGCTCAGGTTGAATAACTAACAAGCTTTGGAACCGGCAAGCCGCGGCAGCTTCGGGGCCCAATCGGCTTATATTTTGTAGACCAGCCTGCTCAAAGGGAATTGTCTCAATAGAGTCCTGCTGAACTGTCTGAAGTGCATCAGCAACCGTCATATTTGGAGGTATATTCAATCGACACGGGATAGACGCAATGGTCGGTCCAGTCATCTCCTCAATTCCAATCACGGAAGCCCCACGGCCAGAAACAGTAACGCCAAACAGGGTATCCGAACTGTCCGTATAGAGAGAAATGAGAATGCTCCAGGCGAGTTTCAGCCTGTTGGGCACATTGAACTCGTATTTTCCGTGCGAGCCGACGGTGATATTGAGAGTCTGTTTAGACGTAGGATTGGGGATGTAAGCAGCAGAGGGAAGAGCAGGGAAAGCGGCGGCTTGCAAATCGTGGACCTTATTCTTCCAAAAGGTGTCGGAGTCTGAGCGGGTCTGAGAGATGTAATAGATAAAATTATTGAAAGGGCGTGGTGCGAGCTTTGACCCGTCATACGCCGCCTGAACCTGTTGTAGAAGCAGTGGCATAGCCCATCCATCACTGAGCGCGTGATGGAGGGCGAACGTAAGTCTGTAGTGATCGCCAGGGAATGACGGTTGACGAAGGAAAAGCCGAGCTAGTGGGCCACCTAGTCTCCAATCTTCCCAGGCAGTCGAGTTCGCCGTTGGCTCAGATTCCCAAGAAATAGAGCTACTGATGACGGCTTGGTAAAGGAAGCCGTTAATCTGTACGATGCGCGTTCTAAGAATGGGGTTTGCTCTCACAGCGGCATCCCACGCATCTTGAAATCGACGAGCATCAAGATTGGGTGGGAGCTCGTACTCGAAGGCGACCGTGTATGCGCCTGGTCTTTTCACAGTGAGAGAAATAAGACCTTCTTGCAGCGGCGTGCAGGGATATACATCCTCAACTGCGGACTTGTCGTGAAGCTGGCATTGCTCTACGACGCCTGCAATGAAGGTCTCACTCTCATCCGGGTTCGGAAGCAGAGAAAACGGCTGGACGGAACCGACGCTCTGTCCCGAAATGAGCTCTGTGGAAGACGCCATGATCCCAAGGCAGTGGTTGTCATATACAAGGCGGACTGGGAGATTGAGTCCCTGCTGCCGAGCGGCACCTGCTAGCTTCATAGCACTGATTGAGTCTCCGCCCAGATCAAAGAATTTATCATCAAGGCCAATTTCGTGAAGCGGAATGTGCAGAACATCGGCCCAGAGCCGTTGGACCGCCCCTTCCCTGGGGGTAGTGGGTTGCCGCTTAGTTGCCGAGGAGGAGGGGGAAGCGTACAACTGAAGTTGAGACCGAGTCATGCTTGCAGCCAAGGATCGCAGCTGTCGCCTGTCACTTTTTCCGCTGGGCAACAGTGGCATGGATTTCAGGGGCAAGAACACACTTGGAATCATCCAGTTCGGTATTGAGCCTGATAACTGTCTTTGAACGAGCTGCGCGCGTGCACGGAACTCGTCGCTCGACTCCAGAAAGCCGAGGCCCTCACCGCGTGCATGTCCATTCTGCGCTGACTCTTTGAGCTCTGGTAAAATGAATGCGGCTAACGTCTCAACCTCATCGATCTTTGCGATATCGACAACAAGCCCACGGACGGTAGGAAGGCAGTGTCGCAAGTGGTGTTCGACCTCGCCGACCTCCAGCCGCTGGCCGTGGAACTTGACTTGGTCATCTTTGCGCCCGACATAGCGGATGGAACCGTCTCTTGTGGTGCTATAAGACACTAAATCACCCGTTTTGTAGAGTTTTACCCCATGTTGTGAAGAAATGTCGGGTCGAAGTTGATGATGCCAACGTGGAGGGTTGATGAAGGCTTGGGCGGTTCGGCTTGCATCGTTGATATATCCACGGCCGACAGACGGCCCGTCAAGCAACAGCTCGCCAACTTCACCAACTGCCACCAGCCGATCGTGATCATCAGGATCCACGATCCAGCACGTGACACCAACACCAAAGCCCAGATTGCTATGATCAACATCACCATCGTTGACCGTGCATCGTCGAGCAATGTTGGCGACAGCGCACTCGCTTACACCGTACGCAACAAATAATTCCACGTGCGGCGCCCACTTGCGCACATCATCCGCATGTATTGCCTCGCCTCCCAACACTAATATCCGCAACATGGGAAAGTCTTCGACGTTCAGGATCCGTGTGACCGACGGCGTAAGCAGTGCCCAGTTAGGCTGCAGACGGCTGGACTCGCCAGCGAGGTCACGTGTGCGTCCTTCATCAGACGGGATACAGATGCACGCGCCTACGATCAAGGCCGTCAACATTTCCGTCAGGCAGGCATCGAATGCATATGAGGCGAATTGCAGCACCCGGGAGCCGGCATCCATATTGATAGCTTTTGCATGCGCCACTGCGCTGCTGCAAAAGGCACCATGTTCAATGGTGACGCCCTTAGGTGTTCCAGATGTACCTGAGGTGAAAATGGCGTAGACAGCGTTCCGAGGATGCACAGTGATAACCGACGTCGCCGGTGAGGGCTTCGCATGCTTGTCGCCTGTTACTACGACGTCGGGCACTAATTTCCCTGCCTCCTCCGCCAGCTGTGGCGATGCCACAATTGTTGTGGCACCAACAGTGCGGCATATCTCCTCCAGTCGACTTGCTGGGTGTGATGGGTCCAGCAGCACGAAGGCACCACCTGCCTTGAGCACTGCGAGCATAGCGACAGGAACCCAGACCGACTTCTCTGAGTAGATGGGCACGTACAACTCGGGACCAGCTTGGTGCTGGGCTAGCTGTGCCGCGAATGATGATGAAAGAGTTTCTAGTTCTGCATAACTCAGCTGACCATCCCAAGCACAAACAGCGGGTGCTTTCGGCTGAGATACAGCGCGATCCTGGATCATTTGATGCACGCAGACATTGAATGTCTGCGGAATCTGTGAAGTCATTGACTTCAGTAGTGACATTTCGGCGCTGTCTCCAGAGCCTAAATCAACCTTCTTCTTAGAAGATGAGGCAGACGAGGGAGTGCCATTTGGCCGGGACACTCCTTGCTCCGCCAGGACGCTATGGTCGAAGTGTGGCGCCATTCTTGATGTGTCGATAAGAGCCGTGAGACTTTGACGATATAACTGTTACAAGCCAAGAGCGTCTATGTGTCTATTTTCTTAAAAAGTACAGTAACGTATACATGAAATACAATGTAAAGATAAATGTCTTGATTTCTAAGTTCAACAACTGGGAATACAGCTCTGAAATATTCAGCTCGACTACACACTTTTCATGGACGAGATATGAGGTGAGAAGTCTAATTACAAACTAGTAATACTCTGCTGCTATTTTGCCATACCATGTCATATCTGGTTACCTCGATATTGCCCCCTTCGTAGCGGTCATCGACCCAGATTTTCTCAAATGAGTCTCAATAGCAGACAAAGGGATGCACTAGCACAGGTTACAAGCGCACCAATGTTGCAGAAACTCTCGGTACCGGTATGTTTGTAACCTTTGCCAGTAGCTAAGATTAAACGGGTCCAGCTTGCCAGGCATAGGGATTCAATTCAACGTACTGTACTAGTACATGGTAGAGGTTTGTCATTTACTGCTTAGGGCTTATTCCTGTGGGATCAATCAGGCCGCGTGGATAGGTTAGAATAATTATCAGTCGATCTTAATGCGGATGTTTATAGCGATTAAAGTAGCAATAGTGACATAGTGATACTAAATATATATAGAATTATGATAGCTTTTATTTTTCATTCTTAAGATTTCTATTTTAGTAGCTCAGTAATTTATTATATTATTTATGTACAAATAAACGTATTGTTTTTATTGCTCGTATAATATTTCCATATTTCTTTAAGTATAATATCTGTATTATCATAACATTTCGCTTAATAAGCTCTCTCAGCATTATCGTTATTAGCAATACTTAGAAGCTACATGTTACGTAGTATGTGCGGCTTACCCGGGTACCGCAATGCTGGCTTTCTATGAGGTAATGGAATCCTTATGACGAAGCTAACGCAGTATGCAGGCACAAGAAAATAGTCAGGATGCACCATCCTCCCGGATTGAAACCAACACTTTGATTAGCATGGGTAGATATAGTAGGTACTCGTGTATACAGTACAGCACTACACACACCGTGATCATCGGTGTTAGTAAGGTAGCCCAATCATCCTTGATCCGAAAACCCCGCGGAGGCGCATGATCTACAGGGGTGTAGATTCATCGAGTACAGTACTGTAGATCAGATTCTGATCAGGATCGACAGGGGTGTAGATTCATCGAGCAGATTTCGATTGGGTACTGTCCTTGATCCGATCATTCAGTAAGTGGCCCACAAGGTGTCTGGTCTTGTGGAAATGTCACGCCTCTGTATCTGGATAGGGCTCCTAAGTTAACATATCTGCCCGCATGTTCATAATCGGCTGAGATTGCGTAGGTTACAAGCGAAAGCAGGCATATGTTTGCCAAGTAGTTTAATGTTCGTCAACGCACATTTGCAATTCAAAACAGCAGACCCGTGGTGACACATCGTGAGCTTCCCACACGTACGACATTGTCATTAGTCCTTCTGTCTCTTCAAATCTCCTTAGCCATGTCTCAAACCATGTTGTTAGACTCTAGGCCTACGGAGAACGTCCAACTCTACAGGATTCGAAATTCTGGGCTGTTGAATCTGAAGGAGTGCATCATTGCTGGCCTGCAAGACACTCCGAAGACCATGCCATCGCTCCTCCTCTGGGACGATCAAGGTTTACAAAATTTTGATGCCTGGACTCAGGCTCCAGCGTACTACCCCAAGCGTTGCGAATGGGACATTCTGACCAACTACCGGCAAGATATTGCGTCTCAGTTTCCAGCAAGGTCGGTGCTTATTGAATTGGGTTGCGGGTAAGATCTGGTTAAACTTTCCCGTCCATCCTCTACCTTGCTAATATGTAACAGGAATCTCAGTAAAACAGCCTGGCTGTTGGCTGCAATGGAGAGCGAGCAGCGCCATGCACACTACTACGCTCTCGATGTCTCAGAAGACGCGTTGTGCAAGAATCTAGGTGATCTGAAGAAACAGTTTGCCAATTCAAAGTACATCAGCATCTCGGGGCTAATCGGCACGTACGAGGACTGCGGAGAATGGCTAGGCAGCTCTGCTAAGCTTCCAGGGTCCGCTGTAACTTTCCTCTGGCTTGGGAACAGTGTTGCCAACCTAACTAAGCTTGATGCAAGTGTATTGATCGGCCAGTTCCGTCAGGCCTGTGGCAAGATGTTACTCGACTGCAACTTTCTCATTTCCGCCGACTCTTGCGCGGTGCAGAAGCAGATTCTTGAGGCCTATAACCCCAATGATGGCCCGTCGCGAAAATTCCTTTTCCACGGCCTCCATCATGCGAATCGGCTGCTGGAGCGAGACGTGTTCAGAGAGGATGAATGGAATGTCCTTCCCGTATGGGACGAGGCGCAGAACGAACTTCATTGCAGTTACGCCCCGAAGACGGATATTCAGTTAGATCTCGGTCAGGTTCAGGTTACTCTGAATCAAGGAGAACCAGTTCATTATTTTATGTCTGGCAAGTGGACGGAGGCACAAGTAACTTCGATCGCGGAGAATGCTGGAATGAAAGTAGGAAATATTTGGAAAGATACTCAGCAACATTATTGTGAGTCTATCCGAGCTTCTGGTAATCGGTCGCTCCCCAGGCACGAGCTAACAGTCATTTAGGCTTCTACTTGCTGCACAGCACAACAAATGCATCAGGCTCTGAGGATGGTAAAGTTCAGCGCGCTTTGATCTAAGTAATCGGTTATGAACGCATGTAGCAAGTTTCCTATTTTCACACTAGAGTACTAAGACTAAAGCATACAAAATATCCATTGTAGGACTGATGCGGCTAAAGTGATATCTTTTGTTTACTGTCACTATAACTTCCAGTTGCTTCCTTTTTCGGACATGTAATATTCAGCCACACAAGTCGTCTAATTACACATTCCAAAGGAGACTAAACAAGTACCGGTGTGGATCATGTTAATTGACCATTATACCCACTTTTCTCTGCAACGCCACCCGCCGGGCTTGTGTTTCTGATTCGTTTAGTCGGTTTTAAACCTTGAAACTAAGTACGTAATAAATTTAAATGTTCCGTAATATAGCAGGGTCCAGTGATGACTCGGAATTCTGGAGCCACGGTTTCTCACATCGCGGTTGATTGCCTTTACGTAGTAGATCTCTGGCCACATGGGTTCTTGCATACTAGCGGCCGCACTTTGATGAATGAGGCTCACGAAATGAGCTGACAATGTGGCTTGGCGTAAGCCTTGCCAGCTGGTACTTCGCAATGCAGTCCAATCCTTCCGAAGGAGCAATTCTATGGGGAAATGGAAGGCTTCACCGCTCGGCTTGTTTGTTGTTCATGCAAGTTTCGGTATATCAGGATCGCAAATGACCGGGTATTTTGCAGGAGGAAAGAGGAGGTTTGATCCTCCAATACCAGTAGTAAGTACAACGGTCCTCCAATCAGTTAATGCTAACTACCTATTTGTATGCCACAGTACTAGGTTGTAGGAACATGTAATTTTGGACCATAGCCGATTGGCCTTTGCCGTGAAGATTTTTGGAAAATGACGCAACGTGGTTTGATCCTACAAGTCCTAGGCTAACGTATGCTAATAGGAATAATGAGCGCCAGCATACATCACGAATAACGATGTGACGTATTTCCCATCCTGTGACCGGATCGAGAAAGCGTAGATTACTGTGTCTTATGATCAAAAGCGGTGCAGGAATGCTAATACAAATTTTCAGTCCACCGAAGTTCGACGAAGATTAACTGAAGCCAGCCCGAGTAAACTATTACCAACAAGGACGAAGCAGCTGCATGACAGTAGATCATCTAGGACGCTGATCTTTGATGTTTGCACACCGCCGTCTACCAGAAACTGAGATTCTCTAGATATACAGTGCCAACATTTCCCAGCTAGTCGAAACAATGCTACATGACATACAATCAGATCTAAAAACCACTTCGGAAGCTATTTCCGATGTGCATGCAATGATATCAACAAACTTCTGTATGATGATGGCATTAAGTACATGAGAAGTTGTTCTTACACCATCCATCCGCACATAAGTGCATGTCGCTTGTCTTTGAATAGGAGGTCGATTAAGATGGTCACAGAAATAACAGATCCATATTGGGCTCATAAACTCCGCAGGATTCGTTGTGGATACTGGGGCAAGTCGTCTGAGGCTACAGAGACTTCTAATTACAACTACACAAGTCAGGAAACAAGAAGTCTAGGTTTCGAATACAAACTTAAACCAAGGGTACACCTGAAGATAGGCACGTAGCTACATCCATTCACATAGTCAGACTCCATCACAATTATCGATATGTCTCCCAGCACGCTACGCCAAGATGACGGCCCTCAGATCTTTGATATTAGACAAAGCTGCAACAGTCTTGATCTCAAGGAGGATATCATAACGGGCCTCCAATCGAAACCTCCTACGCTACCCTCTCTTCTGCTCTGGAATGACCGCGGGCAAATGTTGTTCGATCAGTTCTCGCAGACGCCGTCTTATTATCCTTTTCACAGTGAGATTGAGGTTCTGAACCAGTATGGGTCACACATAGGAGGGTGCATTCCTACCGACGGAGTCTTGCTTGAACTGGGATGTGGGTAAGTGAATGCATCCTCTCCTATATGATATCCTATACCGAAACATTACCTTTAGAAGGAGCATATATTCCACCAGATTTTTGCACACGTTGGTGAAGTGTTGGGGGATAGAAAAGCCAGTGTACTAAGAAACTTCAGGGCTATCCGCAAAACCAAATCTATTCTCTCAGGCTTCCGAGTTCAACAGAAGCCAGTCCACTACTTCGCATTGGACGTGTCGCGTGAAGGCCTCCAAGCCAGCCTAGTCGAGCTGAGGAAGCTGTTCAAGGACTGCCCCTTCATCAGAGTCACTGGGTTGCTAGGCACGTACGACGACTGCGTAAGTTGGCTGGCCGACCTCAAGGATTCGCGCGGAAATGGTTCGATAACGATCTTGTGGTTGGGTAACAGCATTGCCAACATGGATAGCCAGGAGCAGGCGGGTGCGTTCCTAGAGCGCTTCGGCACTGCCTGCCAACATGCCCGCCTCGCATGCCGGTTCGTTGTGTCTACAGACATTTGTCAAAAGGACGACAAGGTCTTGGAAGCTTACGATGTCGAGCGACCCGAGTACCGAGACTTCCTGCTCAATGCAGCCAAGGCGGCGAACATGGCGCTAGGCTTCGATGCCTTCTCAATCGAGGACTGGCACCCGGATAGCTGGTTGGACAAATACGAGCGCAGCTTTCATTTCTACCTGAAGGCACGCCGGAATCTACTTATTCCGCTGGGCCCGAAGACCACTGATCAAGGCACGGTGAATGTACATCAGGGGCAGCGCGTGCGTCTGGTGACGAGCGGGAAGTGGAGCGAAGAGTCGATGACTGATATCTGCGGCCTTGCTGGCTTTTCCATCCGGCAGCGCTGGAAGGACGCGACTGGGGACTACTGTGAGTGTCATAAATTGTGATAATGTTCATGGACTACTAGCAGGTTGCTAACCGGAGTCTTGACTAGGCATATTCTTGTTAATGCGAGAAAGTAATTAGCCACGTTGAGGTACAGAGATTATTTGCCTATGTACGTAAGGAGGCATAGAGCGGGAAAAATTACTATGCTTATTATAATCTACCTATTATGATTACGTATATAGACTTCTCTTAGACTGGAGTGCCTAGATTATGAGCAGAACATATTTGTAGATGCGCTATATCGTTATGTGAACAAAAGAAACTGTTCGCCAGCACAACATTGCACTGGAAATAGCTTGAATTCTTGTGGATCTTTTGCGTTGTAAGCCTAGGACTTTTAAGCTGCGATGCGTATAGTATAGCTTAGTATTGTTAATGTTGAGGATGGTCACTAGTAAAAATCACGATCTCGGGAATAACCAAGGTGGAAATAACCAAAGCCGCAATCCCCCACAAGCAGCTAAGATACAAGTTCGAAAAGCTAGCGTGGCGCTAGGAACATGTACTTCAGGGGTCATTTGTATGGAAAATTCTCTAGAATCTACTCTAAATTTTCTATTATAGGGTTGATGTTCTAGCAAAAACGATTGACAGAACTGACCAACCGGCTCACCTTGCCGTAGATCTGCGTTGGCATCTTTACTGATCTGCCGCACATTTGCTGTACAAGAATCTGGCACGGCGCTAGCTTTAACCATTCTTCAGACTTCAATGTTGTACATGTATACTAGACTCAGCCTTAACTAAGGTAGCGCCCGCAGATATGTGCCAGAGCCGAGTGACGATCATTCCTTAGCTCCCGCAATGGTGTGTACTACTACATACTAGTACTGTATGTATCTTAGGTCCCGAGGGGCGGTTCCGAATGGATCGCCCTTCCGAATACAAGTGGAGCTAATAGGCCAGGGGTACATAGGCTAGGTAGCTAGGAGTGTGCTTAGTTAGTTAGATGTAGGATGTAGGAACACAGTTCTACACTAAAGCCTAATAAGTACATCTTGTTGTATGTGTACTTGACCTCCCTTACTCATCTCGAGCTCAAGGCGGTGAGGATTCATCTCCCATCTTTCATGGTTAGAAGCATTCTGTATAGTGCGCTGCGCCACCAGCCGAACGCCATTGGATCCTGAAGGAAATAATTACGTGTAGAATTGAAAATTGCTTAGACAAGCCCTAGTGGAACTCTCGAAAACATATGATCGATACTTGGCATTGTTGCCTGCAATTGCTTTAACGGGACTACACGAGGTAACGTACAGTACATATTGTTTTAATAGGCACTGTGGCACTGTGAGTCTGTGCCCCTTTCCAAATCCAGCATTTGCATTGCACAGCAACAGCTCGACTTTTGTTAGACCAGTTGGAGAATCCTTCTCTCCCCCGGCAGATTGATATTTTTCTTCTTTTCATTCGTTTAAGGAGAAAACACATCGCGTTTCGCTGGGGGCGTTTTGTTGTGATCACATTGAAGATATCGATGGATTAATAATTAAATTCGAACCTCAAGCTGCGATTACAGAAAACCTCGCCTGTCTTCTCTGTGTGTTTTGCTTCCTACTTTACCTGTAAAGTTTTGTGTTGGGGCCATGACAACTACCGATGAGGGCGCGGCGTCGGCCGCAGCCAATTCTTCTTCGCCCACTGCAACCACAGCCGAGGCGACGCTGCCCCCGGCGCTCCAGAACTCTGCAGCAATTGAAAAAGTCAACACCAACGAAACGGCCCCGCCATCTCATCCAGCAACAGAAGAGAAGCAAGAAACCAAAGATGGCGCAAATGAAGCTGATGCAGAGAAGGGCACACCTGCCATGGATCCAGCTGCGTCAGGAGAAGGAGAGGACGAATCTCAGTACCCTCCATTTTGGAAATTGGTGCTTCTGACCACCGGTCTCCTCTTCGCCCTCTTTCTGGTGTCTCTGGTAGGTTTCTACAGTTGATTATGACAGTGGCAACGAAATATATTTAGCTGATCTCCGTACTCTATTGTAGGACGGTACCATTCTGGCTACAGCCATCCCGGCCATTACCAATGAGTTCAACTCGCTGAGCGATGTGGCCTGGTACGGAGGTTCGTACCTGTTCGCCGTCTCTGCTTTGCAGCTGCTGTACGGCAAGCTGTACACGACGAGCTCCGTCAAATGGGTTTTCCTCTTTGCTGTCTTCGCCTTCGAGATCGGTTCCCTCATTGCTGCTGTCGCCCCATCCTCGACCGTGCTCATTATTGGGCGAACCATTTCTGGTATAGGGGCCGCGGGTATCTTTGCTGGCGCCATCATTATTATCGCTACTGCGGTTCCCTTGCGACAGCGTCCTATCTATACCGGTATCTTGGCAAGTACGCACGGCATTGCCAGCGTGGTTGGTCCTCTGTAAGTCTCTCGAACTGTGTTGAAAGCGACAACCGACGTTCTGACCAAACATAGCTTGGGGGGTGTTTTCACTGACCATGTGACTTGGCGGTGGTGTTTCTACATCAACCTGCCCTTTGGCGGCGTCACCATTCTATTCCTCGCGCTTTTTCTGCCAAACAAACCGCCCACAATGCCTGGCCTGCCGTGGAAGGAACAGGTCAAACAATTTGACCTGCCTGGCACCTTTTTCCTCGTCCCGTCTGTCATTTCCCTCCTGCTCGCTCTGCAATGGGGCGGATCCAGATATCCTTGGAGCGATGGCCGCATCATCGCCCTATTCGTCGTTTTCGGCGTCCTCGCCATCGTTTTCTGGTGCGTCGAGCTCTGGCAGAAAGATTTGGCTACCGTCCCTCTGCGCATCCTAAAGAACAAAAATATACTCGGTGGTGTATGGTATGGTGTGTGGTTGGGTGCCGCCGCTTTCATCTTCACATATTACCTTCCTATTTGGTTCCAGGCAATCCAGGGCGTATCAGCCACTCAATCAGGTATTCGTAACCTGCCTAGTATTCTTGGTCTTGTTGTATTTGCCTTGGTCGGTGGCGGCTTGGCTACCGCGCTTGGCCAGTTCGTTCCCTTGCTCATTGTGTCTTCCATCGTCGCGGCAGTCGGCGCTGGCCTCCTCAGCACTCTGAAGGTTGACTCAACGATTGGGTATTGGTTAGGGTACCAGTTGATTCTAGCGGCTGGTGTAGGTATTGGTGCCCAGAATGTCATACTCGTTGCCCAGGTGGCTGTTCCATTGACGGATATGGCCATGGCCACCTCTATTCTATCATTTTCCCAAACCCTCTCCTCCTCGATCTTCCTGGCCGTAGCACAGAACGTCTTTCAGAACCAGCTCATCCATAATTTGGCTGCTAAAGCCCCAGAAGTCGACTCACATTCTGTCATCTCTGCAGGTGCTACAGCCTTGAGGACTAGCGTCACTGCTGAGCAACTTCCCGCCGTCCTTGAGGCGTACAACGACGCGATTGTGCAGACCTTCTATGTCGCCGTTGCAGTCAGCGCATTATCTATTGTTGGGCCTATCTTCATGGACTGGCTCTCTCTGAAGCCGTCAGAGTCCCCACAGCAGAAACCCGTGTCGGACACCAGTGAGGGTTCGTCTGCCGACGGACAGTCTACTAAGCGCAAATCTGGCGATGGCTCATAACAACAAGAATTTGGCGGGATTATAGAGTTTGGTCATCGAAACTAGGATTTCTGTATCGTTACATGTTTGCACACAAAATTTTCTTTCTTTCGCTTTCGGCAACTCGCCATTACGTTCGTTTCGCATATAGCCATAATAGCACATCTATTCCCGATTATACACAGAATGTTGGGTTAGCAATAAGCATGTGTCAACAGATCACCACATGGATCGGATCTTGGCTCAATCGAGAATACTACCACCTTCACCCCACTACCTAGATCAATCAATTAACTAATTCTCCTGCAACAGACGCGTTTTGTATGTGACTTATGCTTAAATTTATCAATTACAAGATCTTCTAAACACAAGAGACTGTCGAATTTGTATCTTTTTGGATTTCCAAAACTGATTGTTTCTCATGGTGTCAAGAACTACAGTCCGAAAGATTGTATTTCATGAATGGATACCTAGGGCAGGCCCCAGCTGACTATATGTGGGTACAGCAGATGCAGTGTTGACCTATAATATCCTCTAAATAAGTCTTCTAAAGTGTGATATATATTGGTCCCGAATATAGTAAACATAATATAAATTCATGATTAACGGAGGGTGATTTGCATAGTACAAATCTTTTGAATAATGCCATACCGTCAATTAATCGCGTCTTAGTTATAAGCCTACCTAGGTATTACTCGTTGTTCAGCTAATCTGTAATGTATTGCATGTGTCGCTGTTGGAATCTACGATGTTCCTATTTATGCATATATGCAGTCATTAGACTAAGTACCTACCTAAGAGGCTGGGGCTGGTGCAGTAATCGAGGTTGGTAAGTCTAGGTGGGCTGCATTATTATGTACATCGAAGTAACACAGTAACTAACACTCAATTTATCGAAGAAACGAGATAACAGTAAAAGACACACGCGGAATGATTGCAGTTATATTTATAGACAAGCCCTGATATCTCGGAAATTGAAGGTTTCCATGCCGCCCCCCGAGGATATCTTCAAGACCATAGGATCAAGCTCGGAGGCGCCCCCTTTGACGGTGCAGGGAGATATCCCACAAATGAACTCATAGTGTAGCGCACGACGTCCTCGGGCCGGTCCCATGCCTTATCGCAAGGCTTGACTTCGTGGAAGTTGCTGTCCAGGGCGTTTACACCCCATGATTAGCCTTGGTCCGAATTCAAGACGAAGGAAGAAATAAAGGGAAAGGGGCATAGTAAATTGCAACTGGGAAACTTAGAGCGATACCACGCCTTTGTTGATCGCTCAGTCTTCTTGGAACTCATAAGCTTGGGTACATACCGTGAGTTAAAGAACGTCAGATCCCCTTCAATGGGCGCCATCGCTTTGAAAATGGAGCCCTGCACACCCGCTGGCTCGTAAGCGTACCGCGGGAACGCCTTCCGGAAGGACTTGTCGTCGGCCGCGCCCTGCCACTGCCGGTCGTAGATGATGGTGTCGCCACCAGGCACCTGACGTAGCAGGATGTTCCACGTCAACTGGCTTGTGATCTTGCCGATCTCCCAGCCCGCACCATCCTGTGCGTTATTCATCAGTATTATCTTCAACGTAGCTTTCACAGGGTGTAGCTTGAGGGAACGGGACACAGGTTTAATAAGTGGGGTGGTATAGAATTGTTGGGTTTTCGTACGTATGGTGCATAGTCGGAATGAATCTGGATATAATCGTTGACGGCGCGAAGAAGCCCAGCAAAGTACGTTCGATCCCCCTCACGAGCGACTCGTGTCTCGAGACCGGTGGCCTCTTGGAGGAGACCGGCGACGCGGCCGAGGATGTCGACATTGGCTTCGTCCTTGAAGCGTCTCTGCAATGAATTGGCTTCTTCGACGCGGTTCAGGTATGCTTCTTTGTCTATAAATATGCTTGTTAGTTTACAATTGAAGGTTTGTGAATGGCGTAAGACTAGATATGTACCCTGTTGGTGGTCGAACTGTGTCAACCCTATAGAGCCGAGCGGAGGGAATACAACTCTCTGGTCGTAGGAACCCTGAGTTCATAGTTAGTCTACATTACAACCATGCCCATCGTCAGTGTAGTGACTTGCAATTTGATGCTGTTGAACAATATGTACGAGCTTGCTGCACTCATCTGCTGACAGGAAACTCTTGTGGCGTATGGCTGGGATGACATTCTGGATCAAGTCTTTAACAGATTTACCTGTCAACGGTTGGTCTTCCAATGTTGTCCAATTCGTGTTTATGAGACGACCGTGGTTACTTCTGCCCATTCCCTGCCGGACAATGAAAGCAGAAACGTCAACATTTGTATGCTCGCCTATGTGTGCTGATGAATAAAGCCGCTGGGCAAGGACACCAGCGGTTGGCCGTGATGCAACATCACCACAAGCAGCTGCCTTGGCCCAGGACCGGCCCACCTGTTGCAATGAGTGTAGTCTGAGAGAAAACATGGTTTGCACCAGCCGAGTTACGAAAGACGATGGATGAGATGTCGACCTACGTGACGTCCTTCATGGCCGTTCACAGGTTTCCTCTTCTATATGAATAACCATAGTAAACCGTGACATTTAATTATCCATTAGGAAAGTAGATGATGTCTTCCATGAAGAATAGCCGAGCAGGTTAAGCACAGTGTCAACAAGATCCTCACATGACCTAGTCATTCACTACCTACACACCACCTTCATCAACATACGTAGGCCTAGCAGAAATCTGGGTAGGAATCTCTCGTCTCCAGAGTTAGGAGACATTATACCACATACATAGGAAGATGATCCCACAGCCACCGATACTCTGTCTACTGCGGCTCATACAAACTCAGGTGACGTGCCAAGGCGTTAGTGGAATGGTCCGAAAATTACATTCAATCATGTTCTATTAAAGAATAGTTGATAAAATTATTTGATAATTATATTATATTACAACAAGTTTTAATATATATACATATATATATATATATTTAATATTAATTATTGTTCATTTTGTTAATTAATGCTCAACAGAAAACCTTTACATCTAGTTAATTATAGGTGTTTCTGTAGTAATAAGCTGACCTACTTCGCTAACCTTGATGCCAAGTGCCGATCATCTACATTTCTATATAATGGTGCCACATTGGTTTGACCTTGTACCTGTACTTTGTCCTTAGCTTCGTGATAGCTTTTTCCTTCTTTATCCCCGAACATACCTTTGAAATACCCGACCGGGACTTTACCCCTTGACGACAGGCAAATAAACCTAGTGCAGATCTCATGCAGCCACTTTTTTTTTTCACATGGCATTAGGTAAGAGGCGTTACCGGTATTAGAAATAAGCGAGTTAAATCCCTGCGAAGGTGTACCATAGCATGTAAATCTTTGTTTCTACTCATCCGCGCCTGGCATTTTAAAACCGTCCACCGACTGCGCCGCATGTATGTGCCGGGTTGACCTCCAATTAGCAAACGAATCCTGCATCTCTTGCCCGACTTCCAGCACTAAGGTGCTATTCGCAAATCCTTTCATCAGCTAATTGCGTGATATGACGTCGATTTAATTCGATTTAATTCCAGATAATTCCCAGAAAAGCAAATGAAACAGTTGAGAGCGGCCCGACAATACTGGGCTAGCACGCGGTACGGCTCATGGCCATCACCACGCCCACAAGAATCAACCATCCTAACCAACTAACAACATCAACAATACTACTTCTGTCTACCTCTACCTCAAAGTACCTAATACCGCCCTACCGTGCCTTAACTTGAGTTGCGGTGTAATGTAGTGGGTCAGTATGGGCCCTTTGTCTAGCATCTCACGTTTACTTCATTACGTCCAGTCTTCTTAAGCTGACCGTAATCGTACCATAGTCCCAACGAGTTGCTACAAACGAATCATACGGACTGCTGTAACATATTATCAAATGGCAAACATCGTAAGATTTCCCACCCCACCATTTACCTACGAATTGCCGAGGAGCGAGCTAACATCCCTTGTCTGAGTCAGGAATCCCTCAGCTCGACAAAAGCAGTCTACGAATCCCAAGGGGATCTGCGGTGTCTGAGCACCAAGCTAGTAGCTGTAACCCATGTCAAAGCGCTCTCTGGGGTCGACCAGAAACTTTTCAAGCAGGCTTTGCCGGAAGACCCGGTGGTTGCTACCGAGGAGACTATCTTCCACGCTCAAGGTGGAGGACAACCAAGTGACGCGGGCCGTATGATTGTACATGGGCATCTAGATGTTGATGGTCATGTTTCATCCTTCCAAGTGCAATCTGTGCGACGCGCTGGCAACGGCGTAATCCTTCACCAAGGCAAGCTCGAACCACCCGAAGCTACTTTGCGGGTTGGTTCGCACGTCGAACAGCAGGTAGATGGGGAGAGCCGAGACTTGTTCTCCCGGATACATACGGGTGGCCATCTCCTCGGCCTCGCTGTGCGTCGGCTCGGGTCCCAGATCCCGGATGTTACTGAGACGAAAGCCCAACATTATCCCGAGGCAGCATTCGTAGAGTTTCAGGGGAAGATTGACGCAAAGCATGGCGAGTCTATCCAAAAAGTTCTAGATGATCTTGTGCAGCAGGACCTTCCTGTGACTGTTTCTTGGCTCGACGCCAAGGGGCTTCAAGAGAGGGGCATTCACATGCCCGACAATTTCCTCCCTAGTGCATCTTCTGCAGGCACACGAGTGGTAGAGATTGGTATGTTGGGTGGCTATCCGTGTGGAGGAACTCACTGCCATAGCACGTCCAAGCTAGGGAAAGTTGTAGTGGGAAAGATCTCGAACAGGAAGGGAAACACACAGATTAGATACACAGTTGCATAGTAAAATAGGTAACTGTAATGTTTTCAAGCGAAGATTATCAGAAGTCACACCCAACACTCTTCTAAAAGAACTAAAGACTCGACCATACATTAAATAAGAGTGATCTAGCTACAGTATAGATGAATCTGTCTAATGACAAGACGAATAAGTACATGTGTCTTGCGGGTGATGTTCCCTGAACGCCTCGATGAGTACTTAAGATCACACTTAAGGCTGTACATCTAGTATCAATTATCAAATTCATGCGCTGGCTCAGCGCAGGGAAGTTTCGCTGATAATTATGCGTGTACACTTAGCACGGAAATGCTGTCCACAAGCCGACCGCCATACCCAAGGTCTATCTCGTTGTGGGTATAATACGAGTCGGCATTGAGAAAGACAATCTCTCCAGTCTCTAGGTGAGTGCCTGCGTTGCCCTCACACGGATCTCCGTAAACAAGACTGAGCTTCAGATGACAACCTTCTGACTGAAAGACTCCGAATAAGCGAGGTATGGCTCGATTGGCGACATGCGATGTTGCTGCCTTCAGTTTGCGCATTGGACAATTCATGTCCTTGTCCAGATTCGCTACAGCGCCAAGAATTCTCGCAGAAAATGCCGCATAATGGCTTTTTAATCGCTAATGTAAGCTACATTGCTGTCACAGGCAGGAAAGCTAAACTTGTTGTTTGGCGGAATGCTTGTTCCATGTAGCTGGGAAACTTTGGCTGTGAACTGGGCAGGTTTAGGAGGGTTTGGAAACATCCCATATGCATAAAATCAGAGATGTAGAAGTAGGTTACAGGAGTTGTTGCCTTCGACTTTCCCCATGCGCGCAGTATAGGCACGAGCTCAGGCATGATCTTTAGGGCTCGTTAGTTGATGTCTACTCCTTTAACATCATGATCCCACCGCGATCATCGCGTGCGCACTGCAGTTTGGCTTAGCCTATATATATCTATAAGTAAGCAATAATATTTAAACCATGAGGAAATACGGCTTGAACTTCCAGTGAGGCTGTATTGTTGGTATCTTTGCTGTAGTAGCTCATGTAGAAACTGTAACTTTCCGCCGCTGCGATTTCAATACATCATATCAGTGCTAGTAAAAATTAATCCCTAAATACTGCGGATAACTTTTTTATGTGTACAGATAACTACCTTCGACAACGGCTTCGTCAAGTGATAGGTTGCCCTGCTTGTTAGCGACGGTCTTTGACTTCTCCTCGCTTGTCCATTCTTGCCGAGAACTAGCAGAGCTCGACGCTGCGAGGTCAGTAACTGCTGTGTTGGGTTCAGAACCCATAACCGGAAACTATTATGGTGAATGCATTACTAAACTCCTGCATCGTGCATGATTGTAGGCTCGAGAGGAAAAGAGGGGTTTCCATGGTATTGGGTGCACACCAGAATCAGGGGCTTATGGGCACCAATCGGTCTACCTTTCCTGGGCGTTGACTTGGTTGTCAACATAGCCTGTCTTTGCGGTTCTTCTGTTAAGCTACAGGAACATTCCAACTGTCGCGCTTTCCATTTCGAAGGCACAAATCGACTAAGAATCCACAGCTGTGTATTAGCACACTGAATAGCTTTATTGTTGATGCTAGGCCGGATTGAGAATTGTATCAGAGCCATTATGTACAGACCAGCCTCTTTATGGCAGTTTGGTGTTTGGGTTGAGACTAAACTGTTGAGATTATCTCCGGGGTGACCTTCCACTGTAGATTGTCATGAGAAATACAACACTTTCAATTCATACACTAGAAGTGATTGCTCATTGACTAGTGACAGCTATTAACTGGTGCATGCTCATTGCAATACCGATATATAATACAATATACAGAACTATAGTTACTATACACGGGCTAAGGTACGTAAGGATGTTTCCAAAGAGCGAAAATGAGTAAATGGAAGCGCGGTTTTGGCAGACGGAGCCAAGAATCTCAACCTTTTCGCCTATTGAAGTAAATGGCCGCTTATTCAGGCGTTCGTCGTCTCCCAGGGCAGCTCTCATGGAAAGGATATTAACTTCCGAGTATATTAAACCCCCATTTTCAATTCACTATAAGTTTAGAGGTATCTAAACAACTGTTGGTTTCTCTGTGCTTCATATAACACTACCAGACTTGAAATCACGGGTTCACTTAGCGAACCAGTCGCATCTTCTACAGAATTGAGACTCTCCCATCTTCGAACCATTGTGTCATTCTCAATATCTTTGAATTGCTGAAGAGATAAACGACTATTTCTTGAAGCACTGGAAATTCCGTGATGAGAAGGGCCGCAAGAAGTTTAAGATAGCGCATTATTTGCGACCCGCATGCCTCAACTACCTTGTCATAATGGACGATAGAATAAGGTTTGCCTGTCGAGTAAACACTCTTCTATTCTCATTGATGGCAAGTCTCTGACCTTTCCTATTCTGATACCAAGAAGTTGAATAATGAGATAGGGCGAGCCGTTCACCTTTTAGCTGAAGCCGAATATGCGCACCAGTTGCGAGACTAGGTTAGAATTAGGTATTTATACCCAGGTCGAATTTCTGTATTATTCTGGATTTTAATCGGGAGTACTGCTACCAAGCGTTATGTTATACCAATTGAGTTCTATTATTATAATCAACAAGTGCCCTTTTTGTTATCGGTTAAAATATCGTAATGAGTTGAATAACTTGCCAGAGTATTTTCACCCCGGGAAAACGATGTCGGCACAAAGTGGTTATATCCGAATCTCCCATATCTCATTATAGGTATTAAGCCGATCCCCCCGGGCTTGTCTGTGCAGTCATGACCTTCGGAATAGGGCTGTGTTTGACAGATACGGAACAAGAAACCGTGCGCCCCGTTGTCTCCAACTTTGACCTTCACATCATTTGATTAATAAAATTTACAGCTACGAGAAAGAGGTTCACGTTTAGGATGAGTCTGGGTAGGCAGGAGGCAAGGCTTCTTCTGCAGTACCTATCCTTACTAGTCTAGCCAGGGCCGGAATCTGCTAAGCGGATTTTGTCGACTATGTGTAGAGAATGGAAGGTTAATCATTACCAGTTGGTGGCTTGGACTTTGAGCAAATTCTCGTCTCCTACTCTGGATGTCTATCCAAGGGGCTTGAATATGAATAGATTGGTAATCTGATTATCAAGGCAGAATTGAGGAATGGCCAGTGACTCTGCGGGGTTGTCGCTAAGTGTGTGAAATTGGAGACGGGGAGCTCTGGTGTTTTTTTTTGGAAATTTACTGAATAGCAATTGGTCTCGAAGAACTCTTGCTGAACTATGTTGTCATGTCTACTAGGTAAAACTAGGTACCTTATACGCCCCCTTACTGCAGCCCATCCCTTAAGCGCCCCGATATTGCACATACTAGATCATACTGCAGGTCTATGATACTTGGATTGCTAATACCCTAGGAATTCATCTCGCATTGTAGAATGTGGGGGTATTTGTCTGACCATGACACCTAAAACAAGGCCATGATGCGAAGTAAATATGAATGAGGAAGGCGGGCTATATAGATCTGCTGTCCTCCAATTGGCACCAAGTGCCTTCAGCTGGTGCACAGTGGGCTAGTCTTTTGCAGCTACCTCCAGCTGTGAGCCCCTCTACCCGACACCTAATTCGTTCAACCTTGCGTTCAATCGTTCGACCCTGTAATCGGACTTAATGCCTTTTTTTTATATAGCGCTGCAACTTTTTATGTTAAGTGTAAAAAATCGTTACTTAGATCTATCACAGCGTAACTACTTTTTTTTTAACATGTACGTGATAATATATGTAGCTGTGTAAGTAAGTCACGTGCTGCTGGATGAGTACGTTCCAAGCTGGAGGTTGCCATACAATTTTAAGTGCGGAGTAGCTGACACGGTAGCACAGCTGGCTCCAACTGCCCTCACTTGAGGACAGCAGATCTACACCACAGTGAACAGCAGATTTAGCCTTTCTCATATGAATTAGGAATTGAGGATATAAGTTATCGCTCTCGATAAAACTGGTGAGCCTTACTTTCCATCCACGGCCAGGATCGACACACGTATGATGACTTCCCTGAAGACGAAAGAGCAACGGTGAGGGGCCTGTGTACTTCTTGGTAAAAATGACGAAGGCTATGCGGTATAATACGTTTCTGTGATATAGACAGACACATGCATGCAGCCGTGGCACTTATCGGGTACTCTACATTCAGCTCTCCAATTATATGGCGAATGGGGGTGCTGCTAATGTATGCTTGCATACATAGTGCTGTATATTTGCTATTAGGGCCGCCGAAGGACTGCTGGTCAGCAATTCGTCGATCGAGTGTCTTGGAAAAAGAATGAGCGCATCATAGTCCATCCTTCTGTATGCATCACTGAACCGCCTGTCCCAGCACACGTACTACTTGTCTCACACAGCTGCAAGGGTGAGAGAGAGCTATAGATGTGGTTTCCCCGTGCATCACATCAGACTAATTGATATATAGCTCATTCAATCCATCTGTTACGAATCTATATTCGTTGAGGTCACCTGTCAGTCGACACCCTGTAATGACAATGTACTACGCTGCTCTTTTCCTTCTTCTATTGCCATGGACTTCGGCTGCCCCTTGGCCTGTCGTGACCACAGACCACGAGTATGTTACCACCGGGAACTATATTGTGAAGTTCAAGGATGGCAGCTCCATTTCTACCATGGACTCCATCCTAGGCATACTCTCTGATGAAGAGAAACCCCTTCACATCTACAATGAGGTATTCCGTGGCTTTTCCGGCAAGCTTCACAATACTACTCTTTATCATCTCCAAGGTCACCCAGAAGTACGTCAATTCTCTCAATTGGATGTACAACTGACTCAATATTCCAGATTGATTTCGTTGAGCCCGATAAGCTTATGAAAGCTTTCAGCGTGATTTCTCAGACCAATGCCCAATGGGGCCTCGGGCGTATCTCCAACAGAAAGCCCGGCGGCCGGGTTTACAAGTTTGATGATTCTGCTGGACAAGGTACTTGCACCTATGTCATTGATACAGGTGTCATGGCCAACCATCGGGATTTCAATGGGCGGGCTCGTCAACTGGCCAACTTCATTCCTAACGAGCCCAACGTCGATAATAACGGCCATGGCACCCACGTAGCTGGGACTGTGGGGGGCAATACGTTCGGTGTCGCAAAAAAGACAACCATTATTGGCGTCAAGGTGCTCGCCGCTAATAATTTTGGCCCTACCTCTGGTATTGTGGCTGGGATGGACTGGGTTTTGCGCCATGCACCCACTGCTAACTGCCCCAGGGGAGTAGTTGTCAACCTGTCACTGGGCGGCTCCTATTCGGGCGCCATGAACACTGCTGCCGATAGATTGGTCAGCGTAGGCTACTTCGTAGCCGTTGCGGCTGGCAATGCTCGAGTTGACGCTCGTGGCATTTCACCCGCGTCCGCAAGGTCGGTGTGTACCGTTGGTGCAACAGAACCGGATGACACTATGGCTGCATACTCAAACTACGGCCCACTTGTTAATATCCTCGCCCCCGGCTCAAGAGTCGTCTCAGCCTGGCGGGATGGTGGTGCGGTAAGTACTTTACACTACAATAATGACAATATGTTCATGGAGAATAAGAAGAACACTAATCATCGATAACAGTACGAGGAGTCTGGCACATCTATGGCGACCCCTCACGTCGCCGGTATCGCGGCCTACATGATGTCGCGTAGAGGCAAGCACCCTGGTGGAGGAACAGGTCTCTGTTCATTCATGGTGCAAATGTCGTCGAAAAACGCTGTGCGCAATGTTTTCGGCGGCACGTACAATTATCTAGCGTATAATGGCGTTGATAATGAGACTGCGTCAGACAATTGGTTCACAGGTGAGGACCTCTCTAGTGAGCTGTGAACCGGCTTGAATATGGGTCATCATGGGTCATCATAGGTAGCCATCGCTGGTGAAGCTATGAAAACCAAGATGGCTTTACTGTATTGATAGATCTTAATGGTCTATGAATCAAGAAATGTGAAGGAGCGTGGATCATGTCACCACTAATTAGGTGGTTAGATTAAATAGTATCGAGATAAATGGCAGACGCTGAGCTTCTCAGCTGTTTCTATCTGTCTCATAGTAGATATCTAAATTCCTTGATTTCACATCTTACCGGAAAGTGGCATTATTCTGTACTGGTAGGAAGCTTGCTCCAAGCCCAACATCCGCCACTGTCCGGCAAATGCGTCCTTACGACGGTAGCGCCAGACTTCTGTTTTCACTTCTCGCTACAGAGGCATAAGAACTCAATGAAACTGAGTACAAAGAGAGCAAATATGGCAACAGATTAAAATATTGGGTAGCTCGATGATGAGCCGCGATTAGATTCCCTAGATCAAGCCGATGAAGAATGATGGCGTAGGTGATCGGAATCGATGTCAGTATGGAATATGCACCTCTGTTAGCCGAAACCAGGGTACCTTCAAACATACCGTATATCATTTTCTCCATAACGATGCATAGCATGTGGTGCTCGCCGATCCAGATGACGCCGTAACCCGGCGGGACTACGCTAGGGAGAGCACTGCATGCGATGATCTGATCTGATCGACGCCACCGCAGCACAATAGTTCCATGCAGAAAATAGCTAGTTCCCCTGCTAGTGCACTAAGCTGAGACATACGCCGCGGGGAGGCCGGTTTGTAACCCCCATGTGAACACTAGATACATGAATGCTAGAGTGAGTGTTGAAGCATCAATTAACCTAAGAACCGTGTATTATGTTTGGCCATTACATGACAACACATCATATTGCAGGCTCATTTCACTGGCTGAAGGGATGAATGAACAAGTTCGAATGTGTATTGTTGATGTGATGGAGGAGATCAACAACTAAGGCTACTAAAGTGGGCTATTATACAAGCCGCCCTACAGGTGGGGCGCACACATAATTGGGTTGTCCAGAGCCCTGCAACACATCGTCCATTCGTCAACCCCTGACCACGTCCCCGATTCCTCAGCCAAGATTATTACCTAACCTTACCTCAAAGCTGGCTCATCAATCAGTGCTATACTATAGCTCGGAGCCAAGTAAAGCATGTTGGAGCTCGGAAATGAAACTGCCCGATTTCTCATCCGGGTATGGCTTTGCCACATCGCCCAGTGGCCATGTCTCATGAGCACTTGGCTGCCACTCATATCCACTCCAAATCTGCATTCGGGCGGTGCTATCTGTGTCGATACCAAAGAGGAACAAGAAGTCTGTAGCATATCAGCAGTTGTTTGAAGAGATCTAGCAAGGAATATCTCTCACTCTGTCCTCCAGCCTTGGTGATCAAGTGCGGCTCGGAGCTGTAAGGGCCGGATAGATCGTACCACCCCTCAATAGAAGGATTCCAATTATTTCCATCGAAGCTCTTTAGGTAGTATTTATTATCGTCGGCATTCTTGCCTACGATATCGATCTTACCCTGGGTCCAGTGAGCGACCTGCGGAGTCTCTGAGAACTTGCCCCCCATCTGTTCCCAGCCGTTCCACTGGAAACCATCCCAGAACTTGTGGTTCAGGATACCTTGCTCGTCCACGGCCCAGAGGTCGAGTCTCTCCATACCCCATGATGAAACAATAGGGTTACCGATGAAGGGGCCGCCTTCGAGGTCTTCCCAGTCGCTCCATGCGTCACCCTCCCAGTACTTGTGTAACACTGAGCCACTCTCTGCTGATATTCCAATCACGTCAAGACGTTCCTGGCCCCAGGATTCAATGTTGGGCACACTGGAGAAGTTACCGCCTAGGTCTTCCCATTCTTTGCCGGTAGGGAAGTAGTCGGTACCAGTCCATGCCTTATGCATGTAGGAGCCATTATAAGCATTACCAACAATGTCAAGCCGACCTTTGCCCCAAGAATACGTCTCAACTAGATCGACATCGCCGCCGAGGTCAATGGCATCCTCCCAAGAGGGGCCCCAATTCCCACCATCGAAATACTTGTGCAGGACATTTCCGCCAGAGTTATTGGCCCACACGAGGTCGATACGTCCGTAGTCCCAAGAAGACACAGATGGGCAACTGGTGGCTCCAGACGGGATATGTTCGAATTGCTTCGGCTGCCAGTCATACCCGGTATAGAATTTGTGCCAGATCGAGTTATCGGGGGCGATACCGAAGAGGTCAACACGGGGATCTCCCCAAGAGACCGCCGATAGGCATGAGCTGTCTGCCGAGGCCAGGGTGGCCTAGAATATATTAGATATATCTGCCATTCGCGGTATTGTAGAGATGATCTTACTGCGAAGGTGACAAGAAAGGGGATGCCGATGAATCTAGCCATGTTGAACGTCAGTTAATTGGTACTCTTCCAAGAGATGAAGCTGTGAGCAACATCGGAAACATTGCTTTGAGAAGCCAATATATAATTCTACCCCCAACCAGTTTCTCCCCGCCAGAGTCGCCCCGACCTTTTGACAAAGCTGCGTCATCAACGTAAGAGCCCGAGACCCAGTCCAGAAAATGACGTGCCGGTGCCATATGTCTACCCAGTTAAAACAAGGAGCTTCGATGGCTAGAGCACGGCGTTCTTTGAATAACGACCAACGAATGATCTTCACCTGGCGTAGATAGTCCGAGACACGCATTGCAGCCACCTGAAATGCAGGTCTAGTGGTCTGCAACCCCCAACCTCTTATTATTGATGGCCGAGGGAGAAAAAGAAAAGAGCGTAGGTATCAAAGGCAGGATGCGATCGCTCACTACAGGTCGCTTTCCGAGATCCGGAAAGAAAAAGCAAGCAGTGTAGGCCTCTAGCGTGGCTGGCAATGGCGGAACGGATCGAAAGCTAGATGCCGCTGTGATGTGTCGATCGCGTGCCGCGTATAGTGCGTGTAGCTGCATTAGCTTAGTGATTTCATACTAGCCCTTGCCTGTGAGCCCATTCCAGCTAGCTTAGACCGTGTATCACTTGGGATTTGAGCTTAGAGCTACGGTATACATTCTAATGACCTTGCAGTTAAGAGACGATTATTCTAGTCTTCGCTGGCCACTTTGTGCTAACGAAGTAGTTGTTACAAGAGCCCAGTCCGATGTATAGACATGGCACAAAAACGATGAGGAGTCTTCAAAGTTGGTGCCCAAAAACAAATATATGTCAAAATAGGATGTAGATAAAGGCAGATTCAGATACAGATTGGGCTCAGATGCATTGCCGTTGAAGCGGCTGCTTCATATTCTTGGTTTATGCAATTCTCCCATTTGACCAACGAGGATCCATTGTAGTGGAATAGCTAACAAGGCCGTCCATTATCTTTGACAAAGCAATTGGACAGTCACAATAATAGAGCTAAAGCTAACGAGTGAAACATGACAATGTCCCATCATAGACACAAAGTGTCTGCTAAAAATGACTGCAGACTTGATTCTCAAGCTTTTGAAAGTAAACAATAACGGAGAGTATGTCAACCCGAACCGTAACAGTTGGATTGAACTAACTAATGTTTCAAACAAGACACATACTGACCGTCGTCCCCTTTACTAAATGACAAGTCCCAATCAGGATTTTCAAGCAAAAAAAGTTTGTGTTGGTCGTAATTCCAGCCAAGCAATCCAAGGATGCTACACTGATGAACCTCCGACGTAGGGTTGATGAGCGAGAAGGCGGTGAGTTTATAGGTCGTGTCGTCTGCCACTTTTCCGAGCGCGTTTCTGTTTGAGATATTCTTGGAATTCTTTGTATTCTTGAGCTTCCTTATCATCGTCCTCGTTTTTCTCTGCTGCTTGAGCCTGCTTGCCTGAGTGTTTTTTTGTAAAACCGTTGTCGTTAGAGCTGGAATCATTGCTATCATCGTCGTCATCATCGTCGCTGCTCGTGTCATCATCTGAATCACGATCTTTTCCGCTGTAGAACCCCGGTTTCTTGCGATCGTATGACTGCGGCAATGCGGACTGTTTTGACTCCAAATTTCCGAATCGATCGAATCTCCATTCCTCGCGACGTGCGATATCTGAATCGGCCGCTCCAAGAGTCGAAACTAAGTATCTATCAAACTCTCTCGAGCTCTCTGCGACTGTGTTGAATTGGGGCTCGCCGAGTGTCGGTCTTGGATCACCTTCTTTGGTTTGTTGGCTCTCATATTCAACTAAAGCGATAGCAGCTTGAAAAGCATTACGTATTTGCCTTTAACAGATATTTAGCAACTGAGATACCATATAGTCCTTGGTTGATCCTTACCGTCCATTCCAGGTTCCAAGACCCTCCTTTTCGGCTCGTCGAAAATGTCGCTTGGCGAATTTGAGGATTTCTTTCTCTTTGATCTTGAAGGTTGCGCGCTTGGCTCGTTCTTGTTCAGTTCTTGTACGCTTGATATACGTAGAATACAACCTGGTGGTAGCTTCAAGATCAAACTTGGGATAAAACAAACTCATATGAAGACGCGATTTGAAAGCTGGATCTATATTCCCCACGCGATTAGTGGTCAAGAACAGTATTCCGGCGTAGTACTCAAGACTGCGGAGGAAAACGCTCGTCACAGCATTGCGTCTCAGATCTGTCTTGTTGCGTTTCGCCAAAAACACATCCGCTTCGTCGAGCAGAAGGACACAGCCCCATTTGTGAGCCAGGCGGAAATTGTAGTGTAAGTTTTTCTCTACTTCTGTGGCCGTTTCACCGATATCGCCACAAGTGATGGGAAAAAGTGGTCGTTTCGTATTGTCCGCTACACATTCAGCTGTCAAGGTCTTCCCCACTCCTATTGCCTTTAGCAACTAATTGATCCAGGAGCTGGATATCCAACATACCTGGTTCGCCATGGAGTAAGAGAATCAATCCCGCGCCTTTGCCCTTCACTAGATCGATACTGCTTCCAATTGTGGGAGAGACCTTCCCTGTGCTTGTAACCGCGTTTTCATGTACATTGACTAAGGCTTGTATGGTGGACTTGTGTCTCTCAGGCAGCATCAGTTCGTCAAAGCCGCTTTCGAACCTAACTTCCGATAGATCGTCGACACATAGCGATATCCACTGCCTGCTCCTGAGGATAAAGCCGTGCACGTGACGAGGTAGCAGCATTAGATCTTCTTCCTCTAGCTTCGTGTGTGTTCGAGGACCCAACGTGTGTTGGTTGGATTGGATAAAATTGTTTAAGGCTAAGTGATCTATCTCAAGATCCTTGAAGGCAACATCACCCCCGCAGCAGCCCTCAGTATACCTGCGGTGAAGGCAGGATGCTGGAAACTGCGTTTCACGTGGATCGCCCTTCGTAAACTGGTCCTTGTTTATTCCCCGTGTCTGAGGCCGCCATTCTGGGACGTTGTTTACTGCCATAGTCATGTCGATGATAACTTGGCTATCAATGTCATGGGGTGGTTCATCCAACGTTCTTCCTCGAAGATGCTTGTGTGACTGTGGTGGGATTGTCACGTCTAGATATCGTCTCCCTTGCGCAATCAAGTTGCGTTTCAAACCGTCAGAGTTCTCATCAAACTTGAGCGGGTAGAGCGGCAACGATGTAATAGGTTGGCGCCCAAAAAAGGGTCGAATAGTAAACACCTCGAGCTGCGGTAAGTAGTTAGACCCGTCGCATTTCATGGAAATGCAATCAACCACGAACCCATCCAATGCTGTCTGCCTCTCTTGGCCTTTCTCCATTCGATCAATTAGTGGCTCACGACCTCCTGTGAAGTTTAAAGCTCGATAAGCATGTGATTTGTCCGACTGGACCAAGACAATATCACCATAATTGAATAAGTGCCAGAGATCTTGATACTCAAGGTCGGTTGCGGTTCCATCCTTTATTTTCTGCCTTAGTTCCAAGGTTGGCCGTAGATCTTCGTCCAAAAACTTCACAAGTAGTCTGAGATCTAGAAGAAGGTCCTTGCCGTTGTAGGTTTTCTCATTGTTCTCTATCTGAACTTCACTCTCTTGCTGAGTCGAGAGCTCATCATCCTCTTTCTCTAGTATCCGCAAACTCTCCCTGATTTCCTCTTCGTACATCACGAGTAGTTTGAACGGCCTCAGGAAAACTATATTCTTTTGATTCTCGTTTTCCAATGGGGGTGCAAGATCATTTGAGATGTGCGTTCGTGTGACCCGTTGGAGATGTGCAATCAATGGGCGTGGCCTAATCCGGAGGCTCTCGGGGACCTGGTGGGTGCTCGGAGTCCCTTTTGAAAATCCCGTGCCTAGTCCACGAGGCGCACTAAGCTTGGAATAAGTTTCCAAATCTTTTAGTTGTTCGATCACCAAAGCCTCGAGTGCTGGGCGGTCTTTCGACGGGATATTTATCAAATCTTTGCTCGATTTGAATTGATCTGGAGTTGAACGCTGGAGAACGTGCTGAAAGGTTGGATGTCCTTTCTCGTCTAGTTTAGGAACTTGAAAGTCGTCGGGCAACTTATAGAGGTCAATCTTCACTTTCCGCAGCTGTTCCTCAAGATCTCGAATTCTTAATTCCGTGAAGGCCATGTGAATGGTAGCCTGCATTGTACGTCTTTCCAAAATGCCCTTGGCCTTCTCATCTTGTAAAAGATTTTGAGCGAGTGACGGGTATTGACTGGTTTGCGCAGCGTTCATAGCGTCCTCCAGGTCTTCTTCTCCGTTTTCCAACGCTGCATGGTTCAGGACCTCGACGGCAGCTACCTCTTCCTCGCTTTGGGGTTTATTAAAGGCTTTGGGAGCTGGGATGGTCGACGACACATTACTCAGGACACCAAGGGTCACTACACCTTGCTCGATCCTGGTTTCATCCAAGTCATTGGAAGCGGGGAGACTCAGCGACTTGTCTGTCTTCATACTGTCATCTGGGGCCATTGCCTTTCTGTCTGGTTACTCTGTTTGGTGTTTCCTACTATGAGAGCGAGGTCTGTAATTCTTCAGACCAGATCTGCTGTTAGTATCGTTTGGTGAGGTAACGAACCGCAGCTGAAGAAGAATTTTTCAACGTAAGTAGGCTCTCATGCGATGCAACCTCGCCAATGACTGCCAAATAATATCTATATGCGGGGTTGCCTGTTGCCTAGGTAGAGCCAACATCATTTCGCCCCCAACAGACGCCTAAAAGAGGTTAAAGCCGACTGACATAATAAGACGAACGCCGTCAGCCGACCGCGTCACTTTCTACATGAACCTACTCGATATCATCGGCTACAAATCGCCCAAAGAACGAGCCAACTAGTTCATGGATAGTCCAGAGAGGTCTCAATTTCTCGCCTCGCGGCCTCGAGTACCAACTGACGAGGCCGCGCGGTTTGTCGAAACTAGAATTGTCGTTCCAGGCCATTCTAATGCAGTGTATAGCGAGCGGGGGGGCAACTTTGTCACAGTAGAGCAAGGAAAGAGAGAAGAACAAATCAGGTCAGCGAGCCCATTTCCCCAGGAAACGCTGCGAAGCGCGCTCCATTATATCTCTTACATGGAATAGTGCAGAAATGTGGAAACTGGCCGACAAGGAGAAAGAGGAGTTGTTCGATCTCATAGAGCAAGTGCAGAACAAATTGGAAGACAAAGGAAGTTACCAATTGAGTGGCTTCCAGTTGCGGCGCTGCAAATGGGAACAGGTCATGGAACAGGTCCAAGAGACGAGCCATCGGTGGAAGAGCTCCCCTCGGCGGACGTCCCGAGCAATGCAATGCATCGACAAGCTAGGCCAAAACTCCGAAGCCTTCAAAAGTTGGCTTGATCTACTACCAGCCGGGGACTATGGGGCGAGGTGAGATCCGGCTCTATAGCTTGAGTACAAAGCTGATCGGCTGATAGCATTGCTGGCGTTTTCACCATTGTCATTGGGGTAAGGCTTTCTTCAACACGCTACAACTGTAGCATTACATGCTTTTGAACGGCACGGTGTTCAATAAAGAAGAATAGATATCATAGGCTAATCCTTGCTTACCATCCAGGCTGCTGGTCGCTATACAAAAGTAGAAGATGCTATATTTCAGGCCCTCGCAGATATACCAGAGATTCTTGAACGGTCAAGAAGATACATCACAATATACGCCAACTTGAGGGATCATTCTCTAGAGAAGAGAACGTTCGAGCTCTTCCGGAGTATACTGAGGACGCTTTGTCACATCATGCGGTTTTTTAAAGAAGGCACGCTCCGTAGGTAAATTTCTGGTCGTTCATCATTGCTGTGACCATCTGTGTTGCGGGCTATCTGGGTGGTTGATATCCACGATCCCACCACGTTTCAAGTCTAGGATAACATACTAAAAGACATAGGTAAAATCTCCGAGTCATTTCTGAAACAGGGCTCCTACAAAGAGGAGCTCACCACAAGTTTAGCAGAAGTAGTGAAGAATTCAGAAAGGGTTCAGGAAGAAGCAAATCAGTGTTTAGCTTGGCGACAATTTAGGCAAGAAGGCATGCTCCTTCGAGCCGATCAAAAGGCAGATCAGGGGTTGCAGACACTTCAATCCATATATCACTTACTTCTCGCCAATCCAACCCTAGCTGCCAACACGGCAGGTGAGTTTCGTATGAGTTTGCGGTGTTGACAAATTTCTGATAAGAGACAGCAGCATACAGTGCGACAGGCAACACTCCCGAGCAAATTCTCACCTTGCAAAGCCTTGCAGCCATTTCAGGTTTTACATCGGACCAGTCAAGCGAACCCAAGAAATCTGCTGGTGGCCTTCTAGAAAACCGCAATAGTGACAGTCCCAAATCAGTTTCCACTACGAAAACAGCTAAGAAACTACTCAAACTATTGAATTATAACCCCAGCATCATAACAGACGACGTTAACGCCTGCTTGAGACTTGGAGAAATTCTTGACGAAGACAAGAAAGCTCAAGCAGCAGCTATGATCCAGCACCCAAGATTCAGAAAATTCATGACCGAGCACTTGGCCTCTTCTTCTTTGTTGGTCAACGGTCGAGAAGATCTCTCTTCTACGGAGGGCCTATCCTCTCTCAGCTTCGTGACGGCCAAACTGGCAAGGATATCCGAGGGAATGGTATCGCCATCGGAATCCGCATACGTGGTCGAATATTTCTGCAATCAGCACCCACCTTTCGTTCAAGAGTCAGCGATATCATATCCAACAACAATGATGGCGAGCCTTGTTGGTCAACTACTCGCTCAAATGAACAAAAAGAAGATTGAGGTCAACCTTTCAATCTTAAGAAGGGGTGATTGGCAGAAAGTGGAAAAGCTAAATCTCAAGGCACTATGCAATACCTTCCACGAGCTTACATATCAACTCCCTCCGAAAAGCGTGCTTCTTTGTATCATTGACGATATCAACCAATACGAAATCGCACCTTTCATGAAGGAAACGGATGCAGTGATCAGAAGGTTGACTCGATTGGCCGCGGAACATGATGACATCGTGTTCAAGCTGTTGGTGACTTGCCAGGGCCGCGCTCTGGAAGTTTCCAAGTACTTTATTGACCATACAGTTGATTTAGATGCGGAGGTTGAGCCTGATGATTCTTCTTCATGGAGAATTTCAGCAATGGGCAGGGACTAAGGCAGTAAATTAAGCCTTATTTTGTTTTTCTATATCCTCCTCTGCTGCTATCCTTAAAGCGTTGAATCTAAGTTTTATGTAATGGTATAATACATTTGTTAAAGTATTCTTGGGGGGTTAAACCTAGGCTTCCACATATAAGAACAAAATAAGAACGCAGCGAGATTACCCTTTCTCTACAAAAAGACTTTTCCCGCTAGTCTTGCTTAGCCAGACCCCCTAACTTCTCCAGCTCTATCTCCATTCCCGTCGTCTGATCCTGCAGAGCTTTCAAACGAAGTTGCTACTGTAACCATATGTCTTCGTTTATGTTCGTTAAGTACGTGGCTAAGTCTTGGCTCTGTTGTCCCATGGCTGATTGTAGTATCTGAAACGACTTTGCTTCCCAGAGTGATCACAGAGTAGTATGTTCTTTAGAGCTTAGCCAAATACCAATGCGAGAGGGGAATGAACTCATTATTCTCATTTATCTCTGACGAGTAGTGGCCGAATCCCTCATTCAAGACACCTTACCAAGTACTCAAAGTATTCTGGTACAGGGTCACTATGTTCGAAGGGACGATCACTGCATACCTATTTCGCACGATGAGTGGCGATGGAAAACCTTTACATGGGCCCTATTAGGCACAATAAGACCCGACAATCAGGTAAAGGCACAGACTGGGCTCATGCCTATTTTAGATATGCATAGTAAAATCAACAGCTAAGTATGTACATGAAATAAGCCCACGATGGTGATACTCGATCATAGGCACTGGTAATAGTAGTCGTTTAAAACCTGGCAGGTCGTCCCAGAAGCACAGGTCTTGCATCCTGTCCAAGTAACGCCTCCACATTGTCTATAAGGACTAGAGTCAGCAGCTTGCTGCCTTGCATAAGGACTAATACTTTTTAACAAAAGCAACTACTTACGTATATTGGGAAGCGGTGCAGGTTGAAGAGGTCGTCGTTGTAGCCGGTGCTGATGTCGTAGTAGTAGTCACGACCTTGGTAGTAGAAGTCGATAGAGTTGTACTTTTAGTACTTGTGGTACTAGCCTTAGTCGTACTGCTTGAAGAACCTCCGCCTGGTGAACCTAAGAGTATGTCAGTAACCATATCTGGGCGTACAATGACTGATGTTTTCTCACCACCAGATCCAATAGAAGTTGTCAAGCTGCCGCTTTCGATGTAAACACCGGAAAAGTAAAGATCCTCGTTCGTGTCAGGATAGCCGGAGCGGGGCAATTCCAACACGCCCAAGTGCCAATCAGCGCCGTTGCTGGACGCGGATACGGAAACGGCACTGACAGTCAATTTTAGGTCATCGGCTCCAGTCGAGTGCCAGAAAGCAACTGTGTTGGCGGTGAAGTCGATCTCATAGGCCACATTGTGCCACACACCCGCAGTGAACTCGGTTTCCCATTTCGTCTGGCCGCTAGTCATCCATTTGAGGTTGGGATCGGAGGTGCCACTGGCACCGCTTAGCCAACCGATTTTCATCTCGGTGAAGTGGCTCTCGAAGAAGTTGACTTGGTGCTCACGAGTCGTTGCCGGCGCATTTGTGTTGCTGCGCATTATGCTGAAATGATACCACACTTTACCTGAGTTGATTGCGGCCGTCGTCTGCGGGATCAATTCTGTGCGTCGCATGGTCTGACCGTTCCAGTATGCTGTTGAATCCAGAGTGATCTTGACACCTTGTTTCGAGCTAGTATCGGCAGGATTCTTGTAGTCAGACGAAAGGTTCACGTAGTCCGTAACCGCACCGGAACCGTGGATGTAGTATTGATATGGACCGACTTGGTTTGCCCAAGACCAATTATTCAGGTCCGTGGACGCTGATAGGTCGTTGAAGCGGCCATCCCAGAGCACTGTTCCACAAGCCGCGAGTTGACTGCTAGCCAGCGCAAGGAGCCAGGAATACTTCATGTTGACGGTTAGTAAGAGCGACACTCTGAACGAGGGGTTACTCGATGGACTTGAAGTTGGATGTGAAGAACAGAATCAGACACTGCTCTCTTATTGTGAGCTGCCCTTAATCAGGGGTCATCCCTCGTAAATATACGCATGGTGCTGTGCTCCATCGAGTCATTAATCACGGAAGACTTTCGTCGTGGGAGCAATTGGGTAAGAGATGGATGCAGTACTCCGTGCTCCGTGTCCAAATTGGAGGTTTCAAAGCCTTACGGCCCTTACCATATCATCGTTACAGCGCTTTGGGGTTATATGGCGTCCCCACCGCATTTTCGGAGCGCTGATGCTATGTGCGGAGGCCCAGAAATCGCACCAATAAAGCTACCGCCGTTCGGGTGTTGCCAGGGCACTACGGCAACTCGGGATCTGACCCGAAGCTAGGGAACTCCGGGATGAAACAAAGAACGGAGAAGAGATGGTGAAGCATCCTTATTAGTATCATTTTGCTCAGAACTGAAGCGTTAGATGGATTCCGATGCCAATTCGTTTCATCAAGCTACACCTCCCTCAATGGCCCTCGTTACCTTGGCATCCCAGCACGGAGCCTGCAACGGTCAATGTGGTGAAACCGTAAAGCTATTTATAGAAACCGCCTTGGTGCGCTTGTTGAGAGCAACGCTGTCATTGAGTATCGGACGAGATGCCGCATAAGAGATTGATGGGTGCAGTCCCGTCTCGTCCAGCTGCGGTTGGCATTTGTTAGTTATTCTAAGGCCAACACAAGGAAGCAAGGAAGCGCAAAGCATTAGTTGCCCATGCACGGACCGTGCCACTATCTTCGTTAGCCATAAAGGATGCTTCAAGGGATTCCACGTCCCTCCCCTCACCAGGAGGGGCAGATTCAGTTAGGAGTCTCTTGGGGGAAACCAACCGAGATATCGAATGGTCTCGGGCATTTCACGTCTTCAAGGGCACTGGTGTTTTGTTCCGTGATGCCTAGAAATCCCAACATCAGCGTGCTTTATGCACACTCTTCTCCCAATTGTTCTACCGACTCATCCCTCAGTCTCTTTTATCATGTCCTCGCTCATGGCCCTTGTGGCGAGATAGAGGATAGCGACAAGCAGGCTGAACCGTACAATGACGCGGGCCATTGAGAGGAACAGGAACACGGAAGCGAAAGTGGGTATTTTAGATCATTGGCGCAGCATCGGGGAGCGACGTGACGTGACGTGATACATGGCGACTTGCTCAGGGTTGGCCTCAGTGAGTTGACAGTATTCCAGGCGGGGATCTGTCTCGCCGGTATCATATTGCTGGCGACATCTAGCTTTGATCAACAATACGAACGAGGGACATTGAATAATCTATAGAGGAATACGCCAGGCCAGGCGACAGCACAACATACATACCCTAGTAGATAAATATCCTCTTTGGGAGAATACCCCGATTAGGAAATAGGGTCTAACCGAATCTGTCCTGTTTACCTAGGTGGGCAAAAGAGAAAGAAGGTGGGGGCCAAACCCCACAATGATGACGTCTTGACTGCGTTCGTTCGTTCCTCATGTGCAAACAGAGAGAGAGAGCCTTCCTATCTACTACAGACTCAGCTGAGAGCTATCTAGACCCTTGGACATCTCTGTTGCCCATTCTTCTGCTAGTCTAGGTATAATCTCATACTCACATCTCCAACTGAAAATCCCACTATCACCACACACACTCATACCCACACATCATTGAAAGAGCATTCCCACAACAAGCAATCATACCATCATGTCGATCCCAACCTCAACCTCCGTTGTTGAGTCTGCTGTCATCAAGGCTCCTTTGAGCCATGTGTGGCACCACATCAAGCGTAGGTTAAACCGTCTAACGAGAATATCATAGCCACTTCCATATGGAATGAGTCTAATCGTTTGTGTTTCGTTCGACTCTAGTCCAGAACTTCAGCGACTTCTGGTCCGCCCTCAAGTCTAGTGAGTTCGTCAAGGGCGCTAACGATGAGGCCGACATCGTCCATTGGACTTTCAAGGATGGCACTGAGCTTGACGTGAAGCAGGAGGAGCACAGCGTATGTTCCCCATCCCCATTTCATCCCTGCCTCTATACACCTTTATACGCCGTGCCACTAACGAGAAACCCAGACCATCAACCACTACATCACTTACAGCGTTATCACTGCTAAGCCTGATCTCACCTACACATCGGTCCTTTCCACCATCCGCTGTTATGCCGTCACTTCTGGTGAGCTTGAGGGCTCCACCTTTGTCGAGTGGTCTGGTCATTTCGCTAGCGATGCTGATGCCGGTATGTTCTCTTCCCACTGCCACTGTCCGAGGTCTTCACTCAAGAGAGCTCGGGTGTGCTGATGAGAATTAAGGAGTTATTGAGGATGCCAAGTTCAAGCGTCGTGACGCGCTGGCTGACTTGGGCAAGGTTGCGACGAAGAAGTGAGGAGGAAATCTCGGAGTGCAAGGTTCGACGGGGGCATGCTAAAATCGACAATGCGCCTTAAAATTGCTTACAGGCATCGATGTATTAATAGGTGAACTCTAGACTTGCAAGTGAGTGTCCTTCAATTGAAAATATCGCCATTCAAGTCGTGCATTGGTGTTCGTGCCAATGTCATGTTAGGTCTGCATCGTCGCACTACTTCGCCTAATATTGTACTGTTCTTCAAATGGAGTGTGGCAATATGGTTTTGCAAGATCGACAGGTTCGGTTTCAGGAACTGCGGATTCAGGTTTATTATCCCGCCGCAAAAATGGGTTTTAAGACTATCAGATCCAATGTCAGCTTAACAATACTGGCCGCTAAGACTTGTCTCGCTAATGGTGAAGGCCACTCGTATAGGGTCGATTCTATCCGAGTGGGCAGCAGATGGTCTCGTCAGCTCAAGAGGTTTGCTAGCATCATCAATTCGACTCTAGCCTCACTTATGAATTTGCTTTTCTGAGCATAGGCTTCGCCTAGCTCCATACAAAACCTAGGCTCCTCGTTAGATTCAAACCTGAACATATAGTGATGTGCCTCAAGAATCCAATTAGGGAGCCGACTTAACCAGAACTTTGGAAGGCTCCGTGGTGAAGTCGTGGGGCTGGTTCCTTGGCTTTGAAGATGACGCTGAAGACAAGTGACTGAGAGAACACTTCTCCGAAAGAAATATTGTATATCACTATCAGAGAGAAGATACTCGCATATTCGGATTGATTGTTGGATAGCGTAGAGCGGGTCAAGATAAGCGTCGTTACGGAAGTTCATACCCTTTAGAAACTCCCAATATTCATGGTTGGATAGGCGTACATGAACCGGCTTCGGAAAAGGTTCATTTGATGTCATGCTAATAGAAGGCGGGTGCTGCTTTGCCTCGTGCGCGTCCAATCGCTCTGTAATCGGATGCATATCCTCGCCAGTATAACTAACATACTCCTAAGAAGTGACATCTCCTCATTTATGCTTTCTTGGTAGCACCGTTCGTCCCTTTGAATAGTCTTCACTCTCAATCCAGTAGGGTATAATCTGTAATCAATACCTGGGAAGGCATTCTTGAGATCAGAAGCATTGGTCTCATTCAGGACTCTAGCCTGAGTCAACAAAGAGGTATCTTCAAATACAGATGCTAATTGAACATGTTCGTCTATTCGAAATAATCAGTACTTATTGAGGCATTACTTACTGTTCTTCGGCCTTTATTTGGTCGAAGATCTTCAGTTTCTAGGTGCGCGAGTTCATCGCGTGTTGTTTACAAAGAATTCCCTAGCAGGGACGGCACTATTATATCCAAGAGGATTGCTCGTCGGCATTGCTGTCATTTTCTTTCAAAAAGAGCTGAAGAAAGGGTGCGTGTTTCCCAGGGTCTGATACTGCTAATGGAGGTTGAAGAACTTCGTGACGCGCCCATGCACCGGACACAAAAAGAGACGCGGCGCGTTTTTTGGCACTGGCCCGTGCAGCAGTAAAGACATTACCCCCTTTTCAGCGTCTGTCCGCATCCTTATTGAAGAAAAGAGAACAGCATTGATGACTGTCGCAGACGCTTATATATATATATACCTAGGAGGTATGTATCCATAGGCATATTCATCTTGAAAGGTTTGTCCCACATCTTCAATCGCATGGCCCAAACACTACAGTGCACTCATTTAGTGGAGGTTGGCCTATAACTACAGGAGGCAGCAAGGCTGCCTAACCTTTTACTGGAACTTACCCTATAGATACGGGTATGCTCGTTCACACAAGATGTTGAAGACACCACAAAAATACTGCAGTCATTTTGGCCACACAAGATAGTGAACTCATGAATGCCCAGACTTAGTCTCAAAAGTCTACATTTTCTTACCGTTATATAAAGCGCAGGTGACTGGTATAAGTAGCCAAGTTGCACTCGGTCAAAGTGTCTGGAGCATCACGAGTTCCAAACTGCCTTCTGTCTCGGAGGTACAAGCAACATCCATCGATAACCAGAAGAACAGTTAATTTGAGTATTCTCTCAAATAAGTCGACCATTTCTCTCTGAAAGTGAGCCTGTCCGTATTTGTTAATGCCATCACTAAGGCGGTAAACCACGCCCCCCTAGAATATGGTATATAACTGCGGGAAACAACTCGAGCAACTCATTAATATCTCTCTCGTTAGTCAGCAATAAGTTGACGTTATAGGTTATGCGTCCATCGATCAGCCCTTGCTGTTCTAGCAACTGTGACAAAAAAACTCTGTATCATACCACGGCCGCCAGGGAGCTCAACCCGTTGATCTTAATTATTGCCGTAGAAATTAGTTACCTCTAGAAAGGTTTCAGATGTTTCTTTACAGCCCCGCGCATCCCACAGCAAAATCCCAACAGCGGCGGCAGACCGTAGATATGAATATTTTATTGGAAGTAACCAATGAAACAGTATCCGATTACTTACTCATTTCCCCAAAGGTCTTTAATTAGCAGGGTTTTCTCTTCCAGTATCAAACCATCGCTCCCAAGCTTCCAAGGCTTCAATCCACCTTTCGACTATTGATACAAACACATATCTTCAAGATACATTCGTACCGATCTTTTCTGCTATCTGCCCTCTTAGCATCTCTATCGACCGCACACATCGTTCTAGAGAACCCAAAGCCGTACAAATTCGTCGCCGACGGCACAAGCAACCCCCTCTCGTCAACTGGTCAGATTTCCCATGCAGGATTCCTGCAGGTCAGAGGTACGAGATTGACGGCGAGCCCACGCCGATGACGATTGGCGAAGACCAGATCTTCTCTGTTACCGGACATGCAGTTCACGGAGGCAGATCCTGCCAACTCGCACTGAGTCATGGATTCCCTACGAAGGACTCCGAGTAGAAGGTTATTCATTCCATCGAGGGCGGCTGCCCGGCGCGAAATCAAAAAGGTAATATTCATCGCCCCAATACAGATAAGTGTATCTTTCAGACTCCGGGAGGCATTGAGCGGGGCACGAACTGGACTTTGCCTACACTTGGGTGAATATTCTGGTCAGCCAGAATTCTATGTCATGAGTTGTGGCTTGGTTCCTTGTTCTACTTGTATATATATATATGTGTCTCTCTCCCATCTACCCCTAGGCATTTTTGCTCTTCAGGTTACAATAAGTGCGTTACTATATACCTACCTAGTACTTCCTCTACTATTGTATATGAATTGCAGTCTGATCGCGATTCTTCCCAGTAAAAAGAAGCGCATGAGCTTGCCCGAGGGCCGAGAGCCTCTCGCCAAACGAAACGTCGAATTCCCCGAGTTCTTCCTGGCTAATATCGGTGAAGTGAGTGGAGGCTGCACAACAAGTGAGGCGTTGAACAGGCAAATCGTCATTGCTTATCCCAACCCTGGGTCTTCTGTTGAGCGACCGGAGGGCGATAGTCTCTTCAAGCAACCTTGTAAGAGCAATCCTCGCGCCAAGGCAGCAGCAGGCGGCTCTGGAGGCGACAAGCGGGGTAAGAAGACGCCTCAAGCGCAGCCTTGGAGCACTTCTTCCTCTCCTCAGTCATCGAGCTCTGCATCCACGGAGAGTACCCTTACCGCGTTCACAACTGTCACTCCCACTGTAACGACCCTCTTCCCATTCCCGTCTTCTTCAACACTTATTAGTTCGACGAAGTCGACAATGTCCAGTGCTTTACCTCCATGCCCCTTCGACTCCGACTCGCCTACGACGTCTGACAGCCAGTGTACTGAAGGTCAGCTGACCTGCCTAGACGACGGGATACACTTCGCGACTTGCACCGGCCGAATGCGCCCGGGTATAAATGCCGGCCCGGATCCGGTATTGGTCTGGGTATTTCGCCCATGTGAGCTGCCTGTCGAAAGGTAAGTCGGATTACCTAACTTAGTGCTATACACTACTTAGAATTAGGGAACACATAAGTTTTAATCCTGATTCAACCATGCTACTGTAATTAGTCGATAGATAGTCTGCTCCGTGGCGCATACGCTAAGGGATAGAATTGCCAATTCCCCCGCGATTTGTACCCCCATGCCAAAGGAACTCTTGAACTATTGCCTCTACACTACTACTAACTACCGACACTTTAACTGTATGTGCTCTTACTCTCTATGACAGGGGGGGGGGGAAGGGAACTCTAGTGTATGAATATGGATCTTCGATCCCCACAAATTCTTTTCCACGGACCCGAAGCTGTTGCCATTCTTCCCAGTCAAAGTGCCCGATAAGCCATCGTGAACCATGAAACCAAGAAAGCCCTTTACCTACTCTACTTGTCCCAGCAGTCATCTTGAAATGATGCTCAGGCCGCTTTCTAATTCATTCTCAGCTATCTCCTTTGGGATATCAATGTGGTATTTCGTCTTTCGTAGTCCTTTCAAAAATGAGATTGACAAGTGCAAGGAGTCCCACCAAGTGGATATACGAGTCTCGCCCGGAAAGCTTTCCGGGCGCCGCGGAATGGCGTCGACGCAGGGGGGGAGCCGTGTTAAGAACCCTGATAATGCTGGCCAGCTGCAGATAAAAAATTTGCGTGACAGGAACCGGGGAAGGTGATAGCGAGTGGTGTGATAGAATGGATGAATGGAAATGAGCAAGTGTATCAGATATATGGTTAGCCACCGTATGGGGGAAATGGTGTCTTCGCGCGAAGCAATGGTAAGTTCTTTTCGTCTCGCAAGGGTAGCCAAAGACACCCAATTTCCGAAAATGACTTTAAAAAAATTAGCCAGCAATGATATCTGTACTTAAACGTGGTATATTCATTAGATGCGTTTGCTAATCATGGTACATTATCCTAAACACCTCACATACAGAGGCCCTCCGATGATCTCTTGGTTGGAATATGCAGTGTAGTGATGCAAATATTATGTCGTATAGAGCTAGGGCAATGCAATAACGATGATGCGGGGTGTAAATAGGTGGATGTAGTCAGTGGTGTATATTCCGGTTTGCCATTTACAGTTTCAGCCACTTGTCTCAATGACTTCCTGCGTGACGGTAACGGTAACACTCGAGTTGATGTCGCGAATGGCCTCCCACGGATTGTCTTCTCTTGGCATCCATGCCACCTCGATTTCACCGCAGCACACGATGTACAGCTTCAATCTATTGGGGTCATCAGGAGATTGCAAGATGTTAACGCTAGTGGGGCTGTCGAGGCTGTTCATAATGACGTGGGCCGTCCCTTTTCCCGTTACTGAATCGATCTGCACCTTGTGTAGGCGGCCGTCGATATGACTTGCCGCGTAAGCGTGCGTCTGGTCTGGTGAGACGGCTAGTCCGTCCAAGTGCGAAGGCAGATCGGTGATGATGGTCTGCACGGGACCGGCCACGCGGATTCCGACTTCTTCGTGCGACGGATCCAGCTCAACCGGTATGCGGCAGATAGTGCCCTCGCTCGAGTTCGTGAAATATACAAAGTCCTTCAGGATTTGTATTCGGTTCACCCCGAAGAAGCCGTCTCCGGTGTCTCGCTTCATGGACTGGTCGTCGGCGAAAACGGTCTTGATACCCGTCTTCGTGTCCATGTGCCATATGCAAGCGGTTTTCCCGTCTGGTAAAAGAACGATGCGGTCCGATATTGCCTTGACACCCAGGCAATAACCTTCGTCCGGCACGCTCGTCACGCGGGTTGTTTTGGGCGGGACGCTGTCGTCGCTGTTCATGATCACTCTCCAAAGCCAGACATCTTTGTGTGTTACCACCTCGAGATCAGCCGTACTCGCAAGGACGAAGTACTCGTCATGGTAGCCCGGTATGGGACAAATGTTGATGAGTGAGTTGCAGTCCGGCAACGTGCACAGCAGTTGGGGTACTGCGTTTTGGTCCTCGGCTTCGAATGTGTAGAGTTCAGGTTTGTCTAAACGCGTGGCCAGAACTTTGCCGTTGGGACGGAGCACGAAACCTTCAAACCAAGAGTCTGAGGGAAACTGTGTTATTAACACGACGTCTTCTTCGGCCATCTTCTCGTTTGACGATGACGCCATTTCAGCAAATAGAAAGAGCTAACGTTCTCAGCAAGATTATAGATGGAAATAGTTGAGGCTGAATGGAGGATTACAGAGAAGAAAGCTGCTCTTCTCCGCTACTGCATGAACAAGCGGCTATGCAGTGATATCGGTTAAATTCGAAAGGATTTAGAGCTCATTGGATAGATATGATTGTTGTTTTGCAACTTTCCCCGGTACTTGGATGTGGTAGGTATTAAAGGACCCCCCCAAACTCGTTACGAGTTCGGTACCTATTCGGGCCATTAAATGCTTGTTCATTTAGGGGGAAAAGCCCTTACCCGGAAAAGATTAGTGTAGCGCCAGCTATGCATGCCTGGTCTACCATTATTCGTACTACACTACATAACATGTATTATAGTCTGGGCCCAATCAAGATCTACACGTGTACCTATGTACAACACCAACCTTCCAAGTTGTCAAAGCGAGCGATGCGAAGCTGAATTCAAACAAGTAATTCTATTTTTCGTACTATTTCAAAGTAGCCCACTACCTAGCCCTTTTGGGCTCATCATGCCAGCAACTGGCTGCCATTTGAAAGAACGACGAGGGTGCCCGGTCTAACTCATCGACTTCTAACCTACCTTATTAAACAGGGTACCAAGACCTAGACCGGTAGCCCAACCAAGGGAAACCCTGCGTCAACAACCCCTGCAACAGCGTCCGTGACCCAACATATTACTCGGTAGGTGGCCACTCGAAAATATCCCAGAAAGCCGGGCAACCATTCTGCGGTTTATAAAGTTGCGTTCTACGGAGGCCCCACAGACGGCTTGCTGCGGAACGGTGCACAATCTCCGATTCCCACACAAACATCTGAGGCAGCGCAGGTACTGGCCTTGTGCCCTCGAAAATCAGCTTCAATCCTTCATGTATGCTGTGGGTTTGGTTTCTTCCTGCCCTTGCATATAGGTGGGGACTGCTTCGCCGTATTTTCGTTCCTCCTACGGCTCCTCCCGAGACGTCAATGCAATCTGTAATGTAACGCGCCATCCCGAGATCCCACAAAGTCCCGAGAACCGGCTTTACCGAGCCGGCCAACCGGGCAATCACATTTGAACAAGCTTACGCTATCAGACCTGCTCACTTACCCTGTGGGATTGGATTCGATACAGTTCGAGCGAATCAATCATTCCGGATTGGACGACTCTCAACCCTATCAACGCGTATAGATCGCAAGTACTAAAATAACCAGCAACAAATAGTTTCAAGACGGAGGATGCTAGCAGTGTGCGCATATACTTGTACTTGCAGAAAATGGTCTAAAACATAATCGTCCATATTCATGCTCGTTATCCTATTATATCTACCGGGGGTATAGTGGTCATAACCAAACAAACGAAAAATGTTGATAATTAGGTTATTCCATCCGTAACCAAAAGTAGGGGCTTAAAGCTATAACTTTAACTCGGCCGGGATCGGTCTCGGCGACTTGAGCGATGCGGGTGACATGGGTGACGCCGGTGCTGCAGGCGAATTATGTCGACTGGTATCGAGGCTTTCTCGCACAGGTACGTGGCTCTTGACAGCTTCGTCCAGTGTCTCACTCTTCCGGGTTTCTTGGATTGCCCTTTCGGCTTTTAACTGCACCTCCCTGTCACCCTCTTTCTTTCCGCGCTCTCGGATCTCTTTAAGTGCCTCGCGCGTCAGGTCCTGCCGGAACATGCGCTCGACAATCTCCTTCTTACGTGTCCTTCTTCCACCTATGCTAATGAGAATGCCAGCCGTAATGTTCACAGTGATGGAAACAGTCAAAATCGTGGCCGTTATCGCTGGGTTCCGCGTCTTCCAGTTGATGCCCCACGTCGTTGCACCTAGCGATATTTGCAGGGCCGAATGAAGGTCCAGCAGTAGGACAATAGCAACAAGGAAGCTCTGGGGGAACGCGTAATGCGTCTTCGTCTCATGCGGTCGGTAGAAGGTATGAGATTTGGCAAATTTATTTTGGTGGTGGATGAGCGTGGCCTGTTCAACCTCATTCAGAACTGATATCTCGTCGCGTGCCGCCTCGAGCTCTGGGTCTGTCGGTAGGTCGTTCTTATCTCGCAACTTTGCCATTTGCAATTGTTTTCGGAGCTTCCACGTCTTTCGGTGATAGTGTGAAATGAATAGCATGTGATAAGTATCAACGAGCCGGAAGGGTGCAAGGCCATCACCCACGACGGCGAAGAGGGCCACGAGTACGTAGTCAATGACGTTGATGACGTATAATTGTTTCGTACCAACATAAATCCAACCGATGAGGAACAGAACCCAAGCAAGACCAAAAAGAGTGATTAGAGTCGCATAGAGTGTGACGAAAAAGCCGAGCGGCTGTTTAATGTACTGTCCAAAGGCTTTCATGGTTCGCTTGAATTTGGATCGTCGCGAATGTAGCATATGTCGGACGTGATCGTTGAGCTCGGCCATCTCTTCTTTAGTCCACCCTTCTAAAGACACCCCTTCTGGAAGGATGGCGTGATTGAAATTGAACTCATAATCTTGATCCTCGGTCCGCGGTCCTTGTCGAAACCTGTCCTGTTGTGTTCCGTCTGGCCCTATGCATACATCACCACGCTCCGGGGCGCGGGTCAAGTTGTAAGTCGGATGTCTATTGAGGAATCTGCCAAGAGAAGGGACAAAAAGCGAGTTCTGGATATTCGTAACGTTGTTGAGGGTCGAGACTTCGGGATCTGTTGAATCATAAAACAAGTGTTAGCTGCTGTACTCTCGAAGGCATGTTGTTGCTTGTATCTTCACTGATGTTTACGCACCAATAACATCCAGAACGTCTGCAAGTTCTGCGTTCACTTCGTTTCGGCCGCCGCCCGGAGCATTAAAAAACGCTGTGCTTCCAATTCTGCTGTTTGTAATGTTCTCGGGAATCTGGACCAGCGCAGGATTGGCTGCTGCGTTTCCGCGAGGCCTTAAAACAGCCAATCTGGGACGCTGACGACCGCGACCTGAAGGATCGGAACTTGACCGCCGTCTAGATGACTCGGCTCGGTTGTGGTCTTCATTTTGTTGTGTGTATATGCTGTCGATTACCGTCTGCGGTCTGTATAATTCATCGTTGGCATTGTTGTTGGATTGAACGCATCGCCCGTCTTCCGGCATTGTCTACCAAACAAACCCCAGGCGGCGAGGTTATAGAAAGAACGAAACGGAAACGTTTACGCGACCTAAGGACCTAAGGAATATGGAAATCTGAATATGGCCAAATATAGGGCATTCTGTTGGGCGGCGTATTTAAAAAAGAAATGATAGAAGTACAAGTGGTAATGGAAGAGGAAGAAGAAGAATGTCAGCGGCGTTCCGACATGGACAGCAATGATCTCATAAGTTCCACAATACCCGAACCTTGCTTGAAACTTGGATGGGAAACTTAGTGGGGGTGACAGGGGGTTGGGGAAAACCTGCTGCACTAGTTGTACCTAAGTACGTAGTACTCCCTATAGTAAAGTTAGAACTCTAAAAGTTAGCGTAGACGCTTATTAAGGCCGTGCCCCTCGGTCGTCCCCTCGCCCTGTCTCGCCCCTATCGGATTCCCCCAGCAGTCCGCAGCGAGCTATTGACGCTACCTAAGTAGGTACCTAGGTACATGTAGGTATTGTGTGTACCTAGGTTAGGTACTTACAAGCCTCCTGTAGCATACCGGTTGACAGCCGCACATCACTTCTTAGTTGGCACTGATAAGGTACCTAGGTAGGTATGTCGGGTATGTACCCACGATCAGCACAATCCACAGCAGCTGAACAACATGTAATGTAAATTGATGTCATCAATGACCTCGAGATCGTCTAGTCTCTTTTACATCAAGTCATCCATCCCCAAGAGAAATAAGTCATTAGTCGCCAACTACATGACTGCACACATTCCCCTGTTCTCCAGGGCCATGATGCGCTCGCTGAGAGCCTTGACGGCTTCTTCGTTGAGTCGCCGTTCATCACCCAGCGTTTTCTCGAGGTTCCTGACTACCCCTGCATAGTGCTCATTTAAAGCCTCGATAACAAGCTTGTTCTCCTTGGCCGAGTTTCTCATCATTGCTTCCATGTCTGCCAGTTCCCTCTGATGCTCCTCCCTCAACTTGATCAGCTCCATCATGACTTGCTGACCGGCCGCCGTATCCTTGAGCGCCTTGTTGTCCTTGCCCATCTCCTGCTGAAGTCGGAGGAAGAAAGGCTTATTCGCCATGAGCATTTGCGCAATCGAACGCGCTGATTCTGGGGTGCCCGCATATCGGACGGCCTTGGCTTCCCATGCCAGTAACACGTTCCAGAACTTGGTCTTCAATTCTTGTTCCCGTGCCTGGCCTTGTTCAGGCGACACCTTGTCCCACATGCTTGTTGCTAGCACTACGTTCTTCAGATTCTTCTCCCCTGTAAGCTTCTGGAACATCTGGAGATTCTTCGTCGCATGGTGGGTTACGCGCGTGTCGGAGATGGGATGTAAGTAGATTATTCCCGAGAGCTTCATGTCTTTCTTGTAAGCTGCAGCGAGGTACTCAGCAATAAGCTGCAGTACTTCGCTATCCGATAGATTGGTGTCGGAGAACCCGGGTGTATCAACAAAGCGCACGACCTGCCCATCAATCTTGGTCTCAATTACCTCGATATCTCGTGTGCCTATGAAACGAGTTAGGTATGCCAGTGGCGTCTCTGATAATAGAGTGTGGAAGTAAACGTACAAGAAGTGAGACTGTGTCCAATGTTCAAGTCTCTGCGCCCCGTCACTTTGGATATAAAAGTCGTCTTCCCGGATCCCGTCATCCTAAGGAGAGTTGTAAGTAGATATCATCCCTAGGTTTTACCAGTAATAGATAGATTCATACCCCATGACGGCGATCAGCAAATCCTGACCTGTCCAGAATCTCTGGACTACCGATTTGGTATACTTCAGCGCATAATTTCCTTCGCCACTATGATTATCGGTCCCATCGTTCTCCTTCATCCAAGTGGAAGCTGTCAAATAAGAGTTGTTCAGTGAATTCCGGGTATCTGATGCGACAACGTGCTGTGTAGATCCTGAGGGCTGTCCACCATCGAATGGGCGTCCGTAATGACTACCTGGAAGATGCTGAGGCTGACTAGGTTGGTCCGTAGGAGTGGACATATCACTAACGGGCTCGACAGCTTCGACGACGTCGAACTCTTCGTCCGAGATATATGACTCCTTGAACACCATCGCGGAAGATGTTGCAGAGTTGATAATATGACGAATCTATTTGAGGATTAGTCTACCCAAGATAGGCATCCATAGGCAGGTAGGTATTTATATGACAATCATGAGCAGTTATGAGCAGTTATGAGCATGATACCTTGAAGGTTTATGAAGGAATTTCAGGGTTCAAGGTTGACTAGCTGACATATGAAAGGTTGAGTTGCGTTCGTTGAAAGGTGGGGAAGATGGCCAGGCAGGCACATAATACTTTTATATGCGTTGCCTACCATACCTAGTTACCTGACGTCACAGCTTCAGCCCAATAACATTTCAATGTGACATTAATATGTACAGCAACCTGAAAATCCCATGCCCAAGCTCAACTTATTATTTTCTCAGATGGATTCTGGGAGCGGAGGAATCCACTGTTAGCAGCACCTAGTCTATAAGCTACATGGAATGTAACACGGGTTGGGGCCGCGACAGCAAGAAGGCGGTATTGAGATGGCGCTCTGTACCCAAGCTTTCATACCCGAGGTTGCGCATCATCTTGAGCGACTTGATAATGAATTTAGTTAGGTTCATATACCATTAATAACCTTTGACGCTAGTACCCGCAGGTTGTACATTAATAGACTTCTTTCTCTTCGTGAGACAGCTACATGATATCATCCACTTTATACATTGGCCATTGAAGTAGCCGAACATTCGTAGTGCTCACGGTTATAGCTGATGAAGTTTCTGACCTACCTAGGTAGGCTTAAAGCATAGAAGTAGCATATCATTTTGGGGTTGAAAATAGTCATAGCAGATCATCTAAACCACCAATTGGCTGAAGCGTTCAGTTCCGCTTCATGTCCGACGCTAATGACGCTATGCCACCAGCCTTGAGGGATGAACAAAGCATCACCCGGGTTCAGTACAGCTTCCCAAATGCCCTTCGAAGCAGCTGGGTCGACCCAGATGGCACTATGCAGCCCATCGCGTTCCGGTCCATCCATCATCTCTGGGCCTCGGAAACGAGAGTTGCCTGCAGACCCAAGCTTTCTACGCACATCTTGAAACACGGACAATCCATCTTTTGGCCGCAAGAGACGCACAGCTTTGGATCCAACTAATTGGCAGAAGAGATTAGGGTTGGGATCTCGGTGCAGCGGTGTGTAGGTGGGCTGTAGGCCCAGCCAGATACTCGAGCTGTAGATATCTCCTCTCCCAACTTGGCTCACGATCTCGGGCACGGGCAAATCTTCTCCTAGGGGCGCTGGGAGACTTCGAATGTCCGACTGTGCGATATAGAGCTGCTTGACTCGACTCAAAGAACTGTCTCTACTTCTGTTGAACTGAGAAGCCCGTATAATGAGGCTAAGAGGTGCATCGAACTGTAAGAAGCGTGATTTCTCACTCTTGGCAGACTCTATTAAGTGGTTGACAAGTTTGCACAGCAGACGGGTATCCTCCCCGGCCTCTAGGCTCTCGAGCCATGCTTGGAAATCTTCTAGGCAGTCGAACGGGCGTTCCGAGGAAAGATCGTTGTGGGGTGATGTGATTACAAGCTCGTAAGACACTGTCGTATGAGCGAAAGAGCGCAACTTGTCGCCAAATGAGACTTGACCTTTCTCTGGTTGGCTAGTAAACCAGTTCTTCATAGCCGGCAGGTGGTGGAAGTTTTGCAGATGCACTGGGACGGCAGGCTCCCAAGCCAGCGAGCGGAATGAACTCAATTCGATGCTGTCATTAGTTATCAAGACAGGTTGTACTTTACAGGTATCGTGGTAGAAACTGTAGGAACCGGGTGTCATCCATTGCTGCGGCCTGAGATGTCTGGTAACTAATTCGAACGCTTTAAGTCCCTCGTGTGGTCTTCGGCGCATCCTGCCGACTGAATAACGGGGAGGAATTCAGTATGATGGCCGGATAGCCACTTGCACTTTCGAAACTACCGAAGTTGGATGGTATTGCTGTTATAGTGCATGTTGTTTGGAATTTGGCGTTGATTTGGGGTTGGTTGTTTGAATGAATATTCATTCACGTTGAAAGTGGTGAGTACTCAGAGTACCTTGGTTTAAATGCGGAAATCCATGCTGTAAAGAGAGAGAGAGAGAGAGAGAGAGATTGGCTCCGATGTCGATTAAATTTCATAGGTATAAGTCGATATGAGAATTCAAGTCGAGTACTTTTTGGAAAGAAACTAAGGCACCATATATGTACAGCCTTATGTAGGTAATAAACTTCAAATTGAATGTGCCTGTCTGCCTGCCCGCCCTGAGTTGATATGAGGAAAAGAAAGAAGTATGTATCTATGTAGAACAGAACCTGAAGCTGCATACATGCATGGTGGGTACAGTATGTGCACATGTGGAGATCAAAAAGCACAGACCAGGTCGAGAGCTACCCGTAGTGTAGGCTTGCCCAGGGTTTTTGATCGGGTTCATGTTGCCTAGATTTGGGCCGATTTTCCACGCAATTATCTGTTAGAAGCCTAGCGCCGACAGCCTTTTTGCCTTGGGATTCGTCCTCCGATTTCATTCCCCCCACCGGCCACAATCTACAATCTACAATCAATCTACCTATACAATCCATCCACATCGTACGTACGTGCATTGCAATCTCGATATCAACAACAATAGACATCTCGCACACTGCATCAACCGCATCGTTTTATCATTCTAACCTTTGCCCTTTTAGTAGGGCTCAGGCTTTGTCTTTTTCTTTAATCAACAATCTTCCGCTGCTCCATAATCGACAACGACATTCAACTACCCCGAGTCATGCAGGTGATATAGCTGCTCTTCTTTCTTCTTCTCTTCTTATCCTCTGTCTCCCTCTCTCCCTCCAATTGCTCTAGTGGACGGACAGGGTCAACTTCAACAGGGGTTCGACCGATAGTCCTTCCCCCTCCCCCTCTATACGCTATCAGGAGCCCCTCCAACGCGATTGATCATTCAACGCGCCACGAACCTGCCCACCCCCCCAACATGATGTCCTCATCTTCAGGCAGCCCCGAGTCCTGGATCTCCTCCTTCTGCTCGCTTCTCGGCCATGAATACTTTGCCGAGGTCTCGGAGGAGTTCATCGAGGATGACTTCAACCTGACCGGTCTCCAGACCCAGGTTGCCATGTACAAGGAGGCTCTAGAGGTAATGTCACGCTGTGTCCTGCTCTGCTCTTGCGTTTTTTGTGTGACTTTTACCAACACGTCATACGCCATTTAGATGATACTCGACGTCGAGCCCGAAGAAGAAGACGACGAAGAGGAAGAAGAGGAGGAGGAGGAGGAAGATGAGTCTATCGAAGGCGTAGAGCGAATGCGACATGGCGAACGTCGAAACCACAGCCGCATCGCGAGCGACCTTTCTGTCATCGAGTCTTCGGCCGAGATGCTATATGGCCTCATCCACCAACGCTTCATATGTTCCCGAGCAGGCATCCAGCAGATGTCGGAAAAATACGAGCTTGGTCACTTTGGTACTTGCCCTCGGAGCCACTGCGACCAAGCCCGTGCTCTCCCAGTCGGCCTATCCGATATACCAGGAGAAGAGACTGTCAAGCTCTTCTGTCCCTCTTGTCTCGACGTATACGTGCCACCTAATAGCCGGTTTCAGACTGTGGACGGCGCTTTCTTCGGCCGTACATTCGGTGCTCTATTTCTACTCACCTTCCCAGAGTACGATCTCACAAAACGAGGTGCCGATGTTCTAGCAGGTGCACGCGTCTCCGAGGATGACAAGGAGATGCTGAACGGCATGTACCGATGCAACATAGCCCCGAGTTTGGGCAAGACCAAAATCTACGAACCTCGTATCTATGGGTTTAGAGTATCCGAGGTAGCTCGGTCTGGCCCACGAATGCAATGGTTGAGAGACAAGCCAAGTGACCTGTCAGAATTAGACGAGGCACGACGATTTGCGGAGGAAAACCCAGATAGTGATGACGATGACGAGAGTATGAACTTGCATGGACGTCCTGTGCGCCGGCTACGACAGCGTAGACGTAACGGCGCCGGAGGCAGCCCAATGGAGACTAACGGTGCCGAATCAGAGCTCTAGAAAATCGAAGCAACCCCCAGACTAGGTGGAAGACTTATAGGCCTCACTACCCATCCCTCGGTTACAGCATAGCAAGCAGGTGGGACCTACCAAACTCCCATATTAGGCAGAGGAATCGCATGCCTCTCTACCCATCCCTCAGTTACAGCATAGCAAGCAGGCGGACGAATCGTTGAGGTTGGACTCTGAAGATTGGACGAATATATGCAGCATCAAAGTCCTTGAAGACAGGCTCAAGAGATCTGCTCTTATTGTGCATGGCCGGCGTTTGCCTGTCCTTGGGCCTATATTAACATGAATTCTGCATGAAATCGGTAAAAAAAACACCGAGGGAGGAAGGTCGAGAAATGGCGATTAGGCAACGGCTACATTGAATACAACGCCAGAGTATGCAAGTTATATTAACTCGGCACGTCGGTGAAGGCGTTAGCACACTATAGAGTGGTAGTCCGCATTATAATACACAAACACTCTCAGCGAGCAGAGAACCTGTTATCTCGAAGGCTGTTGGCCCTCATATTTATACCACCAACCATGAGCGACAGAGTGACCATGCAATTTTCTGTGACATGTGAAGCGAATGTTCAAGTGCATTTCTCGACTACCTTTCCAACTATGACAGTCGTCACAGCTTGAGCGCAAGTTAAGCAAACTAGGGGGTCTAGTCTAATTTGCCAACCATTAAAACACATCAGATCTTTCACGATACAAAAGCCACAATCCCTTTACCCGAGGGGTTCAAGATATGCTACCCTCTCAACAGTGCTGTGACTATGCATCCGACAGATCTTAGATATGTGCTCTCACCTCGGTGGCTCTTTACTATGCATTATCTATAACCAGGTTACACCACCATGAGGTGAGGTTCGAGGAATAATTGGGAAACTGCCTAATGCCCCTTGTTCATCGAAGCTGTTCTGTGTGTTGATTGACCATCTGGGAGATTACGTTCATTTACCTAGATTATAACTTAGGCTAAGCACGTTGGATAGGACTCGACACAAGTTCCCACATGATCTCAGTAGAGTCAAGTTTCCCTATCTCCTAGAGAACCTTGAAGGGTGTGTGTTGGTTGTAAGATAACATAATATTTTGAGCTAACTCGTTGTTGGCTCGCTTACGTTGTAATGGTTGGGGGTTCAGTCTAACGAGAATCAACGAAGCGTGAGACTTGGGCAGGTTAGAACTCGACCTGTAAATTGCTGGGCGAGCCTGGGCGAGAGGCACCTCAAGCTCTCTGTAGCATTTGTAATAGGGCCACTGTAGGAGCATAGAGTTTCTCTGTATATGTCTTTTACCTTGGCGGCTGTATTCATCCCTCTCGAAATTATTTGGACTTCTAGTTAGAGAGTGAATAGCTCACTTTAAACTTAATCATATCCCATTACGTGGAAGACAAGCTGGAATTGTCCTCTTTGTCATACAAATGATTTTAGCCTTGTTTTGGCTGTGTTTTGGCCGACTTCGATCACCATTTGAATTATCCATTGACTGTAGCCTCGTCAAAAGAAGCTGATACAAATTACTGGCTGGTCGATTCAACTCTCTACAAACAATTCGTAGGGACGTATTCATTAGTGATGAACCGCGGTTGATGCTTTGTGGATCTTAGAAACCGTGCTATACCAAATCCTCTATACTGGGATCCAGGACAGCTATTTCTTCGTATTCGTAATCGTCTACCTACATGTTGCATATTGTAACAGTTTGTATTTATGACATCTTTCTCATGATATGAAAGTTACAGCCTCTTACAAAATTCCGAATTAGCTGCCCTCATCATGGCAACCAAACGAGGAAGTTATATGGCTTACTTGAACCTAATATTACGCGTTATCATGATGCTGACGGTATCCAAGGCTCCACCTCACCCGGATTTCGCGGAGATTGTAACGAAAAGACAGTCAGTCTCAAGCCCCTGCTACCATGGGGAGCTGTCCGGAACTTGTCAATCAAGCACGAGTGCGATTGTGGAAGCCAAAATAGGTCATGCTGGCGTTCTTGAAGAACCGTGTTCGTGAAGGCTAGAAGGTACACTTCCTAATATGGCTACCGGTATTTTGTGTAAACATACACTAATAACATTGAACGAGGCTGTTGAATGGGAAGTCGGTGCATGACTTGAGTTATACGCTTAAGGAGCGTCAAGCTGACTCGGGCAGGGTTGCAATAACACCGAGTTTTTCGGAAAAACATCGTATAATACCAAACCCCTGTTAAACACTGTACTATATGTATCATTCGTTTTCATCACCATCAACCAGTTGTTTTATTAGTCGTTGTTAGTGCAGGTGTATTCGTTCGGCTATTCCTAACCTTCTTATGCTTCTATTTAGTGTTTTAGTTGTATTGTGGTTAGTTCCTGCTTATATACAGTTCTGCTAGGCGTTTTTTAAAAACACCCTATATAAAAGAAGCTCCACATAATACTTTAAGTCCTGCCTTCTTCAACTTATTCATTTTAGTACATATTTAATGGGGCATACTAAGGCGCTAGAATCTGGAAGAAATCCCGGTCCGAAAAAAACGTACTTTTCGGAAAAGTACTGAATAATACAAGTATAATGCAGTATTAAACGCTAGAGGTTTAATACATATTGCCACCCTAGACTCGGGAGGTAAGATCTAAGCGGGTCGCCAAATGTCTAGAACATCACTAGATTACAAAAGTACGGGCCTGCAAAATATCCAGGTCGGTACTGATGGGGTTTATAATCAAGTCCGGTGGGTTGTCGGCAACGTCTCCCTAGGAACTGCCCCATTCATCATTCATGCCAAGAGACCCCTGAGAATATGTCGCGATATCACGTGAATGATGCTCATCATGAGCTATTATGGCTCAGGAAATACACATCCCTCATTGATTGGAAACCGTGAGGCCATCTTCGGACGATATTGAAATTGAATTATTTAACAATAGTGTTGTTCTTGATAAGTACGGAGTGTACAGTAGGCATCAACAAATACGGCAGGAATTGCACTTGTCTTATTATGTGGCCCAACCCGTTTTGAGGTCACGGAGTTTACAGCAAAGTCGGCCGGCCTCTTAATTCCGGGCTGCATACAAAATATTTCGGCACCGCACTTTGACAAGGACCCGAGTTGCCGAGATGAGGGTTTGAAACCAGGTGAATGGTGCGAACGGCACTCCAAAAGGTTGGAACCTACAAATAACCTGGCGTCAGCTGTCATTGGATTACAAACCGGGGACCTGATAAGAAGTATACACGTATAAACGAAGCCCTGTGAGGATCTGCCGTCTCGTCTGACCACGGTGGCCGTGAAACAGAAAAGACGTGCGGCATGCCAAGACAGCTGCACGTTTGTCTGTCTTCTGGAACACGGCATGGGACTGTTGCAGCTTGAATAACCAATGAAATCATGCAAACCGACCTGGGACTTTTGACAAGTCAATCAAACAAACTACTCGAGCCAACCTTCGAGACATAGTTGAAGTTGGTACCTAACCCTCAAGATAAATAAATACAGCAGTACTGCTCCAGCTTACTATTAAGATGAAGGTGTGAGATGTACAGCTTGAATTCAATCCTTCAGGATGATTCCCTTTCAAGCCGCTGCTTGTTCGGACGTCATTCCGATCGTGGCTTTTCGGTAAGATGGTGATGTGATCTGGCAGCTTCGGCCGTGCACGGTGAAGGCATACACGGGAGTAAGCCTTGGCAACAAACAACTTATAATACACGTGTCTCAAGTATTTATTCCTACGGAGTCCTGCGGACATGCTTGTTGCAAATAGATATACTAGCCTCTTGTATGTGAAGTAGAAACTATTGCGTTTATACCTGTCTAATGGACAAATTTATGACGGACCAGAATCGACTGAAGCAGTGTAAAGGATGAGGCCGATGTAAGCTCTAGCCATGACCTACATACGGACAGCCTGTCTCGTGGTGATGTAGATGAGTCTTGACCTGTTCTCCATCGAAGGCAAATATTTTTACCAACACATAGCAATTTGCAGCAAACCCGGAATTCCGGTCGAATTGTTTTGCTATGGTGAGCGACGTTGATCAACCATCGCGGTTGCGCAGACGAAATGAACGAATCAATAATAATCATCACCACCACTCCATGATAGATGACAAGGGTAAGCCGTACTTAGTGTACATGTACGGTGGTGCAAATCGCCGAGATGCCATGATGCATGTTCCGCTGTTCCGCTGTGCAGGGCGTATAATGTTTCAGCTCAGCTAATAGGAGGAGGGCTTAAACCATCTCGTGTGCTACTGCTACTATACATAATGATTCATACACACTCATAGTATAACTACTTGTACTAAACGGGCTCGTATGATCCCGGCAGTGCATAATAGCAATTGTTCAAATTAAATTATGGCTATTGCGTTGTTTGCAGCACTCTGTGACCAAGCAGGCTTACGCTCTGCCAATCCTCTCATCATCACTATTCGAATGTGGGCGACAGCACACAGGGCTCAATGCCGCCAGGGCCGATCATAATGGCTTTACTTTACTTTACTTTACTTTGATGACTATACAACACACCGAACTTATTATAGGCCCAGCGTACCAAAAGGTGGTAGCATCAAACTCAAGCTTCTTTCGAAGCTCTAAGTGGGGAAACTTCTAAGCTTGGTATGTAATGTGATTTTGGGGGTTTGGTATCGGCCAGAAGAGTCATTCCAGTCCTTCTCCGCTCTCAAGTGCTATCAAATGAGAAGTGTGCAAGTTCCTCCGAATCGATTCCAAATGCAACCTTGGCGCGACTCCCAGTGCCCGTTGATTGATAATCTGCCCCCGACCCCCCGTGCAACCCCGCTTTTATGCCCCGTTCACCCCGTTCCAGACCAAGTCACACTAGTCTAGTATAGGTAGTATATCCTGTTATGAAGGTGTCTGAATATCACTGGAAGACCCCAACAAGGAAACAATTGCAGGAAGGAAAGATGCAAGAGGGCGGGGACGGTACAAGGGTGAGAAAAAAACGAAAGAAAAGAAATAAAAAGAGAGGATAGCGCAACTTTATCTCTGTGATAACGACAAATGTGGGGTTCACGGCGAGCTGGTTTTGATTCCTACCCCCGGCCGAATCCTTTATTACATGGACCGAAACACAACCACTTCCCAGCTCTTTGAATTTTAAGCAAAATCTCACTTTGTTGCTCTAACCTTCGTTGCAGCTTCAACCTGTATTGTGTGGCGCTTCATTCCTCTTTTTCCGTCTGTCGCATATCGTAAGCTCGGCTAGCTTCTCTCTTAGAAGTTGGACCGTTGCACGGCGACAATCACTTTAACAAGATCACCTTTCACTCTTGTTGGAGCACCCATCTATCATTTATTCGAATACCCAATCAATATTACCAGTCATTACGATTACCGTTGACTCGGATTGATCGTCCTTGCATTCGCCATTACATAGTTCAACCCGTTGAAGAATTCGTATAAGCCAGTAAGCTCCGTGAAAGCTCGGCCCCGTTTGTTTCTTGAATTGATTGGCACTACCATTTGTCCACGCCGCCTGCCCAGGCCATCATACCGTTGAAAAATGACTGAAAAAGACGAGGAGAAGCACCCATTGGAGGGATTGGGTGTCCCCGGATCAACCAACAACATGATGGCGAACTCATCCAAGAGTACCCGACCATCATCGGCAACTTCCATCCCGACCTTTTCAGATTCATCCGAAGAGCAACGTGAGCATGCGAGACAGAGTAACCCCAATGGATTTTCGCGAGTCAACACAGGAATTTCCGTCGAGCAGGCCCAGGCCGACTTCGCAGAGCTTCAAAGGGAAATATCAGGCTTGTCGCGAGCTAGTCGAGTAAATAGCCGTCGCGCAGGCGATCCCGAGAAGGGTACAAAAGGGGATGTCACCGGATCAGATACGTCCGACGAGGAATTCGATCTGGAGGAAGTTCTTCGAGGTGGCCTCGACGCCGAGAGGGAAGCTGGCATCAAACCAAAGCACATTGGCGTCTATTGGGATGGCCTGACTGTGAAGGGTATGGGCGGCATGACTAACTATGTGCAGACATTCCCCGATGCCTTCGTCAACTTTGTGGATTACTGGACTCCTTTGATGAGCCTCCTCGGTCGAGGCCATAAGGGTGTGGAGGCCACTCTTCTAAACAACTTCAAGGGCGTCGTCAATCCTGGTGAAATGGTGCTGGTGCTGGGTCGTCCCGGATCTGGATGCACCACGTTTCTCAAGTCGATTGCAAATCAACGTTACGGTTACAATAGTGTCACGGGCGAGGTCTTATATGGACCTTTCACACACAAAGAATTCAAGGACTACCGGGGCGAGGCCGTCTATAACCAGGAGGACGATATTCACCATGCCACCCTTAATGTGGAGCAGACCTTGGGCTTTGCGATAGATACCAAAGTTCCCAACAAGTTGCCCGCAGGGACAAGCAAGGCGAAATTTAAGAAGGATGTCATCAGCACGCTTTTGAAAATGTTCAACATTGAGCACACCAGACGCACCGTAGTGGGCGACGCTCTGGTCCGTGGTGTCTCGGGCGGCGAGCGGAAGCGTGTTTCTATTGCTGAGATGATGATTACGAATGCTTGCGTGTTGTCATGGGATAACAGTACTCGTGGTCTTGATGCTAGCACGGCACTCGATTTTGTCAAGTCGCTGCGAATTCAAACCAACCTCTACAAAACCTCGACTTTCGTATCGTTATACCAGGCTTCGGAGAATATTTACAAGCAATTCGACAAGGTTCTGGTTATTGACTCAGGCAGGCAAGTTTACTTCGGCCCTGCCACGGAAGCAAGAAGCTATTTCGAAGGTCTTGGTTTCCTACCACGTCCACGACAGACCACCCCAGATTATGTGACAGGCTGTACCGATGAATTCGAACGCGATTATTCGGACGGATACTCCCCTCGTAATGCTCCACATAGCCCCGAGACTCTCGCCGAAGCCTTCGAGAAATCTCAATATGCCCAGCGGCTCGAAGCTGAGATGGCTGATTATAAAACCCGTTTAGAGACTGAAACTGGAAAACATGAAGATTTCCGGCTAGCGGTCCTCGAGAGCAAGCGCCGTGGTGCAAAGCGTTCCGTATACAGTGTCGGATTCCAACAGCAGGTCTGGGCGTTAATGAAACGCCAGTTTGTCCTGAAGCTTCAGGATAGGCTCGGATTGTCGCTCTCCTGGCTTCGCAGTATCATTATCGCCATCGTACTTGGAACTCTATATCTCAAACTCGGACAAACATCGGCTAGTGCTTTCAGCAAAGGCGGTCTTCTGTTCATCTCTCTCTTGTTCAACGCTTTCCAGGCCTTCTCTGAACTTGGATCAACAATGACGGGCCGACCAATTGTCAATAAACACAAGGCCTATGCATTTCATCGACCTTCGGCGTTGTGGATTGCACAGATCTTTGTTGATACGGCATTCTCTGCGGTGCAAATTCTAGTCTTCTCCATTATCGTGTACTTCTTAACCAATCTTACGAGGACAGCCGGGCATTTCTTCACTTTCTACCTCCTGATTCTAGTCGGAAACATCGCCATGACGCTCTACTTCCGTATCATTGGTTGCCTCAGCCCCGACTTCGACTACGCCATCAAGTTTGCCGTTGTTACGGTCACGTTGTTCATTCTAACATCCGGATATCTGATACAATATCAGTCTCAACAAGTTTGGCTCCGTTGGATATTCTGGATCAATGCGCTTGGCTTATCGTTCGCGAGCTTGATGGCCAATGAGTTTGGTGGCTCCCATCTCACTTGTTCAGCTGAATCAATTATTCCGTCTGGGCCTGACTATAATGATATCCGATACCAAGTTTGCACACTAGCTGGCTCTAAACCGGGTACTGTTGCTGTGAGCGGTGCCGACTACATCACTCAGGGCTTCACATATGCCCCCCAGGACCTATGGCGAAACTTTGGCATTATCGTCGCCATCATTATTTTCTTCCTGATTATGAACGTTGTCTTGGGAGAATTTGTCAAGTACGGAATGGGAGGTAATCAAGCCAAGGTTTTCGCTAGGCCGAGTGCTGAGAGGACAGCACTTAACGAAGCCCTCAACAACAAGAGACTTCAGCGACAGAAATCTAGGACAAACGACGAAGACGCAGTTCTAAAGATTGAATCAACTAGCGTCTTAACATGGGAGGAGCTAAACTACGATGTACCGGTCCCTGGGGGTACCCGGCGGCTCCTTAACAACGTCTTTGGCTATTGTAAGCCCGGTGAACTCACCGCTCTCATGGGTGCTTCTGGAGCTGGAAAAACTACTCTTCTAGATGTGCTGGCTGCGAGAAAGAACATCGGCGTCATCCACGGTGATGTTCTGGTAGACGGCATAAAACCGGGCAAGGAGTTCCAGCGATCGACCTCTTATGCTGAACAGCTTGACATGCACGACCCTACCCAAACCGTGCGCGAGGCTCTGAGATTCTCAGCTGACTTGCGGCAACCATTTGAAACACCTCAATCTGAGAAATATTCATACGTCGAGGAGATCATTGCGTTACTAGAGATGGAGAATATTGCAGACTGCATTATCGGTACTCCCGAAGCCGGTCTTACCGTCGAGCAGCGCAAGCGTGTCACTATTGGTGTTGAACTAGCAGCCAAGCCCCAGCTCCTTCTTTTCCTCGACGAGCCGACCTCTGGCCTTGACAGCCAAAGTGCCTTCAACATTGTCCGATTCTTGAAGAAGCTCGCTGCTGCAGGTCAGGCCATTCTTTGCACTATTCATCAGCCGAACGCCGCTCTCTTCGAAAACTTTGACAGACTCCTCCTTTTGCAGCGAGGCGGTCGCTGTGTCTATTTTGGCGATATTGGCAAGGATGCTCACGTACTTCGAGCCTACCTCGCGCGTCATGGTGCTGCTGCTGGACCATCCGATAATATAGCTGAGTACATGCTGGAGGCAATTGGTGCTGGCAGTAGCGCACGTGTTGGCAGCCGAGACTGGTCCGATATTTGGGAAGAGAGCCCTGAACATGCTAATGTCAAGGACAGGATCTCTCAGTTCAAAGAGGCGGGTAAAAAGGCTGCCGCAGAAGTCGATGTTAGTCTGCAAAAGGAGTACGCATCGCCTCTCTGGCACCAGGTCAAGACGGTTGTCAAGCGGACTAACGTCTCTTTTTGGCGCTCGCCCAACTATCTCTTTACCCGTGTATTCAACCATATCGTCATTGCTCTCTTGACTGGGTTGACATACCTGCAGCTGGATGATTCGCGGTCGTCACTGCAGTACAAGGTCTTTGTCATGTTCCAGATCACCGTCCTTCCCGCCTTGCTTTTGCCTCAGGTTGAGCTTATGTTCGTTATCAAGCGCGCTATTTTCTTTCGAGAGCAAGTAAGCAAGATGTACAGCACGTTCACGTTCACGCTGAGCATGGTTATCGCCGAGCTTCCCTATTCTATCCTTTGCTCCGTACTTTTCTTCTTACTACTTTATTTCATCCCTGGTTTCCAAGCCGAACCCTCGCGCGCCGGGTATCAGTACTTCATGGTCCTCATTACTGAGCTCTTTGCCGTTTCGCTCGGTCAGGTTCTTGCTGCCATCTCACCTTCGGCATTCGTGTCAAGCCAGTATGATCCTTTCATCGTCATTACCTTCGCCCTGTTTTGCGGTGTCACCATTCCCTACCCCCAGATGCCTGGTTTCTGGAAAGCCTGGCTGTATCAGCTGGATCCATTCACGCGTCTCATCAGCGGCACAATCACCACCGCTTTGCACGGCCTCGCAGTGAACTGCAAGCCCCATGAATTGAACAACTTCTTGGCGCCACCCGGGGAAACCTGCGGTACATATATGGAGAACTTCTTTCGTAGTGGTGGTTCCGGTTACCTAGTCAGCAATGATACTAGCAATTGCGAGTATTGTGCCTATACCCTCGGCGATCAATTCTACGGCACATTCCAGTACACATTTGACACCCGTTGGAGAGATCTTGGCATCTTCATTGCATTCGTAGCTAGCAACACCATCATTCTATTCGCTGCTGTAAGTTCACATTACCTTTTCAAGTTTTGTTCTCAAAGCTTCAGACTTATTGATTATTTTTCAGACTCGCTTCCTGAACTGGAACAGAAGATGATCTTCCTATTTGGAGAGGAGACGTCGACAACTATCTTCAGTGAAAAAAATTCACCATTGATAATACTACATATTTCTAATAGAGATGCGGAAATCCCATATCGGGTCATGAACGCATCAAACAGAAGCATTTCAGGGTTTAGACTGGCGTTATGTATTTAAAGATCAAACGACCATGATCATTGTGTTGTCGCCAACACGATTGAAAGCAATGAGTTGCGAAAGGGTAGATCATTAGATGTATCAGAGTACAAGATAAGAGACACAACTTTTTGATGTCAAGCTAATTAGTTCATCTCGGCGGTAGCATCTTCCCTGTGACTAATGAATGTATCGTTTGAGCATCAAGTACTCTTGGAAAAGACAGAAAGAAATAGAAAAGAACGAAAGAAAAAGAGACGTATAACAACAAGGATTCGCTGGGTGTCACCGACCCAACTACTAATTTGGCGCTCTAAGAACTTGGAGGTTGAGTCATGCTGTTGCTAAAGTGGTGGTGTTGAAGTCAAAAATTCGCTGCCTAATTTCTATCCCAAAGATAGCTTATAAACCGGAAGAATTAATGTTGTTAAGAGCAAACCGAATGCTGTTCTAGCATGCTATGTTAGGACCAGAAGGACATGAGGACTTACTCACTATGTTTTAAAACGGGTAACCAAACGTTGCCAGGCGTACTGGTCTGCCATTTTGAAAAACACGGCCAAACATGGCGTTTATTCTTCGGTTTTCAAGTGCTCAACTGTGTACTTACTGTGTTTGGCTACCTTTAATGCAGAGTTAATGTGGAAGAACAATTCACTAATCAGACACGTTTTGTAGGCGATGCGGTTTACGGTTGTGGTTGGCACTGACGACCTTGGAACGATATGTGGCCAAGTTCTCTTAGTCCTTACCACTTAGGTATGCTGTAGTAATTTTTCCCGCTTCTCTTCCCTAATAGCGTACTTGGGTAATTATCATTATCACGCGTACATCTCAGTAAGTAGGTAGTTGTGTTGTAGAGAAGTTATAATTTTGCGAAAACTATTGCATTGTAGCTAAGATGATGTTTGAGATGTACGTTATTTGACAGTTAAGTGTAATAAGTCCCCAGCCTCGCCCAGATGTGACAGAAAATAATGACTTGATAACCAATAATAACTTTCCCCCCTCACTGACCTATTTTGCTTCATTGGTGCCCGCTTATAACAACTTAAACCAATAAATTTAGCCCTTTCTGATATCCTCCCTGTACCACTAGTAGGCTGTATGATATGAATAATGCAGAGGGTTAAAAGACACGACAGTGAGCGCTTCCTAGACTTACATCCTTGCAAAACCAGGCAGCTAAAAGTATATAAATATCAGAGCACGACTACTCTTTCCCCATTTATCTAGGAAAGTATCACTATTATCCTCTCTGGAGCTCACCTTGAACATCGATCTTCTCTTCTTCCTCTATATTATTAGACAATCCTAAAACTTTCAAGCCTCCCATCGGATATCAGATCGAATAAAAGTGATAATTACAACAAAACAGCCCATCAGGTGAGGCAGAAATCCTTGTATGTTTAGTACTTAGCTAATACTCCGTAAAAATTAGCTTCCCGCACTTGTCTTAACAACCCAAACGAACCCATCAATAATTGCATCTACAGGTCTTATGCAGAAGTCATAAAAAAATTGTCGCAATTCCAGCTGTCCTAATTCGGATAGTACGAGAAGAAATAAGAACACGTGTGTTTCGCAGGAGGACGTTGGAGCAGGGCGTGAAGGGGCTAAGACCAAGATTATCTGAAGTACGGAGGCTATACATGTGTTCATCACACAAACATTTCGTGTTCAACCCACGCTTTTCATTATCGAGCTACAATTGATTTTTTCCCCCTACTATAAGTGATCTATTGTAAGTGTATCTATGCCAGTTACCCTATAGTGTGGCTATATCGATGGCTCTGGATATAGATAGGTGGCCTGGAGCCCGTTATAGATCTAGGAGAGGTTCAGGGATCAATTGATCAGTCTATTGAGCCCTAATTAATACACCATACCTGGTTGTGGCGACCTGCCTATTCACTCTGTGACCAAACCCCCTGACATCCATATACTAATAGTCATCCTCCGAATTGAAAATCGGCAGGCGTAGAACTAGTCAGCCAGACACGGATCTCTGCCAAAGCGTCTAGGTCGTTGGTCTCTAACAATACATGCACGTCAGGGTTATACCACTCGTGTGTGCGCTTCGCTGTGCGGAGGTCGGCCCCGATAACTCGGCAGCTATCAAAGTCGATGATTAACGGCCGGCCGTCATCAACAATCATGATATTACCAGGGTTCAGGTCGTTGTGAACGAGGCCAAGGGCACGCAGATGCCGAATACCAGCTTCGATACCGGGGAGGTAACGGTCCGATCACTCAAGCTAATAAACATGGATTTGTTTTAGAGCATCAGGGTGGCCTTGTCTAGAAGATTGATCAGATATCTCTCAAAAAACATGCGGGTGACTCGACCATTGACCGACTGGCAACCATAATAGGTCGCGATATTTAGATAGGGATGCCGCCTGATGAGTTCGCACACTATAAGTTCCTGAAGAACGGGGCTGGGTAGATCAGAGCTCACTATGAGCGAGAACAGGTCGCGCTGCTTTAGGTAGCACCGGCCAGCCGGTAGTAAGGGCGCAATAGTAGATTCAGGAAGGGTAAGAGGAGAGTAGGCGTCCTCGGGGATGTGCTCAACGTCCTCTAGCTCGTCCATACGAAGCTCAGATCCCACATTCTTATTAGAAGAATGGCTAGAGAATATTTTTCCGTCTTGACTAAAAATAACTCGTGTGTATATGAACCTGATGCTACAGTTGTCGGGCACGAACAACGGCCGGGCTTCATGTACCTCCATAATGCTGGGTAAGAGTGGGAAAGGAAAGTTTAGGAGGCAATTAAAGAACTATGCTTGCGATGATCAGAAGCAAATTTGGTGAAGACCCACGCTCTCGGAAACCTGATGCGTTGTGTTTGGGTGCTGATACACGTGTAAGTACAGCAGAACGTTATTAGGTGGTGCGAAGTGCATACAGTAATATGTAATCAGCACTTAAGAGGATCTAAGGATGGCTGTCTAATAGACCAACACATCCATGTACATGTACCTAGGTTAGATACTCGCCTGGTCTAATAACGGGCTCACAGGCTGTTGGGAACGGGCCCTGGGTCGATAATCTTATGCAGCCAATAGTAGATCTGCGAAACTGCAAGTAGTACTGGCCAATTGCATCACCCAAAAAGGTGAAAAATCCAAAAAAACGTACAACACCAGGGATTCGCTGGTCGTCACCGACCCAACTACTGATCTGGCGCTCTCTAGCTTATCTATGGGAGAGCGGACGGGATCCCGAGTTCTCTGGAGGCTATGGTCGTACGTGACAGATTAGCTGTCTATTCCGGATCATGAATATAGCTACTGATAAGGGTTGCCAAATATAAGATACGCTTATACACACAAGACACATACTAGTTTTAGTGGGAAATTATTCGTGATCGCAGATAAGTAATTGGCTTTCTTGAAAATGTGCTGCCAAGTATAGTCTTTCTATAATCATGCTCATGTACGGCCTACGCCGGGTTGAACCGCCTTCTAACCTGGACCGGGACCGGGACTTGGACTAGATACCACCGTCATACTCATCGGGCTGAATATTCCACTCGGCACCGTACTTCGTGGTGATGGGCTCCACGTAGTAGGCTGCGGGCTCGATGGCGCCGGACTAACGGCTGTCGTTCTTATCGACTCGGCGGCACTACTTTGCGTCCCGTCTAGCTCTTGCGGCCCGTGAATTTGATTATGTTGCACTTGGCTGGAATGAGGGTGTGGGTGTTGGGACAAGGGGCCCTGGCTTGCCTGCTGTTCAAGGGGATGTGGAAGAGGGAGGAAGTTCAACTGTGACTGCGATTGTGGCTGCGTTTTTCCAACAGGGAACGGTACCTCGGCCGGCTTCGAGGACACGGGCTGGTCATGCGCTGTGTTGGTAGTTGCATAGCTTGTTTTGCCGCCGCCGAAAATGCCGAGCTTTTCGAAGATGTGGGAGAATGCTCCTGGCTTGGGATCTTGGTTTTGGTCTTGTCCGGAGCGCGAGCGCCGCCACATTAATCCCGAGAGCGCGATTAGTGCTATACCTAGTGGGATGCCGAGACCAAGACCTATCCCGAGTGTTAGGGGTTGGGGCGTTGATGCGGATGCGGATGTGGATGTGGGAGAGACCGTGTGTGTGATGGTTGCGGTTGCTGTTACTGTTTCTGGTTCGGTGGGTATGCTGGTAACGGACTCTCCGCTTGTGACTGGTGATGTGTGGGTGCTCTGGGGGATAGGCATAAAAACTGATACCTGAGGTGGCACTGTGAAGAAAGTCGCGAGAAAATTGTCGCAGCATGGATTATAGCAGCATATAGTGAGCCCGGTACTAGATGCGTCGCAGATATCAATTCCAACCACAGGAGAATCGACTGAGGAGTAAAGCGTCAGTGAGATCCAAATTTATTTATAACTCGGTTCATTTACAAGTATCGTCAACTGCGCATTCAGATACACACAGATTGGTGGAATCAGGATCGGTACAGCCGCCCAGCACGTAATCCGACGGGTCCTCGCCTTCGGGTGGATTATTGACACAAAGGCCATTCGAAAGACAGAGGTCATCCGGGCGACAGCAGGTGCTGACCTCTGCTGTTGCGTTGCAGGGCACGAGGAATTCTGTCTCCGTGCCGTTCTGCGTGTAGCAAGTGCTTTCTGCCACGCGTAGAAGATAGGAGATGAAGACACAGAGGAGGAGCCACGTTGGGCAGAGCATAGAAGGTCGACACATAATGAGGAAAAGTCCTCGAAGACTAGGTCTTGGTATTCCGATTACCAGTGCGATCAAAAGAGTATTCGAACACTCTAACTATCCAGGCACACAATACGCTCGCTCATACGGGGGAATACATTCCCCCTTATACCCACCACCACCCTGCCTCTTTCTTCATTTTCTTCAACGCACGTAATACCCCACACGCCTTATTCGAGACGCAAGACCTCGTTGTCACGTAGCTGTTCATGTATTGGAACGTTTTGAGGGGCTGTGTCACGGTGGCGAAACCAACCAGCGCTCATAGAGTGCGGGTGCTTGCTTGTTTGCTGTTCGTGACAGATGGGGACGGCGCACAGAGAGCCCCGTGAGCAAGTCGGCTCTGTCTCGAAAACAGTGGTTTTGGTGAGCGTAGAAGAGCGTCATGGGTCGATTTGAAAGTGAGTGGATTATCTCTTATATGTAGTACTAACGACTGTGCTTGAGAGTGATATTGTTGAGAATTACTAGTAGCTGTAAGTATGTGGCGACTAATCTAAATGGCCTAGGAAACCTGAAAACCCAAATTTAAAAAAAAAAAAAAGTTGCTTTAATGAAGTCTGCATACGCTCAGTTGGTCCGACGCTCAACACTCTAGCCATAGTAGTGCCATGAATGATCCTTGACGGAGCAGAGCATTTTCCACGGTTGTGCAAATTTCTTCATCCTCTTGGCACTTTTCACACATGATCCTGGCGGCCGCTCTGTCTATCAGCTCTCCTGATCACTGAAAGGGGAAAAGAGAAAGAAAAAGGTGAAAAACTTCCGGAAGAATTGAACCCGACCGATTTGAACGGATGATTCTAGATACTGAGTTCCAGAGAACTGGAATCAGATGCTCTACGGCTGAGCTGCGGGTCCCATCCTTGGATTTCGGTACCGATACAAGCCACAATCTCCAAGGGTTGTGGCTGATGGGGGCGGACAAAACTCATCGAGAGCACGATGCATCTGTTCACTTGCCTCTTATTCCTACGCGTAGTGCACATGATGCTATGCTCTCAGTGTGAGACCTTGTGCAGTCTGGTCAAACCCGGTGAAGATATTGACGTTGCCCATTATGATACCAGCCTTGATTTGGACTTGAGCGCAAGGTCAGGTTGTCGGCTCTGCCAAGTGTTGTCTCGCGCCCGATTTGAGAAATCAACAGATCCTCATACATCACATAAAATCAGAACGAAATTGATAAGAGACGCCGGAATTCAGTTGTCTTTGACATTATCCCCTGGCCAAGGTCCCTGTCCAACGCCCCAGGACAAGGCTAATGCTATAATTACTTATGTAATCTTTGAAAGCTATGGTCTGCCAAGTGAGTTCTTTTTATAGCCGCTCAATTGACACCTGAATCTAAACAGACAACTTGGGTGAAGGTAGGCTGGTATCTGTGCTTTTGGCAGACGACTTCGATAATACCAATACGGGGTCGGAAAGCGCCTTTCGACTAAGTGCAGCTTGGCTGAATGAGTGTCTTCTCACTCACGTCCGATGCAATCCAGTCTCCGCAGATGTCGAGCCACCTCTACCACACCGGGTCCTCGATGTGGGATCAGCTGACGACCCTTATGTATATCTGGTAGACACCCGCACTACTCTTCTGACTGGGAGATACACCACGCTTAGCCACTGCTGGGGTGGTGGAAGTCCTATCATGACGACACGTGATAATATTGCGAGCCATGAAGAAGGGATACGTTGTTCTGACCTACCACCCACGTTCCGGGATGCCGTTCACACTACTCGCAATCTTGGCTGTAGATATCTCTGGATTGACTCTTTGTGCATCGTGCAGAACGACAGGGAGGACTGGAAGGCTGAGGCCACTCTGATGTGCCAATACTACAAACACTCGTTGGTCACCATCGCTGCGGCAGATGGGAGTGACAGCAGTGCGGGTCTGTTTCGAGAGCGGAGTGGGTATGGGTACCTCCCTTGCCCCTTGCGACTGGGTAGTGGGGGTGAGACTCAGGGCCGTCAAGTATACGCTTTCACGAACAGCCTGTCTTCTGATCTGAAGAGATCGAGCCTTTCGGACTCGTATCGACCAAATCATCTAGACACCCGGGCCTGGGTATTTCAAGAGCAGGCGTTGTCCTCACGGACCCTGTCCTACGCACGGGATAGCATGTCTTGGAGGTGTCAGGAAGCTGTCTTTGACGACCGTCCCCCATACTATAAGGATATTGGTCGATTCATAAATGAGCCGTATTCGACCAATGTTATTCCAGGGGGGCGCGATCCCCGAACTATGGCTGCGATGATCGCGAGACTTCAACGTGACTGGCTCTTGACGCCATCTGTGCCAACTTTGCCCAATGGGTTCATTACCAACTGCGCAAATTCAGAGGCCAAACACAGTCATACGAGAGGGACCCCTTGCTTCTCCCCTGAAGACGAATTCATCATACATTGGGGCAACATGGTCTCGGAATATACGCGGCGCGGACTTACCTACCAGACAGACAAGCTTATTGCGATACAAGGCATCGCAGATGCGCTCATTTCTACACACAATCGCGCAGATAGCACAAGCCCTAAGAATAAGCATCTCGTGTACCACGCAGGTACTTGGGCCCAGACCAATCGATCCACCGTCTTAAGCCTTCTATGGTCTGTAAGCTTTCCAGGGAAAAAGAAAAATTCTATCCGAAATCACGAAGAAAATAGCGGCGAGGATGAACGACCCCGGCTAGATATTGCTTCTTCGTGGTCCTGGGCAACAACAACTTACGAGGTACGATGGCCGGGACACCTTCTGCACCGTCTGGAACCGCGACTCGAAGTTCGGCAAGTTGTCAGCGGAGGCATGGAGGCCGGTGAGCTTCTCGTCGAGGCAAATGTCAAAGCTGCCTTTTTGAGCCGTAGAATTGTCCCGGGACAGCCCGCTGTGCTATGCGCGATATATAAGTGGACGGATAAGGATGGGCCAGCTTCAGATAGTACAGAAGCAGAAGAGCGAGCTGTTCCAACGCTTCTTCAGGGTCTACCACTCGCGGTTGACGGTAGCAAAGCCCCTGACTACGTGTCCTTAGATGAGCAATTAGAGATAGGCGGTGGGGAGCCGTGGGCAGTTTGGCTCGCCGAGGTTGCAGTCGGGGAGGTACATTCCAGGGTTAACATGAGGCAAGTCCACTGCTTTGTGCTTCGTAAACTAACAAACGAGTGGGAAGTAAAGAATCATGTTAAGTATATGGTATGCAAGAGGGTGGGATATTGTGTTTTTGATGAGGCTAAATGGAGCAACGGGAGTGAGTCAGATATGAGAAGAGTAGGCTTATACATCGTTTAAGCCTTGCTGCTGTTCTTCTTGTCACCACTATTGACACGATCGCTTGATTGTTTGGAAACATGAAATTGGACATTATGGTCACTTAGCCATGTTTTATATGAAGTTTCTCTCTATCTCGAATAGTCGTCATCGCATATAAAAAGTTAGGAACGACGAACCGCGGGGTTTTGACTACGTCTTATACTGAAAAACTTGGCTCTTGATGCTTCGTTATCATGTCTCAACCTGTTCTGAATGGGAAATGTCTACTAAAGCTCTCGCTGAAGCAACTTCGGTGGGTCGTTTCTCCCTTTGCTGATGGGCATGGCGGCAAATGCTGTGTTTGCTGCTGATTACTTGTTAAGGGATTCTTTCCTCTAGCATCTAGCCGAACTCATACATTTCCTAGTAGTCCGCATCGAATCGAATATTTCAAGAGACGGTCGCACTGTGGATATGGATGTTAAAAAATCGATACATGGCAGAGTCATACAAGTGTCGTATCGGCGATTGTTATTGTCGAAGGTTGAAGACCTTCGGGTGTGGCTACGATAGTGGAAGTGGGATGAATGTCCTGATAGTACCTGAATTGTCCGTAACGTAGCTTCATAGACAAATATAAATAGCCGGAAAAACTTCAGCTTGCCACTTCTGAGATAATTTTGTCACCTGGTTCACTAGCATCCGAGCCAGAATGGTTGCCTTATAAAGTAGACTTTGTTTATACTTCTAGTCTAATCTGTTTAGTTTAACCTATCTTATTAACCCTTGATTATCAAAATGGCCAAAACATTTTAGAGATGTTTTGATTCGCCAAGTAAGCCTCCTAGCCCGCATGTTAAAGTAGCTGTGGTACCTGATCAATATGTGGCCATTGTTCGCCAAGCTTAACCTTTTCTAAAATCTATGTTTCACGTCGATCTGAGACAAAACTTGTCCACAGGCTCAAGGGACTGAAGTAACTTCGGCTCCAGAATCCGAACAGGAGCGATATCTTCAACTTTGTAAAACGGTCCTTGGCAAAGATGCAGCTGAGCGAGCATCATCGCACCGTATTAGCTAAAGATATGATTCGACGAGCTGAAGGTGCCGTTATTAATACGGTTCCTGGAATTGTAATAGATTATGCGAGACAATTTAATAAGGGAATACAGTACTAGTGAAACATGCGGGTGCAAGATGGTTTTTTCGACGGGGTTTAAATTTGAAACTAAGATACGTGTGGGGTGGGAGGGAGGTTTTTGTATTGAGAGTCTCTCGAGTTTACCTTGTCAGTGAGGAATGTCATGGGATGCGTTCCTGTGATGGAGACTTCGAGTGGAATTTCTTGATGCTTGAATAACTGAAGTTAGTTATCCCATAGTTGAGATGAGTGTCATTAGGATTAAGATCATGTGTTCAAGGGTAGCTCAACGAACACTAGCCTAATATCGAAGCCGAGCATCCCCATATATTATCTGCGATAACTACTAATAACAACTGTGTAGATTGATATGAACGGCTAGTTAGTAGTTTCTGATCGATAGTGAAGAAAGCAAGGCATCAGTATCCGTCATGAAAAACTCAGCCCTCGACGTTAAAGAAATAGAACGTCCCTAGCGCCACCGGACTATTCCTGTGAGACCATATGCCTCCAATGGCGTGTCGAGATAGATTCACTGTTCCAGAGTACTCCCATCCAACTTTTGTGTCTCCATCGCCAAGACCAAAATAAAGCACAAACGCCCCCGAAGTCCAAGCCTCTCCCTCTACCTTGACCGGTCCTAAGTCATCCTCCCCTGTTCCAGTAACGAGCAGGCATTTCGGGTTGTCCGGGCTCACTTGGGCAAGAAGAGACATCTCCCTCCCCTTGAACTTGTCCAGTCGGAAACCTGGAGCCGCAGTCCACAAGTAATTACCGCTCCACTTTCCCGTGAAGAATTCGCTGAGGATCTTTGGGTCCAGATTCTGTGGTCCACTTTCCGGAATGCGGCCACATAGAAGCTGATGCTCCTCAAGAAGCGCGGAAATGTGGTCGAGGCCCCTCTGCTTGGCGACCTCAATGGCTTCCTGGTAGTGGAGTCCGTCCCGGGCGTTGTTCGCACCAATTGAAAGGAGGAGCTCAACACTTCCGAACAACCCTTTGGTCAGCGCAGTCTGAAGATAACTGCCCTTTATCCCCTCGTCGGGGTTAAGTTCAGGCCATGTCTCTTTTCCCAGTACCTTGTTTAAAACCCCAATCACCGTGCCAATGTCACCTGCTGCTTGCCTTAGGGCGAAGTTGTCGTTGTCGAGCTTTGCTTGGGCTTGTTTTGCTTGTGACTCTAGGATTAGGAGGTTTACTAACTGCACGTTGAATGGAAAGTCATCGGGTGTATACCCCTTTCCAGACTGGGATTGCTGAGGAGTTGGACCCTGGGGCCTCGCTGGTCCATCTCCCACAGCTTCCGGTAGCGGGGTTCTAGTCCAGCTTGCGATGATCGAGACAAGAATGTTGGGCGGTCGTAGTGTGTAGAAGATCTCTGCAGCTTCTCGAAACTTTGCTTGGTGAAGTTGTAGATTCCCTATGATAAAGTCCACGAAGTCGGGGGGAGGGTGGCGAGATTCCCCCCCTCCCTTCCGCAAGGCAGCTTCCAAAACCTTTCTCAGTTCCCAGGCTTTGGCCTCAGCTTCGGCATGTCTACCAGCCATATCAAGACACATGATTATCTCTGATCTGAATTGCATCACCGTTTCATCATGCTCCGGCAGGAGCTTTGGCAGCTCTTCTAAAACAAACTCAAGTCTCTTGATTGCCTCGTCAAAGAGCCCAAGGCGGATGTACTGTCGAGCCTGAAGCCCGCTGAAAGATAATGTGCGTATATGGCGTTTCCCAAGTCTTGCTTCAAGCCCGGTAATGGCTGTGTCCAACAGCTCCTTGGCAATCTTGGTTCGGAATCGGGCATCCATGGCGGTGGCAAAGTTCGCGGCAACCACACAGGTGAGGATGTCGCCTTTTCCTCGAGTCTTGAGCAGTAGATCGTAAGTGGATTTCACCAACTCTTCGCCCTCTTCAAACATTGTGTTGTTCAGATATGCAAGTGCGAGATCTCCTTGTGCTGAGGCTGTCTCTTTATGTTCATCTCCATAGTTTAGAGATTTCTTCAAGTCTCGCACCATGGCCTCGAGATGTAAAATAAGCCGCTCCTGCGAGTCCTCCTCCCCAGGTGAATGGAACAAAATGCTCTCCAAATTCCACTTGAGATTCAGTACAGCGGGATGAACGCTTCCAAGGACATTCTCCATGTCTTGGATCTCTTCCACGCACTTCTTACCAATATCACCGTAGCTTTGTAGCTTCTTGAACTCAGTGGCTTGACCCAGCGGAGTGATGATCCCATCATCGTAAAGATGTTGGAGCATTTTGTTGTGGAAGACCTGATTCTCTTTGTCCAACTTCACTTTTTGAATAGCATCGTCTATATCCTTGAGATCTATGCCAGCCGCTTTCAAACGCAACAGAGCGGCTGAGTCGTCAATGTTTCCGGCGAAACCAAGCCGTTGGCAAAGGATAACCTGGAAAGCCGCCTTAGCTTTTAGGGCATCAGAGGCTCTCTCGGTTTCGACAAGTGTTTTCAGGCTAGTTGCGATGTATCTTCTCACGCGATAGTCAGCTCGGCAGAGGGCAGGGAGGGCCGGGGGGATCTAACGCAATGTTAGATGCGACGTCTTCTACAGGGTAGGGTCAGGACTAACCTGAAAGATGGTATTGTCGACTATGTCTGACAGATCATGTTCCTTGGATTCCGTTCTAATTTATCATTGTCAGTCTCAGGGCTAGCGAGTTCAAAGGGATTGATGCATGTCGTTGGTACCTGATAAACTCGGACTCATGCATGAGCCCTGTCTTGGACAGAGTCCATCGCTCTTCGGGGTTCTCGCATAACAGCCCCTTCAGGAATGACAGCTTACCTAACATCTGGCTGTCAACGGTCGCCACACATCTATCCACAAATGCATGGACTTTCTCGCTCCCCACTATCGTCAGCGCCATCCAGGCGAGATAGTCACGACGGATATCTCCTTTATCTGACAGCAACTCCTCGTAGTTTTTCAGGACATCAGTATCCGTCTCGATGTCCTTGAGACTTGTCAACTTCTCATGAAAGAGGATCCATAAACACAAGATCCCAAACATATAGACTTCAATCCTCTCCAGCTGAGAGGCAGAGTATTTTCGTGTCTCGTCATGTTCGGGGGCACTCCACATTGTTCTTCTTCGTAGACCTGTCTCCTTGGTAGCGATTTTAGAGAGGCCAAAGTCCCCTAGCTTCGCCACGAACGAACAGTCTTTAGCGTCAAAGATCAAGACGTTGTCTGGTTTGAGGTCGAGATGAAACGCCTCTGCTTGAAGTTTAGCGTCTGTTGCTCATAGCACAAGCGATATCGCTGCCCAAGAGTAAGAGAACTCACTGTTAGCATGCATGGTAGCCAATGCAGAGGCAATGTTCGCGCAGAGGCCGAGGCGTTGCCGCAGGTCAAGATCCCGGCCCTCCTTCGAATCCACAAACGCCTCGAGGCTCTTATGCTTGGTCTTTTCGAAGATCAAGACGGGCCAGACCGGTGTCTCCAGTGCCTGAGGGTCCTCTAGTTCCCATCCCAATGCTTCTAATCGTAGGATGTTGGGGTGATTCCGCAGTGCCGGATGGCCGTGGATCGAGACCTGAACGAGGAGCTCCCGGAATATGTCGTGGATATTCTGCACGCCTCCATGCCGCTTGATGGGAGACGATGTTTTGAAAGCAAACTCCTCCTTGAGGCTAACGGCGGACTGGAAGATAGAGCTCTGGCCTCCTTTCCCAAGTATGTTGAGCTCCTCAACTTGTGCTTCCTGCCAAGTTATGCTGAGAAAGTCGATGCCGTACCTCTGTGCGCATGCAATAACAGAGATGAAGTCGGTTTTCCACAACGGTTGATCTTGCTTACCAGGCCATAGCATTGAGAACAGAGATGAGAAAACCTTTAGGGGGGCAGTCATTAGTTTGGGCGCTGCTGAAGCGGAGGCTTTCCGCAAATAACCTGCGGCAGCGTTTGGTGGTCTCAATTTGGGCGCCGGCATCGTGCAAGTCTACTATCGACGAGGAAACTCGGACAATCAAGATGATATAGAATTCGAACTGATGAAGTTGTCCTAGTCGACCTGGTTCGAAACAGTGTGAACGTTCTTCTAGCTAAGTGAACAAGAAACGGCTGAAGACACTGTAGGTGTGAGACAAAGTAGCCTGACAGTAAGCATTCGCTGGCTTGGAGAGCTCTAAGAGGCTCTGCCCTTCGCAGTCATTTCAAAGCTCTGCCTCCGGAGACAAATTACTAACAGTCCAACTTTAAGGCTGCGCCACCACATGGCCGGATGGGGACAACGGCCTCGCAGCGAAAGTCCATAAACCAGACAACACGAGGAACCCTTGGAACAAAGTCCAATAGAAACGAATGCCATCAATGCTCTTTGTGATTGTAGCGGGGGTTATGTCGCCCGTGCAGCCCAAATGCAATAGATATCCCCATACCGTTCCGATTGGCAGTTTCGCAAGCTTCGTCGTATATCCCTGGTCAGCTGAAAAGTTGATTGATGGCTGAAGCGGCCACCACGTCGGCATTTTGAAATCCAATGAAATTTACCTTGAGATTTTAGACCTTTTACAAGAGTGTCGTGTAGAAGGACTCAAAAGGAACAATGCTGGAGATCTGCTGTTGTGTTTACCGTCAGAAATAGCGCCGCAGTCTCATTCGTTCAGTGGAAGGGGTGTCACTAGGTATCTGGACTAATGTAGCTCGGCTCTCCAGCATTACTAGTACAGATAGGTTGTAGTGCAGAATGGATGGCAGGGTGGGTAGGGTAAACGGCCTGGAGCAACATTGCTCCAGGCCCCTACCTGAGCCCATGTTGCTATGGTTCCGACATTTCCACTGCATCTGCTGTACCCACATATACTGCAGTCAGCTGGCCCCTTGCCCCATTCTTTCATAGGTACCTAGGATGGAGCATCGCTTGCTCAATATGTATCAATGCACACCTGATTACATCCCAGTAGATTGGCTCGCTTATTTCTAACAAAGTGGTAGTGCAGGTGTTGTGTGAAAGTGATAGCGAGAAGTATATAGTATGTCGATTAAGTGGCTCAAGTAGTCTAATTACCACATCTAAAAAGGTTCGAGTTGCAGTTGGGTGGTTTTATGAAGTAGATACCACCTGGGCACTTAAATAAATGTGTTGTCACATCAATGTACCTATAGAGCAGGTGCCCGCAGCTGGAAAAGATGTGGATACAATGTTGCCCTTAAAAAGCCGCTAAAAAGCCGCTAAAAAGGTAGCGGGTTCAATGTCCCTTTCCCGGCTTGTTCTTCATCGCACTTCAGCTCTGGAGGCTCGCTCACTCACACCTGGAGCCGCACACTACCAAAAGTCGCTGTAGTATCGTCTGTCGCGAGACAATGGAGAGCGCAGCATGGGGCTACACCTGGGATCGGTACAATGCCAATCAAAGACTCGCCACTGACTCCGAGCGTCTCTTTTCTAAAAAAACGGATCGTGTCGAGTATTTCCTTGGTCCCGATACTACCAACCCGGCTGCATGGGATGGTAAGATCAGTCAGGGGTTGCCTTGTGAATAAAGTATCTGACATGTCCAGGTCCCCAAGAACAGACTGTAAAAGGAGAAGATTTATGCCTCCCCATTCCGCAGGTCCGTCATCGCCTCACATCAAGTCACAATCCCGTCTCGTTGACTTATTACGACAGTCCGATAATAAAGACGTATTCTTGTAAGCTATGACTGTTTATTACCACAGCGCCGAAATATGTATCCGCTCATGATAACAAAAGTATCATCCGTCCAGCCGGGGGAACTTGGGGCCGCTTCCACATCAGCCGCCAAACATTCTTCAAGCTTCTTAGTTCCATGAATGCCTTTGCATATTTCATGAGAACTGTGCATAGCTTCGGCTACCGTATCAGCGATGGTGATGACACTTGGGATAACTTCCATTGGAGGAGTTCTGGTGTCTCAAAAGAAATATGTCAGTGTTCCATACGCTGGGATGAGAGGATTTGCTGATTAATGACCCAAGTTGAAATATGTTACACCGTTCGGTTCTATGAGAGGCACGGTCGAGGCGGTCAAAATCCATGGTCGCTACGGCAAGCTGGCTTGTATCAACGAGTCCTCGTGGCAACTCAGCAGGCGAGTTGGATCCTCATTCAGTACTCTGACACAGTCAAAGATGCCGTAGTTGAGAAGCTAGAAAGGTTGACTCGAGATTCCTCTATGATGAGCCAGCGCCAAGTCTTGCTTCATCTCGCAATTCTGACGTCATCACTTCAAAACTGGGACGAATACTTCAAATATCAAGCCGAAGAGCTGGAGAAGCTGGTATGTACCGCAATCAGGAATGGTCAGCATCTTACATCATGCTTCCACGATACCATCACTAAAACTCGTTCGGCATTCAGGAGGACAAGGCGTATTTCCTAAAACTCGACCAAAACGATCCGTTTGATTACCGTCTAAGTTTCACAGATCGACAAAACCTTCAGATACTCCGGTGTGATCTCATGAAAGCACACGCTATTCTACAGTCGTCACTTAGTATTGGAAAGTTCATGCGGTTACTTTACAGCGACAGTAGTACTCTAGGGATTACAGTGCCCGATGAGATCATCCTCGAGGTTGATGATTATATTGAGGAAACAAAGTACTACCAGAGCTGTGTCTCTAGTCTTCTCGACCGTTCCAAAGAGGTCGCCACTCTTGTAATCACCCCTGCATGCCACTTAGGCGGCCGTTCGCTGACATCCTCTTCACCAGCTCTCTACAATGCTGGAATATCGCACTGGCAAGTCGACCCTGGCGATTGCCGAACAAGGAGAGTTGGAGAGCAAGATCACACAAAAGGTCTCCAATAACATCAGGGCACTAACAATTGTTGCGACGCTGTACTTGCCTGCCTCGCTTCTTGCGGTATGCCCCCAATCTGAGATGCAACGTGAAAAGCTAAAAGGGTGCTAACAAGTTGCCAGAGCATCTTTAGTTCGAGTCTGGTGCAGCCTCAATCTATTCATGAAGAATACACGCCGACTCGCTTTGTGGTGGCCCCTGATTTTTGGAAGTTCGTTGTCGTTTTACTGCCCCTGTTGCTGGTGACCTTTGCGGTTGTGGTGGTGCTGCAAATCATCTCAACATATTCACACAAGCGAGACCTCGAGGCTGCCAAACAGGAAAAGACCAATAGACTACCTCCTTAATGATGTAGTCTAGGGTCCAACTAAATACAAGGGCACGAATATATGACAGCTCCATACGCTCTGATTAATTGATTGGTTTTAACGTAAGGGACGTCCCTCATTAAGGCAAACCACACCGTCTAGAGCCATACGTTGTGAGGTTGTGAAGGGATTAGTAAGAATATATATGCCAGGCCGCTCACGTGCTAATCCACGCTGCTACAGAAGCTTAATAGTGTCCAAGTAAATCACTAGCAACTTATACGGAAGCTAGAGCTTTAGCACCTTCTACCAACCCAGAAATAGTAGTTTACTAGGCTTAACAGTTACTATGTCGCGAGCCGTTTTGGGTTGTTTATTAAATGCTTTAGTGTTCAATTAGGGCTTTTCATAATTAGTAATCATAAAAGCAGTGTAATTTAAGAGTAACTTGTGACGTGCCTTATACCGTTAGTCTGGGATGGACTAACGGCGTCGTTTTTTCCTTCACATTATCGAAATAACAATCCATGCTAAAAGAAAGTTAAAGTTGGAAACTTGTCCTCATGCTCTAATTTATCCCATGCTGCACACACAAAACATGATCATTGCAACTCCTCGTGTCAACAAATCCAATCGAAGCCAATGAAGCTTTTCCATAGAGTGCACGAGAAATATTTTATGCAGCGGCCCCTTATCCAATAATGTTGCATGCCGTCGAATTCGTCCAATACTAGACACTATTTCATGACACGGGGCCAAGCCTTCACATGATCAAGCGGGTTGGCTGAGTGGTTTCAGCATCGTTATCTGCCCGACAATTCCCGGTGTTGCTGCAGGTAGTGCAAAGCTGAAAACCCCCTGACCCAGCAACATCATCGCTGCGAAGGCCCAGTGCGAACAGCCAGACTTGAAGCTTAGGCAGCAACCTGCCTTTCTGACCTGTATCTGCTTTGTGGGGCTTAAAGTGACTAGATACGTCCACTCGTCCCATCCGAACCGAAGCTGGCCCCCTCTTTTCCCTAAAACCACGTTCGTGATCACTCTATAGTCAACGGTTCCTATAATGCCCGAGTTCAAGCAACAAATGGTCAAGCAGAAGGTCCGAATGAGGTATCTGAAACAGAAAGAGATACTCGTTTTGTTGAAGAATTTATTTGGGGACCAGTATTCGTTCGAGGTTGGCCTATAGTTCTCCGATTCGAAGTAATCAATCAAGACTAACAGCCAACTACAGGACCGAGAACCTTGGTGGATATTGACCGTCCCCAGGCTTTTGACAGAGGTGAGTGAAGCACATGCATCGAATCTTGGCTCGTCTTCTTGCTGACACGGAACAGAAGGAACTAGCAACGGTCATGATAACTGGCGACACCGAAGAAGACGAGTCTGACTAGAAAGCTGCTTCTCGACGTAAGCAGCCATGTCGTCGACATTAAAGCAGCGCATCAGAGGGCTGCGCAATATGAACCATCAAAACCACTATTTCATTACTTCGCAAGATATCTCTACCGAGCTAAGCGACACTGATATCCTTACAGCGCTTCAGTGCGCCAATATTCCACCAGAAAACTTACAAGAACACGTATCTAGAGTGCGAGGCGGCGGCATCAAGACATTTGCCATTCTTCTCGAGATTGATCAGTTACACCTTGTCACGAAATTCGTTGAGAGAGATGACTTTCAGAAGCGTGAGTCCTACGAAGAGAAGCGCTTTGACGATGAGTTGCCATTTGAGCAGTCAGAGCTGGAGAGAATTTTTGGCATCGACGACGCCGAGAAGATCAGAGGGTTAAAAGATCAACAAAAAAACGGGAAATCTTTGTCCAAAAAGAAATTAAATCTGCTGAAGGAGGCTGAGGGAATCACGAAGTGTGCAGAGTCATTCTATTTCGAGCAATTCCATTATTGTGCCCCATCCTTTCAGAAACAATCGTCCCATCGCTTACTAAGGGATAAAATTGTATTACCCTTCTTGGTGGAAAAAAGAGTCACTTTCAAAGAAGACGACTCGGACTCAGATTTGGATAATAATGATGATGATGATGATGATGATGAGGGGGAGGAGGAGGAGGAGCTTGAAGTAGGGGCGGGATCTTTTGGGACAGTCTACAAAGTGACGTTGCTAGGGTCATTTATTGAATCGCCGGAAAAGGTGTGAATACTCAATCCCGAGTTGCTTTGATCGTCCGATGAGTGCTGACCGTCAACCTAGACCGTGCAAGTTGCCAGAAAGGAGCTTCAGTCAACAAGCAAAGATGAATACAAGAACGAAGTCCGAGTACTTGGAATCCTAAGATTACTTAGGCACCCAAGCATCCTGGAACTGTATTGCTCATACACTCACCATGACCACCACAGCCTTCTGTTCCCGCTTGCAAAAGGCGACCTCGGCTGGCTCCTTACTCGTTCCCGAAACAAACGCCCAGCCGCTTTCCAGCGGGACGAGGTCTTTTTCGTGGCTTTGTCTGGCTTGTGTTCCGCTTTGAAGCAGGTTCACGATTACACCAATCTTTCCTTGAACATCAAGATGATCGGCTGCCATCATGACCTGAAGCCTAATAATGTGCTCATCCGCGATGCCAAATTTGTTCTATCCGACTTTGGGATTTCGAGGATCAAAGACTCAGACCAAGGCTCGAAAACCATCTTCAAGGGAGGGAGCAAATATTACGCATCCCCCGAGAGCCAGAACCTCGAGACTCTTGGTAGTCTAACCATTGGCCGTTCCAGTGATATTTGGGCACTTGGTTGTATGTTTATGGTAGTGCTGGTCTATCTCAAGCACGGTCGAGAGGGGGTCAAGAAGTTCGAGGAGGATCGAAGATTCGAAATCCCTGAATGGAAGTGGGTAGTGTATACCTTTCATCTTCCTGGAAAAATCCACCCTGAAGTTGGGAGATGGATGGATGAGCTCCGCAATTCCGAGTCCTGCACCCCCGGCGAGCTGGGGCTACTTGACTTGGTGCAAGAAATGTTGAAACTCAACCACTCGGAAAGGCCAAAAATTGACCATGTATTGCTCCGCCTACGACTGGTCACCCTTCGAAGGCTATGCGAAGTCGTTCTTGCTGCCTTCGCTAATGTTTCTCGAGATTATCAAAACAAGCTCGTCCTCGAGATTGAGAAGAAGACATTCGAGGAGTGGTCTTGGGAGGTCAATCTTGCGGACCCGGACAGCCTCGATGCAAAGGAGATTTGGGATGACAGCAAGTTCGACATCCTTGTCAATGCTCTCCAAGAGTTGCGCAAAGAGCTAGCAAGCCTGACGAGACCCCATCAAGATCATACAGCTTACCCTATTTTTCTGCCAGCACAACGGCTGGTCCAACTGTTGCTATCCAGTCTCCCCAAAGACATGCAGCAAAGAACTCGTTCTCGTGCCGAGACAAGGATCCTAGCAGGCCTAAACTCCACTATCGACCTCAAATCAGAGCTCGATGAAGGTTCCGAATCCCATTCCCGGATCCTCAAACTCTTCAATATCCAATATATGAAACAACAAACCCAAAATCTCGATGACACCTCCCTCCTCCTAAATGCAGAAGACCTCCAACCCCCAGAAGGCAACACCTTTCTCACTTTCACCCTTAGAAAAGCTAACGCAACATCCACCAAGCCAGAGCGAACTGTCCTTGTTGAAACCCTCGAATACGGTCAAGACATCCAATCCGAGCAAGCAAGCCAGCAAGTCTTCAGCCGGATGCAAAACCTCCTGCACCTCCCATCTCAAAACTTCCGGCTCCGCGGCCTGCAATGCGCTGGCTTCTACTACGAGCGGAAAGAATTCGGTATCGTCTACGATATACCCCCTCTTGCAGACGGCACATCTGTAACATCCGTAAAGACTCTAGCTCAGATCCTCTCTCAAACGCAAGTCTACGCTGTCAATCTCAGCGACCGGTTCCGGCTCGCTCGGGACCTCGCCATGGCACTCTTCGAATTCCACAAGATCAGGTGGCTTCACAAGAGTATCTCATCTCACAACGTCATCTTCGTAGGTGACGAAGCATCAACCAAACTATCCCTGCCATTCATAACAGGGTTCTCACACGCGCGTCCCAACGAGAAATGCCAATTTTCAAACCTAATCGATGGGCAGGACAAAGAGTTAAGACAATATCTACATCCCGAATATCGGAGGGATGATTTTAGGAAGTACAAACCTTCGTACGATTACTACAGTCTCGGGCTAGTGTTGCTAGAGATCGCGTCGTGGATGCCGTTGAAGGATATTATTGAGCAGTTGGAGGAGCCTGGTGATGACTCATATGCAGTTAGGGAGAAGCTGAAGAATGCGGCGGGGGAGATGGTGCTGTCGACAATGGGGACGAAGTATAGCAGTGCGGTTGAGGCATGTTTGGGGGACGAGTTGAAGGATGATGATATTGGGCTTAGGTTTGAAGAATGTGTTGTGAGGCTGTTGGCTTCCTGTTCTATTTAGTTGAGTTTTCATTCGGCTTCTTTTTGCTTTCTTTTAGAGGTCTAAAAGAGGATAAATAGGGTGTATTAATCACGTAGAAGGTTATACTAAGTGTCATAACCTAACAGCGAGCAGTAAACCTGTATTACAGATGATCTACAACAACCCCTAGCTCCCATCAACACAAAAATATATTACGCCCAAGCTATTCCCCTAGAGGGCAACTAACGCTAGTGTACATTGTCCTATAATAAGCTTCCGTCAAACACTCCTTTCTCGTTGGCAATCGCCGGAGATGCCAAAGGACGAGTCTTCGCCCCGAGCTGCGATAAGTTTCACCTCGGCGCTGGCGTACAGGAGGTTCATGTTCCGCCGCTGCTCCGGTCTGACTGCTTGATTCTCCTTAGTGATGCGCATGAGTACCAGGGAGCCCCTACTCTAGAATAGCGCGGAGCCGTTTAGATGCTTCATTGCACGATAAGCATATCTCATAACTGTTACTATAGGGCAGAACAGAGTAATTCCGGCGTTGCTACACCAAATATAAACTCGATGCAGCAATACCGGGTCACACGACAACAGCCAGAGCAGCCTCTCCTAGAGGTTCCTTATTCTGCGACCAACCTCAACGGCTCCATTAATGAGGCTGTTATACGAAATGCTCTCAGGGTCATCAGACCTATGCGCTACTGATCACGATCTATACATCATCTGTCACTGTTCCGTTACCCTAATCAATAAGATCCGTAAAGTCAACGAAATCCAAAGTCGATTTGAAATATTTTCGCTTGACACTCCGGTCATCTCATTCCAATTGGCTTTCGGCGCGTCGAGATACCCTACGCTTGTTAATTCGCAGCGTGACTTTTCGAACGGCTACTTAATCTATGCTGTACATCCTTTAACAAACTTTGAACTATTCAAGTACGGAACCTTCGTTCGACTACTAGATCAATAACGCGGACTCCTCAGAACCTCTCGTGCATATGGCAAGATATCTCTGCTTAAAATTAGTCGACAAACGTAGCTACCACAACGCACAGAAATATTTTTAAAAGCTGCTTACTTAAACCAGTTACCTCACATATCTGCGGCTTAGAGCCATCCCCCCTTACGCAGGGCTATGGAATATCCGATAAAGACAGAGACTGTAAAGCATATTAGAGATTGTTGTTAATACGCCTTATCCAACGTTACTACTAATGTTATTACTATATGCCACCTCTAGAGATTATCAAGCCCTATGTTGTCTTATTATAGTAGTGGACAGTCTATACCTATGTAGCCGCTCTACAGCAGCGGATAGGATCAAAGTACTTATAAAAATCTACTTATAGCCCTTTAAGAGCTGTATATAAAATATTAGCCCTAGAAGAGACCGTCCTAAAAGCGAGCCTGTTTTCGCATTCAAATCCATAGACTTCCGAGCTGCTTGTACACTTCGGGGACACTGATGGCTCGGCCTCCATGGTTCCGATCTCGTAGAGAGCCAACTAAGCCATTCTGAGCAGATCTGGTCACAACTGAGCCGAGCCTGAGCCAACTTGAGGCGCGCCTGAGAAAAAGAGGTGAACGGCCATGTGATCACCAACATCAAGATCGACGTAGTATAACACTCATTCATCCCATTGTCCCACTACATGAAACATCGGGCTTCCGGACTTCGCGAGCATCAGGAACAGTGGTAACATTCGAATAATGAGTTGCAATATTACCGGTCAATTAAGCAAGCGAGTCCTTGTGCATCCAGCAGTTCTTCATATATTCAGCTACTAGTCAGCGAGGTCACCTAGGAACGAATAATGTGGCCGCTTGCACAAAAGAATTTGACTAGAACCAATCCGATATGCCACATTGGCAGCTCAGCTATAGAGATAGATGAAAACAGCTCGAGCAATATGCAGAAGTTTCGAACAGGCGGCGTATCGACGGTATGCTTAGCCTGCGACATTGGTGGAACTCTTGCCACCATGAGGCGTGTAAATCTTTGTTGAGGGGAATAATATTTAATATTACCAATATCTCCACACCACAATTCCTTTACGCAAATTCGCGGAATAGCACGATCAGACGGAAGATCGTCCCTGCAGCGCGCCTCGTGTGTTACTACGTGTCGTAATATCCGAAGTCGCTATTTGAATCACGTCGCGTGTGATTTAGAGATTAATCGTCCTTTGTGAGAGGGCCACGTAAACTTTGCAACCAGTGTACGTCAGATGTAACCGGTAAGAGCCGAGACATTACTTTCCATAACTACTATATCAAATTTAAGTGTAGTTAAAGCTGTCTTGTAGGTAGATGTAGATGTACTAAAACAGATGGGTGAGCTGAAGTGGTTGGGTACAGCTAGATTTGCCCGACGGCCCCCTGCAGTCTGTAGATCTCGCTGCTGAGATCCTTCAGCAGCTCCTCCCATCCTCGTCCCTTGCAAAGCCCTGAGTTCACCGAACATGACGGACCCATCCCTAGATGGGGCAACGTGAGAGGGGGAGGGGATGTTTCTTGCGTCTACTGAGGTGGAGAAGATGTCGTCCCACAGTCTGTAGATCTCAGTTCTCGGCGTCTCGTTATGCCGTGCATCGTCGTATAGCAATAGTAATTGGGGATTTTCCAAGGCGCTAAATTGGTTGATATCCCTACACCGGCAGGAATCGTACGTTAACGGCTCGATGCAGGAGACTGAGACTATTAGAGAATAACCTCGACAACTAAGGACTGATGGTGTTCACCGCTAGACTCCGTTGATGTGCGCCTCAGCTGGCTTCCTAACAGTGAAACAAGAATCGACTCGAGGTGGGTTTGACACTGATTGATGGTGGTACACTGCTAAGGAGGAGGGACTGAAAAAATCAATACTCGACCGCTGAGGGGAACAAGAAGGCGCAGAAGACAGAAAACACGGGATGGAACTGAAGAGGCACAAGACGGGCTGAATGACACACTGACCGAAAAGAGTGACAATCATGAAGATGTGCTTGTCCTCAGACGATGTCGCAGGATATAAAGGAGTCTATCCTCCCGCCTCGAACGTCATGTTCACTTTGCTCTATCAATCAGCACTCGAGCACCGAAGACAAACTTCTCAACTTCACTAATTTCAAGCTCTTCTTCCACTTCTCATACTCATTCGCCATGTCTCACAACACTCTTGGCAACGGCGAGTGGCTGCTCGCTGGCAATAGCCTCTGGAGCAATGATGGTTCTGTCGAACTCAAGATGCAGGGCGACGGCAAGATCGCGCTTTACTGGGGAGGCCAATGCCAGTGGCAGAACTCGAAGGAGCAGAAGAAGAATGTCAAGGGCATCCAGATACAAAAAGACGGCAATCTTTGCATGTAGTGCGTTATTCCTTCTCCTTCCATGCTCTTCCTTAATCTCTACAAAATCGTGTTATGGACAGCATTTGAACAGGCGCACTTCATTGCTGATGATACTCATCATGTACAGCGACAACAACGGCACTGCCGTCTGGCACACCGACACAGCTAGCCCCTCAGGTGACAGCACTTGCATCGTCGCTGTCCAGGACGATGGCAATGTCGTTGTGTATAAAGGAACCCCAATCTGGTCCAGTGACACCAAAAAATATTGAGTCCGCACTATGAGAGAAGGCATAGTGAATTGACGAGCGTGGCAGCCTGGAAAACAGAGTAGGGAAAAGGGGATGGCATTTAAAACTAGGTTGAAACGCTGTTGATACCTGCACTAGCCACTCGTTTGTCACTTGAAAAAGTTGTCATCTAGTGAACTTATCGCTTGGCAATTAGCAGACACCCACTCCAATCCTGCCCGGTCCCTGTTTACTCAGGACCAAGTTCCTTGCCGACGGCATTTATGTCATCGTGTCTTATAGTGAGTTCGAACACTAGTATGATTGCAAGTCAGTCTTTAGTCTTTGTGATAGCAGTGCACCATCATGCGGAGAATATCAGGTGATTTGATAGGTCCCTCCATAAGATTGTGTTGATTTCTGTATATCCGAATCTATGATTCTAGCTTTGGTTCCATTAGTGGAGATGTGGAATAAAAGGTGTTTGCTATAAGGGATATTCTCCGTTTGCATACGTATTCTGTGGAGAGAATGATGTCATCTGCGCATCCGAGTTTCATGAAACCGAAGGCTGGTATTCCTGCCATTCACGAGGATCTTGCAGAGCTTCGTCGAGTCGATGCTGTCTCCTCGCCATGGTCCTGTCATGCTCATCGTTGCTGAACGACTGTCGGCGAATCTCCGGCACACGTTGGCATTTACTGATGTCTAAGATAGCCGACCCGTCTCCTGTCTCTAGGATTGCCACTTTGCCTCTTTGTCGAACGTATAGCGGATTCGCGTCAGGCGCAGTAGCAGTGTGCATACCACTTTTCAGAATGACTTCCACGAGCAGGCCGGAAAGGCCAGCGTAGATGGTCGGAGAGACATCTGAAGGCTTGGCTAAGGAGTAGATAGGCGAGCTTGCGTAGTTTCGAAATGGGAGATATATGTTGCAATTCGGACGATAGAAGTCGTAACGTGATAGTGCATGCCATCGACAAAGCCGACCTAGTATATGATCACATAATGGTCGGTTGTCGTGATATTTCGGCTCATCGACGATAGTTGGTGGTTTAGGTATAGGATATGGACTGTTATTCGTGCAGGGCAACGAATCAGTATGGTAATATCTTCTAGGCCAGCGAAAGTCGAATATCTTCAGCATATGCGAGTAAGCGCTGCCTGCAACGAATCTCTCCAGGCCGTGAGAGATTAGCGCGTTGATAGGAGTAGCAACTTCGAAGTTATCCTGATAGACGCGGTCCACTAGCGACGGAGTCCGTAGATCTTGAAGTCGGATAGTGCCATCATCCCAGGAACTGAGCATGACGTTTCCGCCCCCATGCGCGACGGAGCTCACATCTACTGGGAGAAGTGCCCTGACAGTTCGAGGATTAGCACCTATATGGGGATATTCGCTTGGCATTCTGGCCGCCTTAGAAACCTCTAAACCGGTTGGAGTGACATTTAAAACATGGATTGGATTGAAGCTCCTGTTCAAGGCCACAGCAATGGTCTCTTTGTTCAGAGACGTTATGGATCGTATGAAGTCAAAAGGCGATGATTGCGGTGCATCCTTGAGAGAAATGGCGGTAATCGGATCAACAGATGAAAAAATCGTCCCGTTGTCGGAATGCGTGTCACCTTGACTTGGTATAGAATAGAGCAAGACATTTTCCCTAGTGCCAGCTGCAAGAATGCCGGAATCTCTGTTAACGTCGATGGCTTGTATTTCGCGCTGATGAACGGATGATGAGGGTCGGGGGCGAAACTGCATCAAAGTGTGGCCAAAACCGGAGTATCCAACTGAGAGCAAGCGCAGATCGCCATTAGCTCTCCCAACCACGACTCCCGAATGTTCTTCTCCTCCAGAGTGATGTGATTTTAGAATTTTTATAGCTGTAGTGTCGTCCTTTCCTGCGGCGAAACCGGTTTCTGACCCTTTATGACAATGCCAACTTTCGGAGACCGTTGTCGTTCGACTCTTTCGCCGATTACGGGCGAGAACGTCTTCACCAGCACCCCAAACAACAATCTCTTCATCGAAATGGCCTTGCCTCTGCATATGAGCATCCACAATGATATTGCCAGGTATAGACTGGGCTGCATAGACCCTTCGTCCATTGGGTCGGCGCGTCTGGAGCGGCGAAAGCGAATGAAAAATGAAAGCTCGTCTATCCCAATCGCGTGACTGTGCTGTCAGTACACGTGCCAGCTTCGCCCAGTCTTCCTCTGAGCTGGTCTTCGGTAGCGTGAGACTGCTGAAGCAGCTTGTCACGAATATGCGCCATCCACCAACCAAGATTAGCTGGTGTAGCCCTTTGCAGGTTGCTGCGAGGTGAGCTACACTTCTAGCCGTGTCTAGGTAGCCAAATATGATAAACAGTATATCTGTCGGGAGCGTATCGAGTCTTGGGGGCTCTGATATCTTTAAAGTCTCCATATTAGGAGTGGGCGAAGAAGTCATGAGTCTCTCTCTAGACACTGGTTTGTCTACAAGAAAATGAGAAATGCGGCGATGAAGCTTTCCTCAAACCATTGACTGAGTCTTCTAGTGTTGGCAATGACGGTAGCAGCGAGTGGTAAGGTAGGCCACTATGGCCTTATATAGGTAAGGAGAAGTAAAGCTGGTTAGAGGAGCTAATGTTGTTTGTGGTCGCATCGTCATCATATTTAGAGTGGCTTCGCCAAGAACTAACACGCGAGAGGCGCAGACGTGAAGTAATTCTTCCAAATACATTCCTTAAGCATTGATCGCTTGACGAATAAGAAAAGAGCGATGAGCGCAGAGTCACATAAAATGGTGATGCGAATCCAGACTCATGGACATTCTTTACGAGAATGTAGTACGTAGAGTGACAAAGGTGAGCTCAGGGTTTTCTTCGGACTTCTGCTTCGGAAGTGCAGGTGGACGGCCTTTGCGTCATGACCCGCAGAATACATTTACCTTATTATTACATTCCCAGCATTGTTTCTATGCATAGAAACACATAAGCCCCTAAGAGGTTTAGGTACCTAGTGATAACCATTTCCTTCACCTGTCATTTCGGCCCTGACTAGCTAATCATCGAACTTGTGTAAGTCAACTGATACCCTCATTTACAACTGGTTACGACGACGGGACCTTTAGTATCGATATGTAGTGCAAGGACTCCTACCCTTTACCGGCCATCGGCATTAATTGAACTCATATTTGTACCCCTTGTCTCTATCCCGCTCCAAGTCCGCACAAGCGACTGTTATCCTAACACTTCATGATGGCTATCACAAGCATCTTTAATCTCTATTGTCCCATCCTCCTTCTCTTGATATTGTGGTCTTTATACCGCTACGTGCTTTATCCCGCCATCTTCTCACCTCTGGCCAAGATTCCCACCCCGCACTGGACATGCTCTATCTCCAACGGCTGGATCCTTTACGCCCGATTCGACAGCAGAGAGAACCGGACCTTACAAGTTGCTCATCAAAGATGTGGCCCAATTGTCCGAGTAGGCCCTCATGAATTGAGCGTCAATAGTATAGAAGCTGTTAAGACCATCTACCAGGGTGGCTTTGATAAGCACTCGTGGTACTCGGTTTTTGACAATTTTGGGTAAATTGACCTTAGCTTCCTTCGAACCGACTAGTACTGAGTTCAGTCAGAGTTCCCTGCATATTCTCATCGGTACAAGGAAAGCACCATTCAATTAGGAAGCGCATAGTCTCAAACGTCTATTCAAAGTCCTACATCAATGCTTCGCTTTCCCAGGCAGCTCAGTCCGACATAATCTTGAACACAAGGTTGATGCCAATGTTAGAATCATCGGTGTTTCAGGGTCAGATTCCACATGGAATTGACGTTCACTCTCTCTTCTGCGCCGTAGCTATGGATTTTATCTCGGCATACTGCTTTGGCATTCGTCATAGCGCCAATTTTATCAACAACAAAACTCACCGCGAGCATTGGTTAAAGCTCTATACAACCCGCAAGGGGTATGGGTTCTTTGCCCAAGAACTCCCTCGATTTTCTAAAGCTCTTAAATCCCTAGGAATTAGTCTGACTCCGCGCTGGGTCGATGCGGCGAATCGAGAGCTGGAGAATTGGTGCAAGGAGCTGAGCGATGCCACCATACAAGACCTTCGGAAATTAGGGCCGTCAATCGGCTCGGCCGACGACCCAGTAGTTGTACGCACACTGCTTGCAGGATACGAAAAAGAAGATAAGATGCATGGGGCGGATTCCCCTATTCATTCAACTACTACATTGAATCCAGAGCTATCCGTTGCTTCTGAAGTTCTTGACCACGTGTTAGCCGGCCAAGAGACCACAGGTGTCGCTTTAACTTACCTGTCCCATCACCTATCGCAGTCTCTTGACTTGCAGAACCAATTGCGAGCCGAGCTTCTGTCTCTGCAGCCTAGCATGATATTGAGGGGTGGCAGAATAGCAATGCCGGATTCCAAACAACTTCATAGCCTACCAAAGCTTCATGCCATGGTACTAGAGACTATTAGACGGTATGCGCCTGCCGGTGGGCCTGAGCCAAGGGTAGTCCCAGCCCCATCCTGTCGTATAGGGCCTTACGAAATTCCCGGCGGTACTCGCATATCTGCATCCGCCTACAATCTCCATCGAGATGAGCAAGCCTATCCAGACTCGGAAAAATGGGACTATACACGTTGGCTAGCAGATGGGATTGACGGCTCAGGCAAAGAGGCCGCTAAGAGGCAATTCTGGGGATTCTCTAGTGGAGGTAGGATGTGCCTTGGCTCTAACTTTGCTATGCACGGTTCGTATTACACATCCCATAGATTTATAGGGGACCTACTAACCAAATCCGCATGCATCAGATATGAAGCTCACTATCGCAGCGATATATTCGAATTACACCAGCTATATAGTTGATGATACTGGGATCGAGCAAACCGATATGTACACAGGCCATCCAAAGAGTAATTCTCTGCATTTGCGATACGAAAGAATCTTACACTCGTGATGTTTAGGTATTTCGAGCATGGATATAGCAATGGAACGCATGATGGACAATGATGGCTTATATCTGCAAAATCAGCTATCTGTGACTAAAACATATGAGTAGTTAGAGACCTGCGTGTTTTTTGTTTTATCATAAAAACTGAGTCAAATCAACATGCCCTCCAAAGAAGCAATAAGCTGGTCCGGTGTCTTGAAAACTGGAGATGGTTCATCGAAACCCACGCAATATGCCTCTCTTTCAATCACTCATTGACAGCGAAGCCAGGAGGTTAATTCTGGCTCATTCCTCGCCTTGATAGACCAGTCTTCGAATCGGTAGTGAGCTTAGTGGCATCCCGGATCGCCTGCGTCACCCGGAGGATGTCGCTTATACTAACTATTTCTTCTTTCCTACCCCATCCCAGGGCTGTCGGGAGTCGTTCGTTTTCTAAAGCAAACGGATTAGAAGTGCTTATATAGCTAGCCAGTAGAGTTTGGTCACGCACCGAAGAAGTATTCCACCAGTGACTTGTTCACTGTAATTGTATTCATGTCGCCGAACGCAATGACAGGCGCTGCCACCTCTCCAAGGCTAAACTCCTCCGTAATCGAAGTGAAGGTGTACGTTGGGTTGAATGCCTTGGAGCTGACCTGGCGCGCAATCTTGGAGTTGGCCAACATGTTGGCAGTGAGAATGGGTTCCACCCAGTATTTTCTCGTCTCGTCAAAAACCGTCTGGTTGAAGACGTGATTGTTCCCGAAGTAGGCATCGGAGCGGCTATCGAGTATTAATGCCCCGATGGCCGTAATATGAGGGACCTCATGTTGAACTTGAATGAGGTCTAACAACAGTGACTTACCTGAGGCTCGCATCGTGCTCAAGGACGTTGTGGCGATTAAGTTGCTCCCTGTAATCATAGTTTCAGCTTTATGGTGGCATTACGTACTGCTAGTGCGTTAAAGTATGCCGCACCCGTAATAGATGATGAGTGGTAAACGATTAACGCTGAGATGTCTTACAGCGTGAAATAACTAGCGTTCGGCTCTGGGTTGGCAATAATGGCCTGATCAAACATGATAGTTGCAAGCGACGCATCGAAGTTCAGCCCGTCAGATAAGGCCTTGATGGCGTTTTCTCGTGTGATATTTCTCCCATCGCGCTGAAGGAATCCATGGTTTGCCAAAGTGTTCATCATAGGGCATGGCCCACGAACTATGAGAGGTTAGCATACATAGACATTGCGTTCATTTGAAAGGGTTTACTGTACAATCTTCCGGGCCGGCTGGAACCCAGCCATGATGATTGCTAGAACTACCAGACATTTGGGCTGAAGCCAGCCGTAAGATTAAGGACGGAGTAAAGAGTGGGAATTGCATGGTCGACTAATAGTACTGAAATGGTGCAATGTGTCTCAATAATGTTAATGTATATACTGACGTGCCTGAAGGTGGATTTAGCATGGGCTAAAGAAGAGAAAAGATCTAGAGCTAATGTAAGAAGGATGCTTCAACTCATATAAACATCTGGTTTTACGTCTCTGATAGGAAGAAATTGCACTGCATGAAAGGGTCAATACTGGTAGTATTACGTGGAGCACGCAAGTATGTGCAAGTAAATATACTATACGCGGATCTAGATACGTGAATCTAGATACGCGTATTCTCGAGTTTGACTGCCGAGCCATAACCGGCAATGCATAGGAGATCAACTATCACGTTGAGCATCACACCAGTGTGTTAGCACTAGCCTCCCCTTCCCATTCATAGTGCCCCCGACAAAGGTGGAACTCCATCAACGGCCTCGTGGCCTAATGGCTAGGGCGCTAGATTTCGGTTCTTACAGCCTGTTCTCTAGAGATTGTCGGTTCGAGTCCGGCCGAGGTCGAAATATTTACAATCCGAATTGGTGTAGGGGTTAACATTTGACGCTCTCATCCTTCATGGAAAAGCGCCGTCAGGCCCGGGGTTCGATTCCCCGATTCGGAGTGATCCAGGTTTAGCAGCCTGGTGTTCATTTTTCCCTATTTTTCCCATACTATCTATCCTAGCACCTATGTCATTAGACCAGAAAACGCTCAAGGAAATTCTATACTATATCTTGTTTGACATCACGCGTAATCATACCACGGCAAGTTAGAGATACTGTCTCATTGTGTTCCAGATTCAAACACTAGATTCCTCACCCACCAAAGTTGGCTCCCATAACCCGGCCCCAATGCACTGCAGACCATATGCAAGAAACGGTACCCCGCGTCGCGAATCTGCCATAAGTTTTTGGCATGGTGCAAGAGAGCTGCATAATGGGCGAGTATCACTAATGCTTGCGGTAAGCGCTGCATAACCAAATTATTGAATTGCGCCGGATTGCAAACAGACCAGATGAAGGCCATCTGGTACTGGCGATAGTTCGCCTTTGCAGTGCATATCTCGTCCAAGCCGACTTGCAACAGGTTCACTGCTTCCAGACATACTTCAAGGGTTTCTTCATCCAAGCCCTGTGACACTTGGATCCAGCGGCGGAGGTCCTCCAGCTCTGTGCCACGCCCCGTTCTGGGCCTCTGAATCCCAGAAAAAAGCATAAGCGGCCAGATCTCTGATTCAGGTAGTAGTTGCCATGAATCCGATGCGATAGCACGCAAGCCACGATGGATTTGCACGTATTGACAGTAACTATTCAAGAGCACAGAACCATCCGACTCTAAGCCAGCTAGACTGTCTACTAACATGTGGCGTCCAAGAATCGATGAGAATAGCAGCGCTGCCGCACAGTTTGTTTCGTCGATTTGTAACCGCTCCGAGTTGAAGATATTGATCGCCTCGTTCTGGAGATGAAAAGCTTCGGAGAGATAGAGGCTGGATGATTCTGGCTTGAGTACAGCAAGGTGGCGAGACGAAATCGCCAGCACCGCATGTAGCAGCCAGGGGAACTGTAGTGCCAATCTATTCACCATCGTGGTTGCGGCCGAGTCAAATTCATTGTCTAATTCGGGAATTGCAATTGAGAGTTTGTAATGGAGGAGAAACTCCATGTGATTCATATTCACAGCGGTACTCGAAACCGAACTTGAAGTGAGAAGCTCGCCCGACCAGCGAGCGGCATCTGGCCTTGGAATGATTCTTGGCTGAGCCCTAGGGGACACCTCTGCTGTTGTAACTGTTGTGAAGCCCGGATTGGGGCCTTCATCAGAGTGATGTGTGCTTCCAGGGCTTGTGATGGTCGTTTCTGACAATGCGCCAGGGGACGCAGTTGTAGTCGCGGGACTCACATACTGGCAATTTCGACGAGTAATAGCGCAGTGAGCACAAGTTGGTCGGTTCTCATCACACTTTATGTGGCGACGCTTGCATTCTCGGCAACCGTTGCGAGATTTCGTATGACTGCGGCGATTCATTGGGATTTTTTAGCGTCTAGTCGGAAAGTTTAGCTACAAGTCCGCGGATACGATGTCAGTAATGATGAAATACGATGGCCGGTTGATGGAGAAGTATCTCTAATGAAGCAAACATGTTAATATGTAAGTAGCAAACGCCAGTACTATCTATCTAGTAGAAGCTAGGAAAGGAATACGCGGATCGAATACGCGGATTCGTATCCGACTCCACAGATCTGAGATCTGCCCCATCCTGTTAACGCTGCCGATTGGCGTAATATCGGCCCACCCCTACAATCAATCAACGCCACTCCCTCTCCCGAGTCAGGGGTCCATCGGTGCAAGTTTTTAAGGTAGCCCGTACTGAATAGACCATTTAGTTGTTGTTATTATATAAGTGGTCCATGAATACCAGCTTTATAAGTTTTAGAAGCTGAAGGCTGTGTGAAATAAACAGGACGCGCAATCACTGCTGCCACGTCATCTCCCCCGAAATAAACCCGTACTCCCTATACGCGGATGCGGCACTGAGATGACACACCGTTAAGGTGATATATGAGGTCTTGGAAGCTGGAATACCTAGTGGGCTACAGGTTTCTCGCTAGGTTTGACCTTTGAAATGACTATTGTAAAGCGCTGAAGGGACAAGGGGTCTGGCCTAGAAACGTAACCTAATAAGGCAGTGTATGAAGAGCAACTCCAAGAAGTTTATGATACCGTAAATTGAGAGATGAATTTCCCGTTCTCGCTCTAACTTCAGTTGAAGTTTGGTCATGCAGTTTTACCCCCATCCTGATAGACACTCCGCCGAATTGAACAAAAACTAATAACCTGATATGGTACAATGGTTTTTCTCGACTGGTTCGACAATAGATACGAGCTTCGAATGCATGTTATACCAAGCTCTCTCACCATCTTTGTCACTGTCCTCGCAATCGCATAGTTCCCGACACAAGGTGCAATTATGACAAGAGTGCGAGTTATAATTCCAATTATCGTAACTTTTCACCTCTCGGGAAACCGTGGTTTGGCCGTGTTGATATTGACTTGAAAACGATTCTGCGGAATCAAGTCACTCATGATCCAAGGCTATCAACTCTTAACTGAACACACAGTATAGTATTCTAAGTGAGGAGACCTTAAAGCTAAGGCGATCCTGAATTGCATCGAGGCTATTGTTCAAAACGAATTCGACCATTTGCTTTAGTCCTGCCTGTAGCATAGATTGGGTAACAATATTATTGAGTCTTGTTCTCCTGTAAAGTTTATAGTCTTTGAATTATAGGAAAGGCGAATTGGCGACTAGTATCGTTGGAAATTCGCTTATCGGCCATATGACTACACTAGGTTCCTCGTGATGTGGATGGCTATCTGCTCCTGCCTAAAATTCCATGACTACTGTAAGACTGAAAAGAGAAACCATCCGCTCTCGAAAGTCCAGAGCTGGGAGTCTAAGCGCTCTGTGGGGGTCCGACTATTATATTCTCCTAAGATGGGAAACTAGCTTTGTAAATGTACTGGTAAAGTTGTCTAATGGGAGGGTTGCGATGAATTTGAATTGGCTCACTGTGTTACCACATCATTAGATACTTCGCTGTCAGATGAGGGATCGCGCTAAGTAGAAAATGCCGTTGCTAGCCCGATATAGGATATCAGATTCCGCGGTACGCTCCAAAAATATCTCCATCACCTGATGGATCACGTCTCTGTTCAGAGTAGTTATCTTTGTTACAGAGTTAAGACCGAGGTGATAACGATGTCAGTTGCCTAAGGGCTTTGGCTGTTTTTTATTAAGCGCGTGGTAGTTCAAAATGTTTCGACTCTCATGGAGGGATTCACAGTCATAGAAGAGATTGCGCTGGTGTTACAGAATATTCCTTGATTGGATCCTAACCGTATCTCTGGACTAAATCTCTCATGACATCGAGGACCCTATCAAGTACGTTAGCCGCCACACTAGACATGGTGTCAAATATAAACACACTGTGTGCGAAGAGTCTCATTTTCAACGAAAAGAGCTGACACATGAGTGTCAAATCTCCTAGCTCATTGTCAGCTATTTATCCATCTGAAGGTTGGTTCTAGTGCTGTACAGCCTGTAGAGATCCAAGCGGCCTTCGAAGTCCTCTTCCGGCTGTGATATTTGGACAAATGAGTTATAGGCAGCGATGTACTCGGCCCCAAATCTATTGCAGGCTGGTCGCCACTGGCCAAACTCATCTTTCAGTTTGTTATGTTAGCTAAGCTTTATTATACGAGTGTTCCTTGAGTAAACATACATTCGTTATGCGCAAAGAAGCAGCAAGCATCGAAGACAAGAGGCTGGCCATCGTTGACATCGATACCTGCGTTTGCATACCAAAGATCTCCGTGGACTAGTGAAGGTTTCACAGTTCGGCCCTCACTCTCGAGGGGTCTCAGTAGCCTCGGGATAACCTTAGCGAACAGAGCACGAGAGAGAACATTGAGCTCCTCGCTATGCCCTTTTCTTTCGATCTCGAGGTCAAGCGCCCATCTCATGCTTTTGGTGAAGAATGTCTCCCAACTGTCCTCCCATGCAACGAATTGCGGCAGATTGCCAGCGTATGTGGTGACATGGAAGCCGAACTTACCTGTAGGGGAAATACTTTTCTGATGTAGCCTCGAGAGAAGTGCAGCGAATTGATGGGGCACGGGCATGTCGTCAATCATCTCTCGGAACGCGCATAGGAAGAAGTGAGTGTCTGGGATCAATGTATAGGTGCCCCACGCGATAGGCTTTGGCACGAATTCTGGTAGGACCTCATGTGCCGCACTCATCGACTCGAATTCACCCATAACCATATTCCTGCCGCGCTCTTTTGAAATAACCTTGACAAAAAATGACTGCAGTACCCCATCACTGAGCGAAATGTCAATTCGGCCAGTCCTCGCCCAGAAGCTTATGCCATGGATCTCGGTAGAAATGATTTCGCATCCTTTAGGGAGTACTTAAGGGTAACTAATATGAATACTAATTATCTTGAAGCTAGCCAAAGAATTATTACAACTTACCCTTCAGGAGTGCGGGATCGACTCTGGTATTTCCTCCCCCAAATTCAAGGCCATTTGCGCCGTCGTAGTTCATATCTGTACTCAAGAGTGCGCTTGAGTTATTTAAATTCTACAGTTGAGATGGTCGAGTCTGAGGAGAAGTGGGTTTTATCGACGGCACCTGGAAGACCAGTTGACCTGTTGGTGGCTTGCGATCCCTGCCTTTATAGCTAAACACTTGAACATGCTGCCCAATGGGAATGCCGCGGACACAGAGACGCCAAGTCCTGCGTTATAATTCATGCTATGCTGATCGCACTATACGGATTTGGTTAAATGTGGTCAACTGCGCTGTGTTCTGGACCCCAAGGGTAGGTTATTTATAGGCTTATACATCTGCATCAGTATCCTCTTCCAACTTGAGTTGATGTGTATTTTGTTATTCAGATTGCGATCTTCAATAAGAAGAGGAACCTTTTGATATTAAAGCCGAAGGACGTAACAAGCCGGGTTCCAGAGAACTGAAATATTGTTGAATTGGCTAAGGAAGCATGAAGATGGTGCCGACCAATGCCATAGTGGCGGGTTGCGGGCCGTGCCGGTTTGGTGTTCCCTACTTAGATCTTAACATTCCATTTCGTCGCACCACGGAACCCCCGTTGACAACTTAGAAACAACTCTTTATTTTCTATTCTAAAGGCTCTTTAGGTAGCCAAGCTAATTTTTAGGAGTTTATTTTAACCCTCCGGACCGATAAGGACTCTGTTACTACTATTCATGTAACATGTAAGTGATAGGGAGATTGACAATCCTATCGCTCACTGCTTGGCACTCAGTCTTGAGTGTTAGTCCGTCTAAACCCACTGAGGGAAAACTATGTGTGATTGAATGCATGAATACAGATCCCCCTCAATTTTAAACTACCCAAAGAGACAAGTAGAGCATACCAGGTACTTGCCAGTAGGGAATATGGCGTTATTATACGATATTCAATGCCCGGCCATGGAGACTTCCGTGATCTTGGCCCGCAAATGCTCGACCGGGAACAAGACCTTGACACCGTTGGCCTCGAGCTTTTCCTGCCCGTCATTGTGTGCGATAAACGTTCCCGGCTCTTTGATCCCTACGTAAACCATCTTAATAGCATCTTTTAATCGTAGGATTCTAGTGACGCAAGTCATGTTGCCGCTGAGTCTCTCATTGCACGGCTCCATCGTTGTGTACAGTACGGTGTTGGTGGGGAGGACCTCATGGATGCGTTCCTCTGGGAGGTTGTTCTTGTCGGCAATCTTGATGAAGCAGCATTGTTCAGCATGCGTTGTACCGGGGTCTCCTTTGTAGTCTCGGGGGTACTCCAGCGAGTACCCGGTCGATAAGACTTTGCCTTTATCAGCGTCGACAAGTACAGCTCCGACGCAAAACTTGTTGGCTGCCGGTGGCGACTTTCGCGCCTGGACGAGGGCGAACTCCATGAAAGCCTCGTGGTCCCCCACCTCGAAGGTTGGATGAGTCGGTTGTGAATCCATGGCGAAAATGCTGTCTGAACTGATCGCAGGTGCAAATGTGCTATCCGTTTCTTCAAATCTGATGAAGTGTCACCGAACAAGAGCGAGAAACATAAGGGGAGTGTTACTAAAGTCCTTCGTAGGCGATCCTGTGAGGTACAAGTCTCTCGCCTTTTACGAGTTTGAGCGAGATTGGCGGGCTGTTTGATAATGCCAGATAAAACCGTGGCGGCTATCTAATGTTTCTATTGATTGTACAGCTACAGCTAACCACAGCAGCTGATTGGTCGCTCTGCTGCGAGTGCTGTGAGCTAAACGCCCCGTTTCTAATTTCGGTCGCGATGCTACGGGAATCGCCAAGAGCGCCTATCTTCAAACAGCTTGTTCACTTCAACTACCTTTTACTACACACCACACTACGAACATCATCCCGGTTAAGCTGTGAGAGACGGCGACGCAAATAACAATGTCCATCAAGTTGGTGTCCAGTGCGCTGGCAAGTTTTGCGGGCGACAATGGTAATTCTCATTTTGAACTTTCTAATTTGATTCAAGCATGTCACTGACTACGCGGAATTGATTTCATAGTTCTCTCGAAAGCAGCGACGCGCGGACCTCGATCTGCCTTCCGGTGAGCTCTCGAGCAGCCATGGTTCGACCGCAAGCTCAAGGACCCTGTTTTCCCTTTCAAAGACCTTCTCCAAGACGTCGATCAGCTCAGGTGGTGATATTGTGGACGACCCGAAAGGTCCGCTTGGCCTGACACTCCTCTCCTCCCCATCGGAGCCGCGGATCGACTTCATCTTTGTCCACGGTTTGGGCGGCGGCTCGAGGAAAACATGGAGCAAGACACCGCTGCAGTCTCATTACTGGCCACAGGAGTGGCTAGGTAAGGATTCTGCTTTCAAGAATGTGCGCATCCACAGCTATGGATACGACTCGGACTACCTTAAGGGCAAGGAGAACTGCTTGAACATTCATCACATCGGCAAATCGTTCCTAAGCGCCATCTGCACGTCGCCATCTCTCGTTGATTCCCAGACAACCATCGTTGCAATCGGTCACAGCATGGGAGGATTGGTAATAAAAAAGGCCTACGTTCTTGCGAAGCAAGATGCAGCATATAAGAACTTAGCAGGACGATTCGCCGCAGTTTATTTCCTCGCTACACCGCATCGAGGAGCCGACTCAGCAAAGACATTGAAGAACCTGCTCAAGGTTGCCTACGACCGAACCTACGTGGCTGATTTGGAACGGAACTCCGGGGCCATCCAGGTTATTAACGACGAATTCCGGCATTTCTCGACAGGCCTGGAGCTTTGGTCGTTCTACGAGACCCAAAATATGAAACTGTTCAGCTCGCCTATTGTCGACCCGGAGTCGGCCATCCTGGGGTACCGCGAAGAGAAGCAAGTACCTATGAATGCTGATCATCGCTCGATATGCAAGTTTGAGACCCCGTTTGAGGCCAACTATACCATCCTACGAAACGCGCTTGCCTCGACTGTGAGTAATATAGCCGTGGCAATTCCAGAGCTGAAGCTGAAGGAGAAACGTGACAGGATCAAAGACCTCAGCAAATACTTGGAAGTTTCGGGGATTTTAGATGACGACTTTCACAGCGTCCGCGATGTTCGGATGCAGGAGTCTTGTCAGTGGCTTTTGACCAAAGTCAGTTACTCGAATTGGAGAGATGGGGAACTAGGAAATAATAGGACGCTGTGGATCAAGGGCAAGCCAGCAACTGGAAAATCCGTTCTCGCAGGCTATATCATCGATCATCTACAGGACTCCGGCCAGTCCTGTAGCTACTTCTTCTTTAAGCATGGGGACAGGTCAAAGTCACGCTTGGGTCGCTGCCTCCGATCTTTGGCCTTTCAGATGGCTAGCTCTAACATCGAAGCCAGCGATGCCCTTCTGGAGATGCAAGCAGATGGTATTCGGTTGGACCACGTCGACGACCGCACCCTCTGGAGGCTCCTCTTTCTGTCTGGCATTTTCCCAGCCACGATGAGTCGTCATTACTGGGTTATTGATGCTCTCGACGAGTGTTCTGATCCTACGGTCCTCTTCGATTCCATTCTTTCCAACGCCAACGAATCGGTTCCCCTAAAAATCCTCATCACTAGTCGTGATACGGTTGACCTAGATCAGGGGTTTTCTGGCATTCCATCTGATTTAGTGCGGTCTTTGTCAATATCGCCTGCAGATACCCTATCAGACCTAAGACTTTTGGCCGACAGGATGACCAAAGGACTAGGAATCGTGGAAGCTAAGGACCGGGTAAGCCTCACGCAGAAAATTTTAGACAAATCTAGAGGGTCTTTCTTGTGGACAATCTTAGTACTTAAGGAACTCCTTCGCTGCCACAGCAAAAAGGAGATCGACCAGATCCTTGAAGATGTACCGAGAGGTATGGAGTCGCTGTACAAGCGGACCTTAGATTCCATGTCCGCAGCCACACGAGGAAAGAAGCTTACCAAAGCCATCCTTATGTGGGTAGCATGTGCAGTTCGACCAATGACAACTAGCGAACTAAACGACGCTCTAAGCCTTGATATTGACGACACATTTCCAAAATTGGAGGAGACCATCGCCGCATTGTGCGGTCAGTTGGTGCTTGTCGACAAGTTTGGCAGGGTTCAAATGGTACATGAAACTGCTAGAGAATTCCTTCTGGGCGAAGGGCTCGATTCTGAGTTCTCCATAAACAAGTCTAGGGCGCACAGGCGGATGGCGCAGATATGCCTTGTTTACTTAGTTGGGGAGGAAATGAAACCTCCAAGGACGAATCGGCGCCGTTTCTCTGCCAATATTCCGACGAAAAAGCTGGATTTCGCCGTCTATGCGTGTATCGCATACTCATACCATCTCTCCAAGGCGGACCCGGCCGGGGCAGAACCATTTCAGCTTCTTGAGCAGTTCTTGAGGTCGAACGTCCTCACCTGGATCGAAGCAATCGCCGACTCTCGAAATCTGAACCAGCTCATCCGCGCCTCAAAGCACCTCAAAATCTACCTGAATGCGTGCGCCGTTGAACGATCGCCCCTGGATCCTAATATGCAGAGGATACGCCAGTGGATTACAGATCTTACTCGGATTTCTGCAAAGTTTGCTAGCGCACTCACAATATCCCCATCAGCAATCTACTCGCTGATACCTCCATTTTGCCCCACCGACTCGATGATATATACGAGCAGCGGCCCAGCTCGGAGACTTGCGGTGATTGGAGCATTAAGCAAGCAGTGGGACGACAGGCTCCTATGTATCGACTTTCGCCAAGGCCAACCAAGCGCTTTGTGTTACGGAGAGGAGTTTCTGGCCGTCGGTCTCACATCAAGAACTGTCGCGTTATACGACGCCACATCTTATCAGGAGTACAAGGTATTGGATCATGGCGAATCAGTCAAGTTCATTGCTTTCAAACCCAAGGCTAATATCATGGCAACTTGCGGTATGAAGATGGTGAAAATCTGGGATATTCGAAGCGGTGAAGCTGTGCGTAGCCTCGAGAGTCCTCCACGTCCGCTTGACATGGAATTCGATGGGGACACGCTTTTGGTTGCAAGCCACAAGAATTACATAGCATCCTGGGACACAGGACAGAACGCAAAGCCCGAACCAAGTCAGAGACCATGGAACGACAAACCAGAAACGAGCCATACGGGACCGCGTCAATCCCCTTGCGCACTCAGTCTCTCAGTCAGCCACGGGATGCTTGCTGTGGCATATAGTGGCCAACCTATAACGCTTTGGGATTTGGAAGAGGATGCCTATTTCGGTAGCTGTGGGAAGAAACTCTCCAGCGGAGAAACCAGTACGCACGTCGTCGTCAGCCTTGCTTTCAACCCGAATCCAAACATCGGCCTGCTCGCCGTTGCGTACCTCGACGGCGATCTTGCCCTCCTTGATCCTTTCGCCGACCAGCAGCTAGAATGTTTTCGTGCCAACTGCCAAACCCTCGCACCAAGTCCTAACGGACGTCTTCTTGCAGCGGGCGGTGCAAACGGGATAATCCACGTTTACGAGTTCGACACATTCAAGCTACTATATCGGGTTAAGTCCTCCAACTCCTATATCAAGCAGCTCGGCTTCGCCAGAGACAGCTTGCGGCTTGCCGACATCCGAGGCGCACAGTGCACAGTCTGGGAGCCCGAGGCCCTGTTGCGGGATTCTCTGAGCGATGATAGTAGTGGGATTACCTCAAGTTCGACATCGGTCGTGGAGACCGTAACCCTGGGCGCTAAAGCCAAAATCACTGCTATGGCGTTTCATTCTACGGCCGACGTTATCTTCTGTGGGAAGGATGATGGAACGGTCGAGCTGTACAGTTGCAAGACGGCAGCGCGCGAGCGGACGCTCTGCTGCCACAAGTCGCCGGTCCGCCTTCTGGTATGGTGTGAACGAAGGAATGCCCTCCTAAGCGTAGATGCCGCTAATAGGATCTTTCTGCATGGAATTCAGAAGTTAACGGACGTGGCGGTGTGTTTCCAGTCCCACCTCCAGTCCGAGAAGGCAATCGTCGATGTGCTAGTAGGGGAGGCGATGGGTAAATATGTGGTATCAACTCGCGAATCCGACCACATATTCAATCTTAACAGCGGCGAGCACGAAGAAGAACGGACATACCCTCACATGCTGGGTATCCGAAAATGGCTCCAATGTCCACGGTCCTCTCAGCACCTGATCTGTGTCTGCGGCGTCAATGCCCGCGTCTACTGCTGGGCGGACTGGTCGGAAGTTGGCTCCTTTTCATTCTCGCTGGATACTGACACGGTACAGCTCAAGAATGCGATCCTATATTCCTTTGGTCAAGAGCAAAGAATCATGCTCGAATTATTGGATCGAAACAGCTCTATTAGCAGCAGACGTATTGCGATATTTGACGCGAACTGTTTTGTGCCCGAAAATCAAGATGAACACTCCTTATTGGAGAAGCAATCCAATGCTGTGGCGATGTCAAATCTATCTGCCACCGATTACGACAGGAAGAACATTACCATATCCTCGCGTCTGGTTTTCCCGCTTGGTTCCCAGCTGATGTCCTTCGCGTCAAGTGTTGCCCATGTCATTGGCATCAATGAGTTTGGGAGATTTGTCTTCTTAGACCGTTCATCCTGGGTGTGCTCTACCGATCTTAGTAAGGACGTGCCAAAGGTTGGGCAAGGAGAAGGTCCCTCCACGATCGAAATCTTCAGGCACTTCTTTGTCCCCTATGATTGGTTCGCGGGAGCGAGGGACATTGTCTGTACCTTGGCACATAGAGATATAATGTTGACCCGGGGTGGCGACCTCACGACTATCCGAGGAGCTTTTGAGTATGCTGACAAAGTAATTCTTTGAAGGAGAGTGCATATAGGCACGGTTCATAAGGTTGTGTTGCCTTTATTAAACGGGTGAAGAGGCTACGAGGGTAGAAGGGCGGCGTGGAAATTATGGTTGTAAATAATGAGAATGGAAATAACAATGAGTGACATGACTGTATAGATACTGGAAATAAATACTGCTAGGCGGGGCGAAGTATCTGCTTGTCCGGGCTTTCAGGGGCTCGGTGAAAGGTGTCGGTGTTCTATTCACCTAGGATGTGAATAACACATACAATCACACATATGGGAGCGCTTCGGCCATATGATGCTATTTCAGTAGAATCATGTTTCTAACTTAGACTTCACTAAAGAGCTTGAATTTCTAATTCCAATCGATAAACCATTCTAAATAACTTGTAATCACGATTTCTAACCCATACATTCCCAGTATTGGTCCGGGGCATCCGAACTTCGTACGAGTTGGAAGTCACAACGGCATGTGAATGACGACTTGTTCATTCGATGTGGACACATATTTGAAAATCAGATCTCATTCAATGATAATTGTCACGAGGAACACACCCCTCCGCAACGGGCTTTATTGTTTTTTTGTATATAGGGCTCTACCAGATTCGGCGAAAGCAAGCATACCAACCACTAACTGTCCACTCTCTCGGATACCCCTAGATCCGCCTACGAAGTCATAAACTCATACCAACCTAAACCTGTTACCTTGATTCCTTCCCAGCCATGCTATTCTTAGCGTCCTCGCTGCTGCTTGCCCTAGCGGCTGCCGCAAAACCCGATCCTGATCAGCTAGTTCCTTGCATTGGCTTACCAGATTCATATTACTGTGAAAATGGGTTGGACATAGTCCAATGCCTTGAGCATCGCCGCATGTTCATAGCGAGCTGTGGTGCGGTTGGTCAAGTCTGCGTTTACGGGGAGGACTGGGAGCCGCATTGTGTCGCTCCGTGAGCTGACACCACTCTCCACCTGGTAAGGTACAACTTATGCTTCTGCTTACAAAATTTGCTAATCTATTTTCAAAAGACGCTCATCACACCTCTTGGTGCTAACGAGACTTGATTTTCACAGAAGGCAAGAAGGCATGAATTTTTGGGCAACTACCGGCGAGATGAAGGGCAAAGGATACATAGCTATGACTTGACAAACATGTAACAGGGAATCTAGTTTACGGCCAACAGACTCTGAAGATATGTTTTGCTTGTATACTGCGTTAATAATAATCACTCGGTATTCCACGACTATGATTATTGATCTTTCTTTTAGACATATATAAGTCTTGAATTCTCTTATGCATAGAGCGGGTATCCTTACAAACTTAAAAATTATTATCTCAGCTGAGGGTACAGTGGATGTCTATTAGCGATAACTGCGGCCCTTCCTTTGAGAGCAAATTAAATTCCAAGTCCGGTCATTTCTATGAATGAACGCTGGCAGGTGGCGTTGTTCAAAGGTAAGAGTGAAGAATCAAGAGGCTGGTCCTGGATCTTCCTAGAGCTCTCCACGAGGATGGAAGGCCAAATAGGGGCCGCCATGCCTTGCTGTAAAAATTTCCTCCAGCTAGAACTCTCCTGATCGTGTTCTGCCCACTGAACCACCCGCATTTCCACCCCCTATGTCGCTAAGGGTGCCTGATGCTGCCTTAAAATCAAAATACCACAAAGCCTTAGCGAGTATAAGACTACTCTCGAGATATACCATGAGCCTTTTTGCTCAGATTTCGCTCCCGAGGTGCGTCGTTCGAGCCAGCGCTCAGCTTATATACGAACGAGTCTAGGAAATAAGCCTCATAATGATATATGGTATACGGGCTAGCGCTGAAGAGAGCATCTTTCGGGTATGTCTATTAATGTTTAAAGGATGATTGTCATTCAGGTTTTGGCTTTTTTAATACTAACAAGTGACCAGTAGGGCGATCATAGGGACGTCGTATAATTAGTACAAGACTCAATAAGTTATTGGCAGGATTAAGATTTGAATAATTTTCCTGATGCTGACCAAAACCTCAACGGCGCCCATCTACTACGATCTCTGGTGTGTATTCCGCATACGACCCTTTCAACCCAAATACCCGGCCTACGAAACCCAAGCCGCCTTTGACAAGATATGTCACACCCCTTCTAACCACAGCTTGCACGCCCTTCCCGAAGAACACAGGCCCCTTCACTACAACAGGGAAATTATCGTGCGCATCCATAATCACAAACAAAGATAGGAGGACTTTAATGTTCCCGAGCAACCCCGACTTCCGATCGATCATGACTCCAAGTATGTTCCGAAAGAAGACCTCTTTATCTCCGTCTGGGGGATTCGTCCACTCCTTGATGCGAAGGTCGATATCCCGCGACGGAGCCCCCTCTATCGTGTCGTCGGCGCGGCCGAATTCATGGGGGGTGTAGCGTGGAATTGTAATAACCCCATCTTCTGGCCCGAATACTGCGGTTGTGTCCCCGATCGTCACTCGTGCATGGCCTTGCAGGATTTGTAGATTCTCTGGCGTTGTGCGATCAATTCTTGTTCTCGTGGCTGAGTGAGGGAGGGCCAGATGCTTACCAGTCTTGAGCTCGTGCCAATGGAGCCCGGTGGTGGCAGTTGTGCCTTTCTTGAGAATGAGGGTTACAGCGCGATCACTATCGCGTGTCTCCGAGATCTCAATGCCTCCCTCATCGATAAGAAGCGTTCGCCTGTTGCGAAGAATGGTCCGACTCATTGTTGTCTTATTCAAGAGTTCAAGAGATTGTGCTCCCTCAACGAATGTTAGGTGAATAAGTGGTATTTGCGAAATTGAGATCACTAAAGTGAAACAAGCCTTTGGATGACGGTACGAAAAATATGTTTAAAAGTGAATTCATTCTGCTCAAGGTAGAGATGTGATCAGTCCGCGGGATGATACAAGCTCTTATACAAGTTAACGACTTCATTTATTCTGTTCGTGAGCTCCGTGGTTAAGTCTCCGAGCTGCGCCTTGCTAGTGACGGGATCGGCTGAATTATGGAGACTTTAGACCGTCTCTTATGTTGTGGACCAGGATGTCGACGGCCCCAACACCGCCGCACTTCGGGGCAGAACATTATCCTCATAGGCCCATGTGCCTCGGAGGCTTGGGGTGGCTGGATGATATAATAACATTTTATGCAAGAACGAATAAAGTCGACTTCCACGAGGGACATGAGACTTATGAGAAAGGCCTCTTTCATGTAAACATCTGATGCAAAGCATGTAATGGCAAGGGTGTCGACAGTGACATTGGTCTAGCTATCATTTATTTGCGGTGATGAGGATACCATTCAAAGATTTAGCTCATATTGCGATTGGCATATTTGGTGTTCGTTATCGTCGTTGCTGACACCAAGTGTCAAGAGCGCTTTTGATCTAAAGCTGATTTGGACTACACACTACTGCTCATGATTCACATGACGCTGGTCTGATGTCTGCTATACAATTCAAGGCTGATAAAACCTTGGTTTCTTTCGCTTCTGTCATCAATCATTATAGTAAGCTTTCATACTTATCCAATCCACCGGTCTGTTGTTTTGGCTGCTGAGGTATCTGCGACACTGGCTGTGCCGGCGTCATTACATTCATGCCACTGTCCATCATGTTGTTCATGTTTCTGTTGCCATTTCCCATCCCTGAGTTCATCACGTTAGTCATGCTCCCAGCTGGCGGAGACAAAGCACCAAAGCCTGATGGCGACGTTTGACCAAAGGAGGCTGAGGAAACTTGCCGCTGAACTCCTCCAGGTGGTGGCGGTAAACGAAATCCAGACGGTGTGCTGCTTCCACTTGAGGGTGGTGGAGCTAGAGAGAAAGATGAACTTTGATTCATGGAGGGCCGTTGCTGATTCATGTTTATATTTGACATGTTAGACGTCATGGTATTCATTGGCGAGTTGAGAGATGACATGGGCTTTGACATGCTAGAAGATGCCCAGGGATTTGCTGTAGCGCTAGCAGCAGATGACCAGTTGGTGCCGGTCGAGGCTGACTGTGGTATAGAGCTGTTCTGTACTGTGCTTGTTGCGGGCTGCAGGGGCTGAGAGTATTGAGTAGTTTGAGGGCTGAGAGTACCGAAAGCAGTTAAATCGGGTGTCACGGTTCGGAACGAGGGTTGTGTCTTGGGAGGATTGAATTGACTGTTACCAGCAGGAGTTGGAGTAGACCAGGAGAACTGAGCAGTAGGTGATTTTAACGGTAGAGAAGTAATGCCAGGGTTTGTTGCCGCATCCCAGCCGCTTTCCATCGGGCTACTTGATGTTTGAGATGCCTTGCCTTTGACTAGGCGTTCGAAGTCATCTTGAGTCGTCCCGTTCGTTGCGTCGAATGTAGTTCCTGTTACACCTCCGAAGCCTAAGAAATCATCGTTTGGTACGGATGTTGGTGCCCCGTTGGTTACAGCCAACTCTTGTAGTTTCTTTGTTTGTTCGTCTTCAACTCTCCGTGATAGCGATTTGATAAGTTCCATAAAGCCTTGGAATTGTTTGAGGTCCAGAAGAGGCCCTAGACTCATGTTCCAAAGAATCGGTAAAATCTCCATAGCCACGAAATCTGCATCGGCTTTGTCACCGACTACTCGTAAAACGTCAAGAGCTGCCATCATAACAGCAGGTTCTTTCGTTTTTATGGCCTTTATTAGAGGAATAATCTTCTCTTGCATGGTGTACTTATCGAGAGCGCTCGACGAAGAGGTTTTCTTCTTCTTTTCGGGCGCTAATCCATCCAGGCCATCATCAGCGGAGCCAACTTCATTAGAGCCACCGCAGAGTATGACGAAGGCACGGCAACCGCGCACTTTGATTGCCAGACTGTTCGTCTTACTGAAGACAGTAGTAATAACGGGGAACAACTCGTTTTTGATGGTACTGAAGTCGAGAACGGGGAGTATAACTGGTAAACCTCGTAATGCCGCGTCAACTAGTGATGGTGTGGGAGACTCTATGGCGGCGAGAAGAATTGGGAGAACATCTAGGAAAACTATTAGCGAGCTTTCGGAAAGGATGATAGACAGGGGTCGGTGCGATGAAAAGATGACTGAAGATGCAGCAGCTCCACAACACCCAAAAAAATGCGTGATCTCAATACATGAGCTGGAAAATGCAGCGGCGATGAGGCGGGTTTGCCACTGACGGAGTAATAGAGTGCATACCATCTTTAAATTCCTTTCCCGAAGCGTTCTCAGCGATCAAATTGGTGTTCTCCAAAACAACCATCAAGCCAGAATCTCGAGCCGTATCCTTCTCTTGACTTTGTTTCGCGTTGTCAACAAAAATCTCTTTGAGTTTTGGGCGGATTTTCTCCCCAAAAGCGCGCCGCGACGATGGTAGTAGACTCATGATCTTGAACGCGTTCTGAAGGATGAGCGACAATAGCTCCTTGTCTTTCAGCTCCTCTAGCAGGGCTGGGAGTACCTTCTTCTCCATCACTGCCTTCGGGAAGGACGGAAGGACTTTGTTCAAGCCTCTCATAAACGATGCCTTCTCACCAGGGGTCTTGGCTGGAAAATCGTCGAGGAAACGGATTGTCGAGACAAGGATATTGTCGAAATACTGGCTTTCCTGAAATTCACGCGCCGTCATTCGCTGTGCTGGCCGCCTTGTGACCAGCCGCGGGAGAACATGGCTTGAGAGATCCCTGGGCAAGGGGCGCTTCGATAAGAAATCATTTCCTGGAGAAGGCACCGTTGATGAAGAGGCAAACGTTCGCTTGTAAGCAGATATACTCCCACTCGTTTCTATGGGTGAACGGTGGGGTGAATTGTATAAAGAAATGCACAGCAGTCCAAGTGAGAACATGTCGGCAGACGTGGTAAGGTTATTATCAAGAACGAAGTCGGGGGAAGTATAGTCTAAATTGATTTGTACATATCGCGGTAAGCGGGGGTCTAGATTCAGAACCTCGGAGAGACTGATAGGCTGGACCGATGTAGGCTTGGATGAGTTTGCCGGAGGACTACAGAATGCGAGGCCACTGATCTTCCAATCCGACTAGACATGACAGTTAGCCCTAAAGACATTTGTTCTGGACATATACTGGTGGGCGGAGTGTCGAAACGCGACATGTGGCGAGTTCGATGATATTGGAACGAGCGCGTAGAAACGTACCTTGGCATTAATCATGATAGAATCGGGGGTAAGGTTGCCATGGACCAGGCCGGCATTCTCATGAAGGAATTCCAAAGCCTTACTGACTTGGAGTAGACCTTTCTGGATTTCAAGCTCATCGATCTCCAGCTCGCGCCTCCGCCTAGTGCCATCGGAATCTTCGGTGACATATCGACTGGACCGACCACCAATGCCACCGGCCCTTTCTTGCTCATCCTTCTCTTGCAGTAGACTGGCAAGGGATGTCGTGACAGGTTCTGTGACGAATTGAAGCCCACCTCCCCTTGTGTCCTCCACTGGTTCAACAAGCTCGAGAACACTTGGGTGACGTAACCGTGCTAATGACGATGCCTCTTTCTTTAAACGTTCCACTACCTATTCGACACGTCAACTATCCTGTCCCATCGTCATCGCACGTCGTGGTTTTGGTTCTTCGGTAAAGGACTAACCTCTTCTGCGGCACGTTTGAACGATGTTGCGCTCGACCTACTCAGAGTGCTTCCTATAGAATGCTATCAGCTGTAGTCCTGTGATATAGATCCTTCATAGTCGGCCTGCGAAGTGTCCTTGCGGCCTTACCATGCGAGTCCAACGATTTCCTATCAAACACAAAGACCGAATAGGGCTTCTGTGTCGACTTCTTCTTGGCATCATATATCTTCCATGCGCCGGCGGTCGAGGATACGGTTTGTGAGACGGAATAGTTGGAATTGATATTGGAGGAGAAACTCTTCAGCGAGGAAAACATGTTGGGCGGCGAACTGTTTGGTGGTTGGCCTCGTCCCTCATATCGTGGATGCCGTGGTGTTGCGCAACAGCGAAGATGAAGGAGACACGGACCAGGTGTCTGTCTGCTTATACCGCGTTCCTAGGTTGCTGAGATCATTCCCTGAGAACTTGTATAGGTGGACGGTGATTCGATGGTCCTCGGGGTATTCGATAGAAAGTAGGGGGCTATACGGCGCAGTTGGTCGTACAATCGAAGCTCTTTCAATGTTGGGCAATAATTAAGATGCCTCTTTATCAGCATATAAGTATTTGGCGCCACGCTTGAATTGACATACTACATATGTATGTAGGTATGTACCTACTTAGGAGAAACAAGCCACAATCCAAGCCACAAGGATCTGTGGCGCTGTGCCTGACATAAAGTTCGCTAAACCCTTAGGTACCTAGGTAGCTACCGGCGTGGCCAGCAGCGGTGTAAGACTCGAAACCCCGGCCTCACCGTTACTAGCCGCATTGCGCGCTCCGAGATCGCACTGCGCTCCCATGGACAGCTCCCTCCCAGGGAATTTATATCGTCCCAGGCACTTTTGCATGGGGGCAAGTCCAGACTCGACACAATCATCTCATCGCTCGTTTTCGCATATTACAAATCTGTTTTCTGCGTCCTGCTAATTCAATTGATCTTCTAGACTTCATTATAGCAACAACTGCTATTTACTTGTCGGTTTCCAACCCAATTGTTTTTCGATAGTATATACCACCAAGACTGTGAATATGCTTCGACAGCTTCTCCCGAGATGTGGGAGAGCTCTTCGAGCACCCGCTGCCCATCCTTCGCCCTCGCACGTTCTCCCCGCCCTACAAGCAGCGAGATGGCTCAGCATAAAACCTGAAGCCGCTTCTACGGCCAAGCCTCTGGACATAGACCCCACGAAGCTCGTCATCAACAAGACGACAACTCCCAAAACCCCAAGTGATCCGAGCACGTTGGTCTTTGGTCGGAACTTTACAGGTGTGTCCAACTGCTTCTACTCTTCGTCGTCGAAGCCATCCAAACAGACATAAGATAGGTAATACTAATCCATGGCTTGAATAGATCACATGTTGACCGTAGAATGGACACAAACCGAAGGCTGGCGAACCCCCACGATCCAGCCCTACCAGAACCTCTCTCTCGACCCAGCCACATGCGTCTTCCACTACGGCTTCGAGTGTTTTGAGGGCATGAAGGCATACAAGGACAAGAGCGGTAAGGTGCGCCTCTTCCGTCCCGACAAGAACATGGAGCGCTTCAATGGATCTGCTGCACGCATCGCGCTGCCCACCTTCTCCTCCACCGCCCTCATCGACCTGATCGCAAAGTTTGCGAAGCTCGAGGAGAAATTCATCCCCAGCGAGCACGGTTACTCCCTCTACCTCCGACCTACCATGATCGGCACGCAGAAGACCCTCGGCGTAGGCGCGCCAGGCTCTGCCCTGTTGTTCGTCATCGCCTCGCCCGTGGGACCGTATTTTCCCGCCGGCTTCAAGGCGGTGTCCCTCGAGGCCACCGACTACGCTGTGCGCGCGTGGCCCGGCGGCGTCGGCGACAAGAAGCTCGGCGCTAACTACGCGCCGTGCGTGCTGCCGCAGCTCGAAGCTGCCAGTCGTGGCTTCCAGCAGAACCTGTGGCTCTTCGGCCCCGAACAGTACGTCACCGAGGTCGGCACCATGAATCTGTTTATCGCTGTTAAGAATAAGGAGACGGGTCAGAAGGAGCTGATCACGGCGCCCCTTGACGGCACGATCCTCGAGGGTGTCACGCGCGACTCTATCCTCTCCCTCGCTAGAGAGAAGCTAGCCCCCGAGGGATGGTTGGTCTCCGAGCGCAAGATCACCATGCCCGAGTTGGACGAGGCGTCGGCTGAGGGCCGGCTAATGGAGGTCTTTGGCGCGGGTACCGCTGCCATTGTGAGCCCCGTCCGTAAGATCAGCTGGAAGGGGAAGCTCGTCGACTGTGGCTTGAGCGAGCACGAGGAGTCGGGTGAGATCGCTCTGCGGATGAAGGGTTGGATCGAGGCCCGACAGTATGGTGACGAGGAGCACGAGTGGAGCTATGTCTGCTAGAGAGAGATGGAGTTGTCATATTGATTAGAGCGAGCAGGGAGCACTGGTTATGTGGATAGGACAGGAAAATTGACGAGGCAAAATAAAGACGGCTTGACCAATGGTCGTTATGGCATTTACACAGCATATCACATCATCATAGAAGCAGACACGGGGTGGTAGATACGGCGCGACCAATGTATATACATATACCTTGTTGCTTGCTTGCTCTTATTAGTCAAAAAAATCAGTCAGTCAATTCACCGAAAATATGGCATCGCTGAATGAGATGAATACTCGATACTGTAAAGAAATCAATTGCTGAAGAATGAGAAAAAAAAAGACCCCTCTAACTATTTGGAGGTGAATCCGTTCTATGATGCACTTCTCTAACCGAAACCATCCTCAGATGTTGCCATACGCGAAACCAGAGAGCCAGACAGACAGATTGGAAGGACAACGACGACGAGCGGGTTCATGTACAGGAGGAAGCCGAGCAGAGTATGTGCCTTTTTTGAGTACATTGTCCGAGGACATCTAGTTGGGGGGTTTGTAATCATGCGTACATCCCGAAACAGAAAGCAATGCTCACGTAACTCAATGACTTGACGAAGCCATGGTCGTTATTCATTTCTTCTGGGGGTCCTCGAGGATACCCTCAGCTTCTAACCTCCGTCGTGCCTCTTCGAGAGCCCAGGTTTGTATCCTATAAAATGAATTAGCAACCTTTGTTAGATGATGAGAAACCAACATTCGGGAACACAGAGGGTTGTAGTCAACTGCTTGATAGATATATCAGGCATATGAAGAAGCTCTGAAAGAAGAGAACTCGGGCCAAACCGCCCTCCCATCCTTGTTTCTTTCTATAGTCCTGTTTCTTCCCACTGCTAATACTACAATGACGTGTTCCCCTTTTCCAGATGGATCCTGGAACTTTCCCAAACTTAACCATAACAGCAAACGCATAACAATAGCACAGGGACAACAGTTCGACACGAAAAAGATGGCGAGGACTCACGAGGTATCAGGCTTAAACCCATAAGCAACACCAGCTAAAAGCAAAGAACCGCAGAATCCATAAAAGAAGGGTGTCTCCCAACCCTCCTTCTGGTATTTCTCGCCGGGCTTGACGCCGAACAACCAGCCGGTCGGGGGGTCGTACTGGGGGCCATGGGATGCCGACGTGCGGGCGCTGGCCGTGAACTGGCGAGCGGATGTGGTGGTTGACTGTTGCAGGGCACGTGTGGCTCGGACGGCGGTTGTTGGACGGACGGCAGGCATCTTGTGTTGTGAGATGGGGTCTTCGCTGGCTCTTTGATCGTGATCTAGAAGTCTGTTGTCGATGCTCGAGACAGAGGAAAGGAGACAGAGGTAGCTTTGGTCTGTCGTAGATTCGCAGAGGGGATGAAAGGCTAGCTTCGCAAAGGGTCGGTCGCTAATCTAGCCTGTCGTGTATCAACTTTGTTATTGTCGTCCAATTCCCTGGGTCAGAGGAGATGGAAAGTCTCGTTCGAGGAGGAGGGGGTGTTGAAAACGCGCCAATGGAGGAGTGGAGATGTATGTCGGATGGTTGGGGTGACGAGTGACGGGGTTTTTTCTCTCTCACTTCCCCAATTGACGACGATAGCTGGTGGTGTACCTAGGTAAAGACGAAGTGAGGTGTGAGGAGATGTAGATGTGGGTGTCGGTGTCGGTTTCGGTTGTGGGTTTGGTTTGAGAGAAACTGAGCTTGGAGGTCGGTCGGTCGGAGAGGTTCGTAGTTGAGTTTAGTTCGGTTCAGTTCGGGTTGGTGGTTGAGCGACTTACTCAGTATTCGACGTGGTACTAGCTTTCTCTCAAAGTGGATACCTTTTACACGTGACTCCCTCCCTCCTTCTTTCCTACTCCACCTCACGCTGAGTTTTCACTATTTTTCTTCGTCCCGTTCCGTCTACAAATAAAGTTTTCATTCCCTTCCTTTACCTCAACTCTATTTTTGCTTTGTATCCTTCAATTGGCTGTCGATTTGCAGTACACAGGATCTATCAAAAGTCTAATCAATACCAGTGTGAGTGGGTTCCATCTATTTCGGTCTTTCTCCTTTACGCATCGAAGTATTACCGCCTCACAGCAGCAAAAACTCACACCCTTTCCCTCTCGAATGATGACAAAATTCTTCCATTAAGAACGGCCAACTGAATTCTTCATGTTGATTTACTTAATATATCAAGCTCAACAGTCTGATCCTATAATCCTCTGAACACAATTGTCTATTCTCTCACATGGTTCATACTTGAGAGGAGTATCGCATGACTAATTGTCTTTCCAGGTGTCTAGAGCCCTTGGGCCCATGAAACAGACCGTTAAAGAATTCGGGATGAGTGAAATAGAGGAACTAACAACTGGTGTATTGAATCATTTCTTCTTACAACAGTTCACCAAATAGTGCCGACTGATGAGAAGGACGGGCTGAAAACATTATGTATACATTTTGCTATATTATATAGTCACAGAATTTAAAGATTTTTTTTGTATCCCAATGTGTCACATGTTCTCAGATTTAAGTGACGCGCCTTTCACACATTCCCTATGGCTGTACATTTCACTTGCTCGTCTGGCTAATAGTGCAACTCTACTACAGTGTGATATGAGCGTGGGAAGTCTGCCAGTTTTGGTTTCATGGTAAGGCTCTTGTCTTTGTGCAAAACAATGCCTATCCTCATGATAATTGCTTGTGCGAATGGAGGCGGTTTGTGACGAAATCCTGTCTCCTGACAGCTGTTGCTTGCTATTTTGCGACTTGTCCGCAAACAAGTCAACATATGACTAATGAACTGATATGAATGGCATGATGCCTCGGCCTTTCCATGTCCAAGCTACTCTTTGCCCAAGTACCATCTAATTCCCTTACTACCTACTATTCAGTTGACGAACGATTCCGGCTAATCGAATGCCCTCATCGAGGCCCTGTGGCATGCTGGACATCGAGCAAGGAGACAGACACCCGCCCAGAAAACGCCTTCATGTAACCTCTAATGTGTAAATAAGCACAGTATGGACCTCTGATACCTCGAGTGTTTTTCGTTTCGGCTTTGTGATAACTATTCCCCAACGGCCTCTCCTACAATGACCGAGGCGCCGTTGTGATATCGTTGGGCAAGCCGTCTATCCTGCGGATTCTGTTTTTCGTCATTTAGCAATATTAGGGGATGTTGGCGGGAAAATGCCCGTGTCGAGGAAAGTTTACAATTCTCTCCAGGCATTTACTTAGTGTCCAAATCCGAGATCTACACCTAAAGCTCTTCATCATCGGTGATTTTCACTGTGGGAGTCGATACTGCCTTTTGTTGATCTGCAGTGGCCCTTCCTAGCACATCACCTAGGGCCGATGGAAAATTAGCAGATCGGTCCTCTACAACGCCATCTGCATTGGCCCGTTGTTTCTTCATCGGGCTACCGATGGCAGATTCTTCCGTGAATGCTTGAGATAGGAGGTTGCCAAGGGAATCAGGAGCTGGTCGGTCAGTCTGCGTTGTCGTCTCCGTAGGAGTTGATTCTCCTGCATTGGGGCCGGTGCTGGGTGATTTTCGACTGTTGAGTCCGCCAGCGGATTCAGGTTCCGCAGAATGCTGACGCTTGAGCTACGGAAGACGGTCAGTGCGGGTGAATAAGTACGTCTTGAAAGGAATAAATGCTCACCCGAATTCTATCAATGCCCGCCTGTAACTCTCCGGTCACCTTGGCATCTTCAGGCTCAAGATGGGATTTGACAACCTTATCGTCAACATCCTCCATTTTTGCGAGAGGGTCTTCATCGTCGTCATCGTCGTCACTATCGTCGTCCATGCCGCCACCAACGTTGCCGTTGCTTTTTCTTCGAGCCTTACGACGCTTCGCAGCTTCAGTTTCTTGATCTCGAAAGGCTGAGAATCCAACAGTGCCGGTAGTCTTCAATGGGCCGAGCCCTGAGAAGTCTAATGTCGATCGTCGCTTGCTAGTGGGTGTCTTCTGGGGTTCTTTAGCTCCTGGGGCTATGCCCATCTTCTGAAGTTGACCTGAAGACTAATAAGTATCAAGCTCCATAACACATCGTTGGAGTAACCTACGTTGGCCGCGGTAGAAGAACGTAAAGACTGCATAAGGCTTATCGGGGCCATCAATGCCGGTCACCGTCTGTGTGCTTATCGTCTTAGGATCAAGCGTCTTAGGCTTTGCGAAGCTAGTGGTGTGCTCAACGTCGGCGTCGATTGCCCCATTGTTCCCACCTTTGTTGCCACCATCGCTGTCGTCATCGTCATCGTGGGCATCAAACTGTGGAGAGTACTCTCCCTTCTTAATCTCCCCAGACGCAATCACCCTGAACATGGCTACTTTGATCTGGCCGGTGGCCTCGGGTGGCTCATCGTCGTCCGATAGGGAGGAGTCGTCGTCGTCTGAGCTTCCCAGCGGGGCCTGGTCATCTGAGCGGTATGTTAAGGTGTCTCGAGTACGGTGGGTCTTCTCGAGGTCAATGTCTTCACCAGTCTGAGCGACCGACTTCTGACGACGATGGCGTCGTTCAAACTTCTGTCTTCGCTTTTCTACCTTTTCAGCGGCGTCGTGGCCCTGTAAATCTAAACCATTGAGCCATCTTTCAAGACCGACCTCTCGGAATAAGAACTCTCTCTCGGCAAGGCCACCACCCTCGCTCTCGGGCACTTGAACCCAGCGAGAGTTGACCCAAGTCTCCTCACCCGGGCGCAGAAGTGTAGCGACTTCTTCTTTGGTCCGTCCGTCAAAGTAGATATAGGCAGCAATTGTTTCATTCTCTGAGTGGGTCATGGGGATATATGGTGTGACCGTATTGGCATGTTTGAACGGGTCCGAGGTCGTAGACGGCAGGGGCCCGGCATAGAGAGGTTTGGGATTGGAATTATCAGGCGTGGGCTTAGGTGTCGTATAAGGGATGGGATGGCCCGGGGTGAGCAGCGTAATGGATATAGCGAATTTGGCGGGTTCGTGCTTCGACGTGTCCGGGTTCAGCTGCGGCTGCGGAACAGGTATGTAGGTACTGATGCGCGAGAGCCGTGATTGCTTCTGCATGCCATACTCAGCAATGGGGGCAGAGTTGGCATGAATGCTAACGGCGATGCCCTTGAAGCAGGGCATCGTGTATAGAAATAGCTTGGTGACGTCGGTAAAGAACTTAGGTGATGTCGGGCGTTCGTTGAGAGTCCAAAGTCACCAAAGTCAGCAGCTTTTGCTATTGGGGTGACAAAGTGCAAATGATGCTTCGTAGAGTTGCTGGAAGGTAAAGCTCTCGTTTATTCGACAGAATAGGTATATCCCCTCCTAACAGATTGATCAAGCTTGACAAGGCTGGTGTTTTAGAGGGCTGGGAGCTTAGTAACGACGTCAAAAGTTAGCGGTGACCAGCGAAGGTCGGATGTCTAAGATGAAAAATCGAAATCGAAGGTCGAAGGGAGTAAACGAGGGCGACAGGTTCCCTTGTCTCGCAGATGGTCGACAAATGAAAGTACAACTGATCGGAGCTGAAGACGTAAAAACCACCTAGGCACCTGAGCAACTGGACTGGACTAAAGAGGGTCGATGTCGAGTACGATTGTTTGTTGACTCCTTGTGGTAAATTTCTTGTGGATGTAGTCCGACTCGACTCGGGAAAATCACGAAAGCGGTGGGGGAAGAAGCTGGAGTCTCGGGGACTTGTGCACACACTGAACCAGAACCAGAACCAGAACAGAATGAAGGTTGGGTTGACTTTTTTGTATGCGCCGCCCCTTGGAGGACTTGACAAGAGACAATGGATGCGCAGAAAGACAATACAGCGAAGCCAAACTGTTATCAAAGCTCAAGAGAAAATGGTGGTGTATTTGCTATGCTATTGATGTTCGGTTCGCATTCTGCCAAAGATGTCGTGTGTGGTGTCGGAGTAAAAGGTGAGTAAGTAGAAGAAGGTACTAGGTATTAATTGATTGCATGTGTGCAGGATTGAAGACATTGAAGAGACCGAGTCTTTCAGGTGCAGCGCAGTGTAGTGCAGTGTAGTGTACGTAGTGCAGTATAGTGCAAGTATACCTAGGTAGTGTAAGTATAGTGCATTTTGCTTTCTACACCACAGCAAATGCCAACAAAACTTCCATGTATAGCAGTGATAGAGGTATAGAGAGGTACCTACTACTACTACATGTAGGTAGGTAGGTAGGATTATGTACTAAAAATGAATGGCGGGGAAGTTGTGCTTCGGATTGGTTGACCGCGACTTTGAGAACCACTTGGGAAGCGGAACACGTCAATAAAATCACAAGCTAGTCTACCTAGTACCTAGTCAGTCCAGTCGGTCCAGTCGGCCTACAGCTGAATGGGCTTGTAACTAAAAAAACTCGAAACGAAAATAATAGGTACCTACCTAGGTAGGCGCAGTTTGGTCTAAGCTGGTTGGGGTAACATCAGACAACGAATGCCGAGCCAGCAGTGAACACAGTGTTTAGTACACATTATTAACACTGTTTGAATCAAGGGTAGCAAGCAAGCAAGCAAGCATAGAAGTCAGGTTCCTAGGTTCATGAGATGGTAACTTCAATTTGTGATTCTGTCTAGTCCAGGGCATTAATAATGATGTGAGGTCTGATACTAGAGAAGCTAGAAAGAATGCCACAGACCAGAGGCAACAAACTTCGTGCCAAACAATAGGCCCAAACTCATGCCAGGCCTTTCGATTAGTACATCTGCCTATGACGATTCATAATCCAATATTATCGTCTCTTTTAGACAGCACACCAGCCAACACGCATTAACCTTGTTTTTCTTTGGCAATGGGATTGCCTTTTACCCAATTTCAAAAGGGTATCAAGTCCGTTGTACACCACCCAAGTCGTGACATCAAAGCCGGGAGAGTCATCTCAGGCGAGCTGTTCCCTACCTCCCCTTGTTGATCGTCTTCGTACGTTCCCTCCCTCCCCATCATGGAAACTTGTGCCAGCGCCAGACTCCTCCCAACCATCCTCGCCATCGTCTTCGTCGTCCGCATCGCCGGCGTGGCGAGGAAATCTTTCTATTGTTTCCTGCTCCATGCTCTCCTCCTTGATCTTGGTCTCATCCTCGGTTTTCACTGTAGGGCTCTGCTCGTGGTCCGTCGTTTCTTCGTGTTGAGTGGGTGTCTGTCGCTCCCAGCGCGTATGTGCCTCTTGCTTCATCATGACGTCTTCGCTCTTGCGACCCGACAAGACCGACCCTAGCACAAGCCACGCGATACCCATTGATACCATCTCCGCAAGCCAGAAGACGGTAGTGCATACCCAGAATGACAGGATGCGATGGTTATACATGAACCATCTAATGCCTGTGAGTCGCGCAACAAGAGTGACGGTGCTGGAGTAGACCTGTAGCGTCTGACCGGCTTGGACATCGATCAAGATAGAAAGCGGGAGCACGTCACGAAACTCGACAAGCTCGCCCATGGGAATTGAGAGGGTGACGGTCTGTGAGACGTGAGAGAAGACAATGTGGTAGAGGAGAAACAAGATGCGCGCTGCAGTCGACACCAATGGGTCCTCATAGGGAATTAGAGCAGGCCTTCGTGACGAGAACACCACATTGTTATTGGTCACGTGTTCATAGGGATCCTCGGGCATCGAGAAGGCGAAACCTGGGTTGTCTGGATTCGAGTTCAGCGCATAGAGCGCCACCATGAAGTTGCCACGCTCGAGGTTAGTAGGCGAACGCGGTAGGGTCAGCTCGACATGTACGTCATAGGCTTGCTCCAACATGAGGTGGGAAGACACAGATGTGACGCCGTAAGGATTGAGACCGGCACTACGTTGTATTTATTAGCTTTATTCTTCATGTAGTCAAGTCAGGTTTAGGTGAAACGAATTCATGAGACTAGAAAGGGAGCAATGAGGAAAACCCACTTGTATTGTAGATGTATTGGAAGGGAGATGACTTTCTTGGGAACATAATTATAGTAGAAGATTGGGTATGCGAGCGCTGCAACGCATAGCAGGGCTAATGATGCAGCAACAAATAAAACAGTCCCGAGATAAGTTCTCTTCGCTGTGGACGACGTTGCGACTTGATAAGGGGCCTTCACATATTCCATGTTTCCTGTTGTGTTGTTGTTAACGTGGTTATGATTTGACATGTGGTACAAGTGGTCGGGAATGGGGAGTCTTGGCAGCTGATGCGCTACGGTCATCACTGTTGCGGCTGTTGCCGTTGCCGTTGCTGTTGCTGTTGGCCCTCCTTGACTGGGCCGCGCTACCCTGGGATAGAGACTGTTCATCACTAGACGATGCGCAACCATTATATATCGGCATCATTCCTTCTTCATTCATGACTACCATCATGATCATTTGACCTTTTCGAATTTCCGGTATCTTACTCAAACCACACGGAGTGCTTGGTGGCACTACACTTTGGAAAACGACTAGTATTTAAGCAATCTGGGTTATATAAATGCAATCTCTTATAGACTCCTATCCTTTACCCTTGTCGTCATTAAATATGCATGCAACTACAAAGCTGTCAAAGGTTCATCAAGGTTTTGCTCGCTATACACTGAGACAAACATCTCGCAACCAAAGTGATAACAACACCTTCCAACTCGTTCATATGTGCAGCTCATCTCAAAGCCAGATTTGCAATGCGATCCTAGCTCAGAGCCTCCAAGCCCAAGCAACACATAGTGTAACGTTTCGACTGCAGCCAGCCAAAGGATTCTTGGAGACACTCAATCAGCAAGCCTGCAGGTAATTGCTGGGAACAAGCCCGCCTCGTCCAACCTCATTGCCTGAATGGATTTCCGCCTCCCACCAACCGTCATCCTGATGTCGAAGAACCGCCAAGACATCGCCCTTCGCGAAGCCAAGCTCTTCAGGGATGGCGGCCTGATACATGTACAATGCTCGTGCTGTGAATGAGTTAGTTGACTAAAATTGCATCATGTAACAAAGGCAGTGGGATTTACCATAATGTAGAATAGCACGACCCTCTGGGGTATACTGTCGAGAAGGATCGGCGACGCTCCTGCTACGCTGTCTGTTTTCTTGTCCAGTCGAATCGTGGCCTTCGTAGAAACTCATGGCACGAGAGCTGGAGCTCGTTCCTGGACGTCCACTTCCCCTGCTACGCACAGACCCATAAACAGACCCTTCACCCCCTACTGGAGCAAGCTGGACAGCCATGGCGCCACCACGACTAACAGGTCGATCATAGTCACTCCCATAGGGTGATGGAGAGGCAGCCCTCGATCGAATGTCGTTTGGAGAGCTTTGTCGGTAGTAGCCTTGATCCGAGCCGCGCTTGGACATGCTTGGCTTTGGTGAGTGTGTGTGCTGGCTGCCGCTATATGGGTTAGGCGATGCGGAACGCGGCGCCTGGTGCGTATCCGGGTGCATTCTAGGTTGAGGCGAGGCACTTCGAGGTGGCGCTGGTGAGGCGGCACGGGGAACGTCGGCGTGTCGCGTGGCCGGGCGAGACGGAGCACTGTTGTAAACCGATGCAGGTCGACTAGAGCTTAGTACTTGTCTCGTCTGCCCAGTATACTTCCTAGACGCCTCCTGCATCGCCTTGGATGTAACAGCGGGCGGTGGTACACCCAGCCTTTGCACAGGTGTCTCGTAAGACGGAGGTGGTGTTCCTCTCAGTCCAGCACCTGCGTCACTGCCAGCTCTAGGTGCTGGTATTGAGCGCGAGAAAGCTGGTGTTCGGTCTTGAGTTCGGTCTTGAGCTCGATCTTGAGTCCAGTCTTGAGCCCTGCTTTGAGCTCTACTCTGAGTCCTATCTTGAGCTCTGCTCTGAGTCCTGTCTTGAGTTCTCTCTTGAGTCCTGTCTGGAATTTGGTCTTGGCTTCGGTCTTGTGTTCGGTCTGGAACTGGCGTGGAAATACCATGATATCGGTCGGCAGATATACGACTTGCCGGCTGCTTGTTATCGACAGCCCCCTTCAGTTCAGCTAAAGCGAGTGCAATGGGATCCAGCTCTTCTTGAGGAGGTGGTGCACCTTTGTCGATGGACTGATTGCGCTTGTCTGTATTGGCAACCGGGAAAACATTTTGTCCAATGTTCAATGCCAAGCTTGCATTAGCATCAATTGGCTCCGGAGTGGCAGTTCTCTCTGTAGTTATGTTCTGTGTTTCCGATTGATAGATCTGGGGGCGCCGGGGACTAGACGAACTCTGAGATGTCACTGGACCCCAGGTATTCCTGTTGGGTGCCTGAATCTCTTTGGTACTCTTCCTACGGAACGGGCTATGATTTTGGAAGAAGCCGCTCTTTTTCTTCGCAACACGCTTCTCTGGCTCCACAGCGACAGGTTCTACTTTTGCTGGTTCTACCTTGACTGGGGATACCTTGACTGGCGATGCCTTGATTGGGGATACCTTGATTGGGGATACTTTGCCACTAGGAGGCTCTTGACTAGAGAACGACGTTGGGTTCGAATACTCGCTGTTATCATCTAGCGAAGAAAGGTTGGAACTGGTTGCTGAGTTGATGGCCTCGTAGCGCGCTGACACATTAGAGCTTGTTGCAGAATTCGTTCCATCGAAATGCGAGGACACATTGGGACTGGTCGCCGAGTTCAAGCCTTCATAACGTGCTGACACATTCGAGCTCGTCACAGAGTTCATTGCAGAATTCATACCATCAAAGCGCGGCGATATGTTCGAGGGAGTTGCGGATTTCACACCTTCAAAGCGTGATGAAATGTTGGAATTTGTTGCCATGTTTATGCCTTCGTAACGTGCTGATACCACATTAGAGTTCATCGGCAAGTTCAGCCCATCAAAGCGTAATGACGCGTTGGGCGTTGAGGCAGACTTCATACTGTCGAAGCGCAATGATACGTTGGGATTCGATGCCGAGTTCATTCCGTCTGTACGACACAGCATCGTCATCCCATCCATTGGATATGGATCGTGGGGCACCGCTGAGAACTGAGAAGCATCATATTGCTGCATCGAGTGAACAGCGCGCCTGTCTTGGCTGGGATGCGGATCTTGGGGAGGCAGAACCGGAGGATGGCTGTTCTGAGGAGCCATAGCTGGGGGGTGGCCAATTTGTTGGGACATGGCCTGAGGATGGTTGTTTTGAAGAGGCATAATCTGAGGATGGCTATTTTGAGGAGTAATATTTGGCTCTAGCTGTAAAGACGTGACGGGTTCCTGGTGTCCCAAGTCCCGGGCCAGGGCAGAGTTTGGGTCGTGGTGGGATTCGTAAGTTGATGGCTGGGGTGAAGATGTTCGGAAGGCTGGGTTAATACTGCGTGGGAACTGAGCGACAGAATAGTTATCGTCCTCGGAGACCTCTGATCTGTGATCATCCACATCGCCCCGGCAGAAGTTGATATATTTTGGGGGGTCAGGGATCTCTTGGCCTGTACCCCTTTCATTGATAAAGTGCAAAATGTCTTTCTCGACGTCCATCTTTTCAAGTGATAGCCGAATCTTCTCGCAAGAGGCATCGTCGCTAACGCAAACTGTAGAGGCAAGGTTCGCAAAAGTCCACAGACTGCTCTTTGTAAAGTCAAGCCGTTCTTCCTCGAGATCTTGAAACTTGTCGGCAGCGGCCTTCCATTCGCGGTTCCAACGAGCTGTTGTATCTTCCAGAGCTTTAACTGCACTCTCGTATTCGGCATTCGAAGTGGCGAGGCTGATCTGTGTCTTCTCCAGCTTGGCCTTATTCTTCCGCTCTTCCTGACCCATCACCATATGGCCCTGTGCTAAGTACCCCTTGATCCTGAGGCAATCTTGCTCATAGCGATCGCGGGTCTGTGAGATTCTCTAGTCAGTATCTACTCGAAGCACATCATCCGAGAATTTGTACCTTGTTGACAGCATTTGTCTGTTGAATCTTAACCTTCAGCAGCTTCTCCACTGTGTTTTGTATGATCTTGCGGCGTTCCTTCATACCGCCGGCAAATGCAGCAAGGGGTTCTTCGAGCTCTGATTTCATCTGAGCAGCAATGCCAGCATGCTGTTTTGCCATCGATTCGACCTCGCCTCGTACAGTATCTAGGGATGTTTTCAAAGATCCCATCTCGTGCGATCCGAGCGACTTTCGGCAAAGCGACATCAGTTTTCGGGCGTAATCGTCTTCGATGGAGGCGCGGGCTAGTAGAAAACTCGAGTTAGAAGGGACCGCTGTGAAGTGGAAGAGGCAAGGCAAAGGAAGAGTCAGAAACACTCACCACCGTAAAAAGATCTCAGTTCATCGCTCGTCTGCTTCGCAGAGGCCATGCGATCAAGTAATGGCCCGACACCAGCATCATCTTTGCCCCAGAAGTTGTTGGCGACTATATGGCGAAGTGAAGAATTAGCACTCCCAGTAGACACATTGCTCGTTCAAGGAGAAAACGCACACGACAGTGCCACTGTCGGGCCTTCTATGGCAGAAGGCATTCTGCCTAGCGACCTCGTAGAGCCACGATGATGATACTATTAAATGTGACGGCCGGTCAAAAGGAGAATGCAAGAGTAGTATCGGTCGGTTTATTGACTCAGACTACTTCGAATTTGTCCTAATTCTTGCGGACGGTATGTCGCTTAGAGAGGTGTCTTGGGTCGGCAATGGGTAATTGGGATTCGATGACGATATTTCTCATTAGAATTCGTCGAGAGGTTCGGTTGTGATTGATGTGTCGAGAATATAAATTGCGTTGATATCAAACATCAGTTATTGAGATAATGCGACAAGAAGCAGCCCAACTTTGAAGGAACCTTGAGTGTTTACTTTAGCTACTTGCACATGTGGCAGACGTCGTTGTCCCGGTGATGCCCGCGCTGAAGTGACGGATGGGCTTGGCAGTTGAGAGACGCTAACCATACAGGGTAATATAGGTATGGAGGAGGTAAGTCCCTACCCACTATGCTATCCTTTTGAATGCTGATTCGGCACTACCTACCTGGTACGTGTAGTACATCTTGTGGGGCTGTGGGGCTGTGGGGCTGTTGGACAAGATACATATGTAGACTAGGTAGATGCACCAATAAACAGTATCAATTAACTCTTACATAAAAACCTTCGACATGTTTATTGGGGGGGCATCCGTCCTGCTCCCCTACCTACGTATACTAGTGTATACTATTCTAGCCCTACTTAATTAGCCCTGCGACACTGACAGGCGCAAATTGAAAGCTGCCGGACTTCCAATTCGCTGCATTAGTACGTCAAGTTCCAATCTTACTATTTCTGTACTTTACGCAGGTAGGTAGAATAATGAAGCATGCGACTAGTATTGTTAGAGCACCATAGACTGAATACAAAAGTTTTACATGTACATAATCTCAAGGATGATCGTCCACTCCTGAAGGTCGTCCTCAGTAGCCTTTTACGACGAATATTTCCTGGAAGTGTTTCAACTAAGCATGTTCAGACTTCTTATTCTTTGATCAGACGTATCATCTTTGGAACTCCACGAGTACAATAGAGCGATGGGTAGTAACAATAGTAAGCCAGAAGATCTTAAGTAGGCTTGAAAATGAGGCCACAGATAGAGCCACGTCATCAACTTTAAGTTCTGGACTAATTTCCAGCACCTACAATCCTTTATGCTAGTATTATCCGCCATTATGGTCGCACATGCCGAACTCCTGAAACATACGAGTGGCGAGTAGAAAAGGGGGCTTGTCTTCTTGCTAAGAAGCCCTCCAAGGGTGCTCTACTTGATGCTAGCGCTGAGGAAACACGGTTCATGGTTCCTGGATAGAGTTTGAGACTTAGAAATAGATTTGTCTAACCGTCGAAAGCTAGCCCATCCTTCGCTCTTGTGGGGAAGAATCGTGACTGGGAACTTCTTGTTAACATGGCTATTACCATTTTAGCAAGCCTTGGTTAAGACACACTTCCGTATGATACGCGTTCGTGGTGGAGTGAAGGGATCTAGATATATAGTGTTTGTTTACATCAAAAGTGGCCCATGAGGGGATGGATCCCTGCCAGGGGGGTTAGCCTAAAGAATAGCTTCTTAATGGATGATCTGGATGAAGAACTAACTATCTGAAGTTGGGTTTTAAGGAGAGTTTATATACACCTTCAACTTCTAGGCAGTCATGCTGTTGTCGCCTACCCTTTTTACCAGTAGTGATCCCTGTTAGTAATGTCATATTTTTGGTGTTGATAAGTCAAAAGAAAGCCCTTTGAATCGTAGGGATCCCGAATGAGTTTTAGGATCCGTGAATGCCTTCTGCTGTATAAGAGTTGATCCTTTCAACAAGATTCGACTGGTTGTCCTGTTGCCCATCTTATGATAGGAAGGCCAAGGTTAAATCTGCTGATGACCCCTATTATGGGACAAACCTTTATTTCAGACCTCTACTACCCCATATCTAGGAAAACACTCATAACACTATGTAATCTCCGAATTAACCCAGGTCCAGCCTTTTCTTTTAAAAGTTATCTTCTCAATTCAATTAAGAGTCGGGATATGCATCCACGAGTTCCGTCTGCCCATCCATTAAGGCTGCAGCATTCATTTTTACACTCGTCCTTACGACTGAGGTCGATTCTTCTTGATAGCCTTCACCGTGATCTGCGATATCACTCGCGTAACGTTTTGGTCCAGAGGACAGGTGTATGTTAAATAGTGAGGGCATCGTTGTCAAGCAGTTGTGGTATCCCCGATTCGGTTCGCCACTTCCTTCACAAAACCATCTGAGCATGATGTCAAAGGCTGTGTTCACGTCCTTCAAACCAAGCTCGTATAGAAGCTTACGGGCTGACTTCTGAGTCACGGCGTACGCTAATGAGCAGACACCATCTTGGACGTCTATAGACTTCTGCGTCAGTGCTTAACTCTTCATGACTCGGAGGTCGTGCAGATCAAATAGGCATCTCTATCAGGGCTTTGTGCAGGTGAAACCAGCTTTTGGGAAAAGCAGACAAAAGCTACTTACGATGAGTGACTCTCATGTGATCTAGGTACTGTTCTTTCAAGTCGTTGGGTTCAGATATTGTCCACAAATGTCGACGTTCCGGCACGGTCTATCATCTCGGAGCTTAGCAGGCGGCGTAAAAAGGGGACACAGTGATATCTTGTCGCGTGTCCATGCATGGTGATGTTGAAGATACGTACCTCATCAAACTGAACAACACGTCCCTTCGGGACCACATTCCCGTCTGTAAACGGGAAGTGCATACCACAGTGGCCGAGCCAGAGCACTTCCCACTCATCACCGTAAGGGGAGTTGACAGGGGCAACAGTCACTGGAAGGCGACTAAACTCAAGGTCTGGCGCTGACGATGGTAACGTGTCTGAGGGCTTTGAGTAAGTGATATCAGCATATCTTCCCTGACTTGTACTAGCGAGAGGCTGCGTTAGAGCATGGGACGACAATGCGAAGTCCAGTAGCTGGTTGCGGATCCTCACGTCCCAGTCTGCGTCATCTTCCATTATCAAAGCCGAAGATAGATTTCGTCGCACAACTCTGTATTTACGGCATCAGCATTGCAATCATCTGAACATTGAGTGGTCTCACTCTTGAATGGCGTTGATATGACCACGCCAGGCCCCGACGGCCGAATCGCCAGGACGGTCATGATTAAAGGTCTTTGGGAGAGCTTTGTCAGGTATGCTCGAGCCGTTGACACCGTCAATGAATTCGATCTCTATGCCACTCAATGCGGCAGCCAAGGTCATGCCATCGCGGCGGTCGGTTCTCGACGGCAGATTAACGACGAAAATCTTCTCGAACTGAATGGTTGTCACATAAGCCTGTGTGTAGTAGAAGATGGGGTGAGATATGTCGGTTCAACCCGTGGCTGGTTTGGCACCTACACCGAGAGTGTGATTGCGTATGTCTTGCATATGCTGCCGGGCAGCCGCATTTCTCCCAATATTGACAACAGCGCCAACCCTGGCATGTAGCCAAAGCGGTCGGTACACCCACTGATAGACCAGGAGGAGCACAATCGCGGCGCCGGTGATCAGGTAGATCGGATTCAACGGACGGCGCAACATCAGGGCGGTGTGAATGTGAACGTGAACATAAACAAACCGAATCGAAAACAAAATTTGTGACGGAAATAGCCTTACACTATAGCAGAGGGCCAACGGTCTGATAAACCGACCTTGGCAAGCAGTGAAGGTAGTGAAGTTTAGTGACACCAAACGAAGGCAGGGCTCTAGGGCTGCAATCAATCGTAAACTCGTAAGTGACACAGGATCGGCAGGCCGCAGATAGTGGCTGGCTCTAGCGTATTGAAATATTCAACAGAGGCGCGCCCTACCTATACCTAGGTATTCAGACGGAAGACAAATGGGTTGTAATGATATTATCAGCGAGTGCTGGACATCTAGGCAACCTGGTAATATACTGTGGATTAACCTTCGTCATAAAAAGGATTTTAGTGATTGTTTCATCCAGAATGCAGTTGGTGCTGTTCTGCAGATTGCAGGTACCATTATTAGTTCATCCGGACATTCGGAATGCTGTTGGTGCTGTTTCTCGGATTGTATGTACCATGATTGGTTCATCTAGAAGGCTGTTGGTACTGTTTTGCAGATTGTAGGTATCATGATTGGTTCATTCACAATGCTGTTGGTGCTGCTTTGCAGATTGCAAGTACCATGATTGGTGCCAAGAGGAAAGTCGCTTGTCTCCGCTTAGTAGCCCGATCCTATCGCGGTTCACTAATTACAACGTATTAACATCGCGGCTTGAGATGGAAAAATTACTATCGCAAGCTCGACCTTCGACGATGAAACTTGTTACTTAACGGCATTGTCAATAGATATGGCGTTGAAGGTGGTGATTGTGTGATGGTATTTGGGGCGTCCGCAGATGAAATGCATATCATCCTTTCTGGCCACAGCCTGCCTCTGAAGTCTAGCTGACCGGTCTACGCTCACCTCTCGCAGGTCTTGGTGAGGGAAGCTAGAGGCAAAAATTGGGTAATATCTAGGTAGGTACTAGTCTATCATCATTAGAATGACGGCCGCGGCCCTGACAAATCTTCATTTGGAAGTACTAGCCTTTAGAGTAAATAACCTTCAAATACGATATAGGATAGCTTCCTTTTTCAAGGTGCAAAATAAAGCCACAGAATACGTATGAAAAGATGGTGTTCTGTCGCAACGTTGCGACAAGCTCTTCAAGCTCTAACGGTGACGGTCGACAGGAAAACCTGGAAGCGTAGACTAAATGGCGGGCTTCGCGGGCCACAACATGGCCAAAACATAGCAGCCAAAGCTGAACCTATCATAGGAGTCTAGGAGTTGCGGACATGGTACCCTAATTTGTCATTGCTCCGACGCCGTTAGCTTCCGCCAGCACTTGTTGGCATCAGTCTATGGTGCGTCGTGCTTCATTATTAGCTGTCGATCTCCCCCCTTCTCCGCGACCTCTGCAGCTACGGATCAGACTTCCAGGTTGATGTCTTCGAAGGCGATAACATGAAGGCCTTTCTCTGGCTCGCCACGGCGACCCTCTTACCAGTCACTGCTTCAACATCAGATCCAGGGCAGTTCTTCGTCCCCCCTAAGCCTGGAGCGAATCAAGACTACACGAATAACTATATATATGTAGTTGGTGAGACACAAAAGATCAAATTCACGACCACTTTTCAGGATTACACAATCAACCTCTGGCAACAGAGCCTCACACAATCAGCAGCGTCCAGGGGTCCCTCCATCTTCAGTGAGTCTAGAGCAACCTCTTGTTTCCTTATCACTAACTACGCTACTAACATTGTCTTAATAAGGCGTACAAGATGGCGCCGTGACCGAGTTCGACTGGCTAGTGCAGCTGTACCAGTTCGAGTTATCCAACTCGAACGTGTTCTTCCTATGGCTCATCTCAGACTCAGACCCAGCATCGGTCAGCTCACACTACTTCAATATCACTGATCGGACTCCGACTTCTTCAACTTCCACTCTCTCATTATCGACGGTATTTACACCTCCCCTAACGCCTACTGGGCTTTCAACAACGAGTCCAGTCCCTCCCCCAACCCCAACACCTACCGCGCCGACACCTGCCCCACCACCACCTAGCGTGCTCAGCACGGGTGCTCAAGCTGGTATTGGAGTTGGTGCAGCGCTGGCTGGTCTTGCCGCCATCATCATCGCGATTGTCCTCTACCGACGATCACGGCAGCAGCGAACTCATCAACCGCATGCCTATGTGGAAAGTCAAGGAGCGGGGCCCACGATGCAAGGCGTACGATACCAAGAGTACAAACCGCAGGAACCTTACAAGACACAAGACACTGTTGCTGAGTTGGAACATGAACCCATAAGGGGACACGATTCAAACGCTGTTGAGCTTTCAGCAATGTAATATCGGACATAGTCGTTGTTGTATTCACGAGACATCTGAAAGGAGGCTAATTAAATATTGAATACGATGTAATTAGGTCAGATTATGCTAGGTTATCGCTTACATCTATCTAGTCCTAGCGCTCGATTTCTTTGTACTACGTAACGATTGCAGCAAGAGTACACCTGACGATTTCTGCTACAGCGATAATGTTTTAATAAAGCAACGTAAGGCGTGTTTAAGTTAATCTATAGGCTTATAAGCTAGCCTGATTGTTTTATAATAGTTGTTAAGACTAAAAAGCATGTAAGTTCATGTAGTTAAAAAAGTGAGTTAAAAAAACCAAGGCTACTTATATTTTAACTCTTTTTACAGCTTTTTTTTAGAACTAAAACCTTTGTCAAAGTTGTCTGAAGTAGTACTCTCATGCTCCGAGACGAACAGGACGTCCTCTTCCTCTGAGTCTCCGCCCGACTTGTTGTCGCGGTCTTCAAGCTCGATTACCGACTTCAAGCCACGTGCGGCGGATGACTTTTGTTGCTTCAAGTTAGTTTCTAGATTCTGCTCTTTTGGCTCTTGCTCATTTGACTCCTGCCTCACTTTAGACTCCCCCGATATGAGGTTACCATATGTCATATCCGTTGTCTGAGACGTGAGCTGGGTGGTGGATTCGGCTGCAGCCTGTGAAAACTGGGAAGCGTGTTCGTTGTCCAACGTTTCATCTGTGTCTGATGGGCAGGCTCGAGCCGAGCCCACAGTCGAGCTGTATGGTGGCATTCTATCGGTAATGATTTTGGTGTTGAACGCAGTACGTAGGCATTCAAAGACTGAGTTGGTGTGCCGCAAAACTTGCCGCTTCCCTTCGCCTCTCCTTGGTCCATGCAACTCTTACGCAATGCCTAAGCGTGTGTCCCAGGGTTGGATTGATCGCTCGGTGTTGAGCCTAACGCAGATTACCAAGATGTAGACTGTGATGGGCGCCTTCAGTCAAATCGATAGAGGATGAAGAGGTGGGAAGGACGGAAGGAGCATGCAAAAACTGGTTGTGTACTAGAAAGCATAGAAGTTTTTAAGCGAAGCGACGGTCTCCCGTGGGATATGCCGAATGTGCACGAGGTTTGATCGAATGCGGCTCATATGAAAGAAAGATGTAAGAGGTTGAGGTAGACAAGGCTCGTCAGCATCCCCTTCACTATTTAACTCAGATAAGACCAAGCGGGAGAGTGTAAGATCTACGAGCATCGGACATATAACTATAATCAGTTTTTTAGAACTTATACTTGATAGCTTTTTGATTAACTCAGAACCGGGATATCGAGGCTAAAGAAATGACCCTAATGTGCCAGATAGCTTGGTGATCATCTCGTCCGTCTCTCCTTCCGGGGTGCTCAAGATAGTTACGGCCCCCCCGGCTCCTATGTGCCATTTCTCCCGCGCTTCCTCACCCAACTGAGTAGAAGCAGGTATCGCATCAACATCGTCATCCCAGCGAAACGCGCACCTGATGGTGACGCTCCAGTCTCCTCGTCCAGTTACGTCCATGTACCCCACCACCCCCGAATACAGACTTCGTTCCCTTCCTCCCTCAACCTTCCGGAGTATCTCGCAGCTACGTTTCTTTGGAGCGCCCGTCATGCTCCCCGGCGGCAGACTAGCAGCAAGGACGTCGAGTCCCGTGTACTTGGACCCCGGCGGAAGTCTCCCCTCGACAACGGTGACCATCTGGAACACCGACTCGTACGCCTCGATCTTCAGGAGATCCGGCACAGACACGGAGCCCGGACCGCACACGCCGTGAAGATCGTGGCGGACTAGATCGACGATCATCAGGTTCTCGGCCTCTTCCTTGGGCACGTGGAGAATGGCTTCCGCGTCGGCCAGAGTCCGCACCGCGTCCGACCTCCTCACCGTGCCCTTCATCGGCCTCATCGAGCAGAGCCCATCTCTGTCGTACTGCAGAAAGCGCTCAGGTGAAGCGCTGACGAGAGTCGCTAGGCCGAGCCGGATGTAGGAGGCAAAAGGAGCAGGCTGCCGACGGCGCAGGTTGCAGAAAAGACGCCAAGAGTACTCGTCTGCCCCTGAGGATCCCCGGCGCAACATTCCTGGTGTTATGCTGCGCGTAATGGTTGTCGCGTCTGTGAGACAGAGCTCGTACGACTCGCCCGCCGCAATATACTCTTGACAAGTACGCACTTTTGCTTCGTAGTGGCTACTGTCGGGTTTTTGGATAATGAGTGGAGTTTCTGGACGCTCGTTTGTGGGCCCGTCATAGACTTTAACAACGTCTTGGCCATTCTGTTGAGGCTTCCCACGGCACCACAGCGTTGAGGTCTGGAGTCGCTGCGCCGTCTCGTTGACCCAGCCCGCTGGGACTTCGTGAGTGGGACAGAGATGTTGCACGTGAAGGATGCTCTTCCAATGATCTATCACGACGGATTTGGTCACCCAAGCAAGCGAAATGTCCGGTCTCTGCTTCTGGCGGCTGGCTGACATCGAGACGCCAATATTCTGCAGCCCTTGCTCGTATGTGACGAATCCCATGAACCCACCTAGGAAAGGGGAGTCAGTGCAGGGGGTCTCAATTAGACCGAGGCGTCTCTGGCTGCAAAAATTGGATATAAACCACCAGATGTCTTGATCGCCCCGGAGAGGGACGGTCTTGATTGCAGGATCGTCGGCGCCTGAATCTCGGGGTGCCCTCACGGTAGCAAATGCCGCGCCAGCGTGGTATTCAACTCGAAGGGCCTTCGCCACGTCCAAGGCAATGATGGTGTAGCGACTACGCGGATCGGTCCCGGTTTTTCCGCTGGAGGAGTCCAGAACGATGCGCTCAAACTCGTTGGCTTGCAGGATCTCCAGAACGTCAGGTACTTCTACGTAGTCTGGAATCTGGATTGTTTCCCACGCGAATTCGTAACTCTTGCAATAAGAATCTAGCGCCGGAGCTGCGAGCTGAAAGTCATTTAGCTGAATGTCAGTTGCTGATAGAAGGCTTCTCTTGGTGGCTGGACCAGCTAGAAGAGTTGCACCTCGGCGAATAGATCGGTGGTGCGCGTGATTCCACTGTAGAGCTTCTTGGAACCAGTTCTTGACGACAGTGTTACCCTCAGACTGGGTACAGATGGATTCCGGATGGTATTGAAGTCCCCAGAAAGGTTTCTCGGTGTGCCTTAGCGCCATGAGGATTCTCTCGGGGATTTCCTCATTGTCTCTCTCTTCCTCGACCCAAGCTAGCGGCTGGATCCTCGTGTTTGGCGAAACGGTCCACTTGTGGGTTGGCCAGAGGCTTGTGGGTACTGCCTGTTGACCGATGTCGATTCCGAGGCTGTGGTACAGCGTGGCTTTGAACGGCTTCACGCCCGTGAAGATATCCGCCCCTGGGCCTGTATCCTGATGGGAGATGTCACGGACCATCCCGTGCATCCCTTGAAGCAGTCGACGTGCTCTGCCGCCAATGCTCAGCGCCAGACTCTGGAAGCCCAAGCAGAGTCCCAGGACCGGGACTTGATGCTCGGGTGCCAACTCCCATATGTGCTTCATGATGCCGACATCGGCATCGTTTTCCGGCGATCCTGGGCCCGGACCGCAGACCACGGCATCGTAATGGCTGATTTCATGGGTCAGATCACTTTGGAATGTACGCGATGAAGGATTCAATAGGGGCGAGTTCATGTGTATGACATTCACTTCGACATGCAGAAGGGAGGAAAGGAGGGCCGTGATGTTGTTTGTGAACGAGTCATAGGCATCCACGAATAGAATTCGAAACCTTTCCTTTTCATCACCCATGATGCACAGAGCCGAGGTGGTCGACTTCAGTCTGCGTCAGTTGCTACAGACTGACATATTGCATAAGTATATACATACACACTACATATCCGATGCTCGCGTTTGCCAGCCAGCTAGGGTGGATGAAAGATAAGAAGGTTGCGTTGGCTAATGTGCCACAACATGCTATAAGTAGGTAGGTATGTATATATACAGCGCGACATTGAAGGATTCTGGATGCGACGGTGACCTCGGGACCTACATGCATACCAGTGTCGGGAAATGCCGGTTAAGAGCAGGCCTATCTAGGACTGCATGGCAGCTGGTCAGGGGTCCTATGTCTGGGATCAAGGCAATGCCGGCACTGCCTTTTGATGTTGATCTGTCCCTGTCAGGAACTTGATCCATGCTCAGTACAGAGAAGAAATGCCTCTGACACCCGATCAAGTTCAAGCTTACTTGGATCGTTGCGGCGTCCCGCAGGAGGCGAGAGATGCGCTCAATCAGGGGAGCGACGTCAACGACGTGCTCAAAGCACTGACCACCCTCCAGCAGCACCACATGGTCGCCATACCCTACGAGAATCTGAGCCTGCATTATTCCGAGACCCGCGAGGCACCCCAGGACACCCAGACTGTCTTCGAGCATGTGGTCAGCAACAAGCGCGGGGGGAACTGCGTCCAGCTGAATCTCCTGTTTGCCGAGCTACTTCGATCACTGGGCGTTTCTGCTTACCGTACTGCCGTTCGGCTGAATGCCGCAGCCAGCCTGTCTCCCGCTCCTGGTGCAGACAGGTCCAAGGTAGAATACGGGCCATGGTGAGCCGGCAGCATCCATCCTCTTCGACTGTCTTCGTCATGACGCTAAACTGGGCAACCAAGGCTCCATATCATCAACATTGTCACCATTGACAACAAGAGGTATGTTGTCGATACCAACTTCAACCAATTCGGCTCCCCGTTTCCCGTACCTCTCGTTCACAACGAGCCCGTCACCGACGTATGGACTCGACGCCGACGAATGATCCACGAACGCATTCCCGGATGGGCCGAGACGGGCCAGAAATGGTGGCGAATGCAAGTCATGCACGAGGGAGATGATTACTGGATGGACGTCTACTGTTTCCAAGAGGTCGAATGGATGGCTCTCGACTTTGCCTTGCAAGTAGCTGGCATTCAAAAATTTGACATGGGCTGGTTCAATCACGTCGTCGTTTGCTACCGGATCATCGTTGAGGATGAAGCCCCCGTGGGCTGGATCATGGCCCGCGGCGATAAGCTGACCAGGTCATACAAGGGTCTAGTCCAAACAATCGAAACATTCGAATGCGAGAGTGACCGAGTGGCCGCGCTATCTGAGCATTTCGGCATCTCACTGAGCGAGCATGAACAACAGCAGATCATCGGGACTAGAACAGAGCTGAAGGAGGCTTTCTTTTAAACTAGACACCTGCATCCTGACATAATGAATACCTGCTTCATCTCTACTACCTGGCTTCTGACCGTGTGACATGCAGGTACCTAGCTAAGACTAACAGCAGGGCGAACTACCGTGACGTAAACAATAATTTGAGACTTGAGAAGGCCCTTACAGCTACCGACATGGCAATACAAAGGCACACTTGGGGGACGTCTCAGACATACTCATGGAAAGAGTTTAAGATCGTCCTCATTTTCTAATAATATACACATTTTTCAGAGGCCGAAGTCACATCTTCTCTAACCCCGTCTTTGCTAGCCACTCTACCTTGTCCACAACCCAGCCTGGATCGGACAGGAAAGGCGAATGGGAACCCTCGAATTCCGCCGCTAGCGGCTCCGGCTGTATTTGTGAAGCCATCTTCTGCTGCAGCCAGATCGGGATGGCTTGGTCCTCCTTGCAGTAGAGGTACGCGCAAGGCATGTCGGTCCACGGCTCGTAGGTTACGGGGTCGAGGAAGACCCGTTTCGGCTCGGGCCGGAGAAGCTGGACGAACTTTGACTTCATCTCGGGCTCCACGTCGTGGTAGAAGACCTTGTCCGGCGAGTCCACGGTCACCCAGTCCGTCTCCTACAACAAAAAGTCAGACAGTCAGCATTCCGCACGAGCGTGTACCCAAGTCCAAGTCCGTATATTATAGACAGCCAAGGAGGCAGCATGAACAGCCACCCGGGACGGCAGCACTCGGCTTCCAAGTGGCAAGAGCAATGGACGTACTTCGTCCAGGACCATGAACGGGGCGAACTGCCCACCTAGGGCTTCCGTCAAACTCTTCGCCTTGGGGATGACGAAGGCGGCCAGGTAGACAAACATGACGATGCCGCCCTTCTTGCCCTCGACGGCTCTCTGGCGGTAAGAGAAACCCTCGCTGGCGGAGGCGCCCGGGCAGCCGCCGTAGGAGTGGACGACAAGGACGATCTTCTTGCCCTCGTCGCAGAGTCTCTGTAGGACCTGACGGGTGACTTGCGCGTCGTCTTGTAGCCCGACGTTGGTCGAGGGGCCGCCAGGAGAGGGGTGCGCGACGGCCTCGGTCTCCCAGCCTTTCTTGCCCAGTTCGGCGCGGACGTCGTCCCAGCACTCGGTTGAGTGCCAGGCGCCGTGGACGAAAACGAGCGTGGCATCCATTTTTTCTTCCAAGATCTGTCCAGGCGTGCCTGAAGATGGGAGTTGTGATTGAGTGCCTCTGCGGTCATGATGTTGAGACTGGAATGTTCTAAAATGCGGACCGGCCGGCGGTGGAAATGCAATGTGACCTTGGGTTCAATCCAATGGAGGCTTGGAGAGGGGGTTCCAAGGGGCTTCGGGAACTGGTATCATGAATTGGGGTAGGACCAGGTTACACGTTTGTTGCATATGAAATCCCATTCCCCCCCGGTGCAACATGTACCAATAATTTTGCAACGCTGAATCCTTTAAGCCGCACCCCTATTCCTCATTCCCCCTCTGGGTTCGCGTTCGATGAGCCCCTGCCGGTAGTGTGTGACCTCGATGATCTATTCATCCAAAAGCTTAATCCGAAGAGCACTCTGCGAGGCTCGAAGCCAGACTTGAGCCGCCTTACAGTACTCCAATGCATTTATCTTGAAAACCACTACTATCCAGTTGCGACCGCTGTCCATAGATCACATCCATATTCTCATCTACCGGGGAATTGAACATCCACCACCCACTGTCAGAATTCCGATCGCCTACGTTTATGCTGACATGGACCAAAATCTCACGCGGGCGCTCCGGGCAGAAGGGAAGGGGGTTTGGGTGAGAGATGTGACGACGGCAATGGTGGTCCTGTCAACCGTCTTCGTTGCGCTGCGCTTCCTGGCGCGGAAAGTCCAGAGGCTTACGATTGGAATCGACGACTACTTTATCCTTGCCGGGCAGGTGAGTGAGCCACCATTCTTCAGTTGCGTCGCTCGTCGCTCGTGTGTACTGATGCGAGTTTTGTGTCAAAGGCCACCCTCTTCGCGGCCGCGGGCCTGACGTACGGGAGTAAGACTACCCTATGAGCCTCTACCCTGATCTTGGGACCGTACAGGTTGTTCCCGGTTCCTTACATTGCATTTGCGCTGACAAGGCCTGGCGTGGCGTCTCTTCATAGTGATTCACAACGGCCTCGGAACACATGCTGATACAGTCTCCAACGAGAGATTGACCAACTTCCTCAAGCTACTACTGGCGTTCGAATGCGTATATGTGACAGTCATCTTTTTCGTCAAGATATCTATCCTTCGCATGTACATTCGCATATTCGCGTCTCGCGACTTTAAGCTTGCCGCCCATGTCGTTGAGGGAATCGTTCTCGCATGGTGGTTATCTATCGCACTCACCTGCATCTTCCAGTGCGACCCCGTCTCAAAAGCGTGGCTACCTCTCTCTCCTGGGAAATGCATCAACTTGAAGGCTTTCTTCTACGGTAACGCCGTGCCTAACATTCTGACTGATATCATCATCCTGTCCCTCCCGATCCGGCAAGTATTAAAGCTGCAGACGGGCAAGGCAAACAAGGTCTCCATATCCTTCATATTTCTCTTAGGCAGCTTGTAAGTTTCAGCTCGGATCTGTCATCATACGAGCTACCTACTAACTTGGGTCCCGACAGTGTGTCTTTCGCCAGTATCTATCGTTTTACGACCCTTCTGGTCTTCAACCCTCTCGATGCCACCTGTAAGTATCCTTGTAACTACATCATCCCACTGCTAGTTGTCTGCTGACATGATTCCCAAGGGACACTTGCTCCATCGCAAGCATGGTGTATGATCGAGATCTCCACGGGTGTGGTCAGTGCCTGTTTACCAACAATGCGGCCGCTGGGCGTGAGACTTGCCGGAATGCTCGGCATCAGCACAGGCGAGGCCAGGTCTATGCCCAGTAACCCCGTCAACTTAGCCACCTTTGGTAGCGGTGGTTCCAGTCAGAAGCGAGAGGAATATTTGCATCACAGTCATTTCTCTCGAATTGATGATGATGAAGAGCCCAACTCGCCCGAGTATGTGGCCGGAGCAGGGAACCTGGCCAAGCGTAGCGATGAACAGCCACTCGGTAGTAAACACTACGGACGGGATCCGGCGGTGCACGCAGCCAAAGCAAGGTTCGATCTCCCCCAAGTGAGGTGATGGGGCATCCTTGGCATTCTTCCCTTTCTCATTCTCTCGGCATTCGGGTTGCATCGCTTGGCGCCACCCGCCCGACATGTATGTACATTACCCCAATTTATGGCTACATGAATACTTAGAATAGGCTGGAACTTTTTTATAGACATCCCTTTTGTTGAAGATTACGACGTTGCGAGAGGAACTTGGCTGTCATATAGAGCAACCCCCCGTGGAATTATTATAGATCCAGTGGGATGAGGAGGACCATTCATAATGATAGGGAATGGGTCGCTGATCCCACCAGGCTGCCTGATACGTAACATCCAACAAATCATCATGCAAGACAAGTGATGTAAGACCATGGGGTTACAGCTACAACCTTATGTAGGGTTATCTAATCTATCAGGAATGAGGAGCGTGCATAATGCAAGTGAAAAGGAATATTTGCGTTAAAAGCATCGGCGATGCACACATTACCCACATTTGTTGCGGTCTCGGCGAACAGACTACTCCAAGTGCAGGTTTTTCTGAACACGCCCAGGTCTGAACTGCGATCCAACACGAATTGAACAACGACGTAAAGTGCAGGGTGGGTAAGTGAAGTAAGTACCTTGCGCGGTGGAGAGCGGGAATCTCCTAGATCTGACGTGTTCGGGAAGGATGGCGACTGGCTTAACGCGACTGCAACCCCACGAGATGTAAGGTACTGGTCAGGGACCAGTGAAAGTCCAGGAGAGGGGCCGGACTTCAGGGGTCAATCTCTCTCCGAACCCTGTCGGCGATTGAATATCTTCTCTTTACCAAAACCCGTACCGTCGGAACGGCTGCCAGCATCCTGATTCCTTACTGCCAGCCATGGCTCCCAAAGACGACTATGTCTTCACTCGAGATTTCCTCGATAACAACCGGTCCGTGCTGTTTTCCTTTTCTGTCTGGGGTTCTACCAACTGAGGGTTATATCCATGTGTACTAATCCTGATACTTTCGCTTTGAAGCCTCAATCTGCTCCATCACTACTATGTGAGGGACTTGGGATATCTGATCCACCCGAGGATCCCCATCCAGGATGCAGATCTCAAAGTGGCAGATATCGGCTGTGGTACGGGGTGAGTGAAACGCCCCCGGACTTCCTTCCGGGACTGCGATGAAGCAAGGACCCAAGCCACTAACGAATGGGTCATACGTATCGCGCTGAAGAATTTGGCTGCTCGACGCGAGTACCAGACTCCCCGGCTCAACGCAGTTTGTTGGACTTGACATCTCGCTTGATGCAGTCCCGCCTGCCGAGTTGCTTCCTCACAATGTCGTGTTTCGGGTGTGGGACATGCTCCGCGACCCTGTTCCCGAAGAGCTAGTCGGTTCCTTCGACGTGATCAATATCCGCCTCATGCTGTATGTCTTACAGGAGGAGGACGTGCCGGCCACGGTGGACAAGTTGATACAAATGCTCAGTGAGTCGAATGCGCCTTGATGCTGCGGAGGGACTAAACTAAGCTTACACCATCCCCATCCCAGAGACCGGTGGGTATCTGCAATGGATGGAGCCCGACAACGAGACGGTGCGAGGGGAAGTGACAAAAACGGAGAACACGAGCGACAACATGACTCGGATGATGAGGCTGTTAGACTCACAGGGCCAGCAAATGAAGCCTAAATGGGCTCCTGACCTAGCCCAGATCTTCTCTGATTGCGGGCTGGTAGACGTCGACGCAGATGTTCACACCTCGCAGCCGCTTTGGGCCTTCCTAGAGCACGAGTGTCTTCTCATCATGCCCGAACTCATCGCGCGAAAGACGCAGAACGAGGAGTTGGCGACCGAGCTGAAGAGACTGGTACCCCTAGCGGAGCAGGAAACCCGGAAAGGGGCTTATTTGGCCGTTGACAAGTATGTCGTCACTGGAAAGAAGGCTTGATGAGGGTCGAAACCTGACAGTTTAGATTAGACCCATAGTCAAGTGCACGGTGCAGTCCGCAGACAAGACGGAGCTGAGGATGTGTGTATGTGTGTATGAAGCAACAGAATACGTATGTACTACAGTATTTATTATACCCTGTAGATACATACATATATCGTTTTTGGAATTTCCCATCTCCAAGAATACGTAGACTCCAACGCGCGATGGAACCATGAATCCCTGCTTATCCACTCACAACGGCGAAGGGTTCGGCAAGACCGTCGAACCGACGCAGATGATCAGGTCTGCGCGATCGGACAACGGCTGCATTTGAGCATGGCTGTGTTCAATGACCTGCATAGAGAGAGTATCATGGTGCTGCTCCTCCAACGAGAATCTGTGCAGTGTGGTCGCAGACCCGCCGACTTACATCTCCTGGTCACGTGCTGAATCCTCTTTTCTCCAGTCCCAAACAGACGAGTAGGTCTGATATCCAATTGACTACCGACTTATTACTCAGCCAAGATCACGACATCACCGCCTCGGGCCTCTTTTGCTTAAGCTGACCAGCCATTGTGCTTGTAGTGTATTCTACCCCCTAAGGCACCATCGCCATGGAGTCAGACAGAACGATGCCTATCGCCGTGATCGGCATGTCGTTTCAGCTGCCCGGAGGCGCAACATCACCAGAGTCTCTCTGGTCTATGATGTTGGAACGACGATGTGCCTCAACAGATTTTCCAGTAAATCGGCTTGGAGGCTCGGCTTTCCATCATCCGGATAGAACCCGTGGAGACAGCGTAAGCTTGGAGCCCCTGGCCATCGTATTGTTTGAATACGAATCGTATAACTCTAACAGTCCTACGAAAGGTTCCATTGAAAGGAGGCCACTTTATCCAACAGGAAATAGGGGCATTTGATGCCCCGTTCTTTTCCATTTCCGCGTCAGAAGCGGAAGGAATGGACCCTCAATCCAGATCACTGCTTGAAACGACGTATAGAGCACTCGAGAATGGTAGGGAGTTGGATTCCCGCGGATCCAGGGGACTTGCGCTAACTGTGGATTGAGCTGGAGAGTCGATTGAATCTGTTTCGAACAGCAAGACGTCAGTTTATACGGGAAATCTGGCCTATGACTACCAGTCTGTCTTTGAGCAGGATATCGAACAGAACTCCAAATATGGCCTGGTAGGGTGGACAGGCTTTTTATCGGGCCGGCTGAGCTGGTTCTTCAACCTTAAGGGGCCGAACCTTACTCTGGACACAGCCTGTTCTAGCAGTCTGGTTGCACTTGATTTAGGCTGCCAAAGCCTTCTCGCTTCGTCGGCTGACATGGTCAGTACGAGGCTTGGCCCTACTTGGTGTGAGTGACGCTGACGAGAGGCCAAAACTGTAGGCAATTGTGACAGGCTGCAGCCTTCTCTTTTCTCCCCACCTTTTCCACCATCTTTCCAACATGGGGATGCTGTCGCCAGATAGCAAGAGCTTTAGCTTCGACCACCGTGCCAACGGATATGGCAGAGGCGAAGGTATCGTTGCACTAGTCCTTAAGCGTCTACCGGACGCACTGAGAGACAACAATACGATACGTGCTGTTATTCGCTCTACCGGGGTGAATTATGATGGTCGTACCCCTAGCATCACGCAGCCGAACGAGTCTTCCCAACTCTCGTTGATTCGGGATACCTACGAGAAAGCAGGCATTTCCATGCTACCTACCAGATACTTCGAAGCCCATGGAACCGGGTAAGCGTCGTCTCTTGGTCGCAGAAATGGGGTAACAAGATATCTGTGCTGACTATGGATGTAGGACGCCTGTCGGCGATGTCATTGAAACGTCCGCCATTGGGTCTGCGTTTCGTGCAGCTCGATCACCAAATGATCCCATGTATATGTGAGTTACTCCCAGTCTCTGCAAGATAGACACCCCTTCTCCTCGGCTCACCCATCTAGCAGCACTCGGAGCTCCGGAAGGACCAGTTAACGTTTGCTTATAGAGGGTCTGTGAAGTCGAATATTGGCCATACCGAGGGCGCGAGTGGGCTTGCATCAGTAATCAAAGCCATCCTCACCTTGGAACGCGGTGTAATTCCACCCAACGCGAACTTCGAGTTACTGAATCCGAACATAGCAGCCGATAAGTTAAACATCAAGGTACCTGAGCAGCCAACTCGCTGGCCAACACCCGGGCTGCGAAGGGCTTCCGTTAATTCCTTTGGTGCAAGCGGTACTAATGCCCATGTTATACTTGACGACGCTTTCAACTACCTCCGTCAGCGGAATCTGGTTGGCAACCACTGTACGCGTCAGGATTCATCACCACACGACTCTCAACCAACTCATGCTCTTCGTCCCAATAACCGCAGTGCCTCAGAGGAGTCGGCTGAGCTGGCTGCCCTTCCATGTTTGATCATGCTTTCTGCATCTGACAGTCTAGCTTTACAACGTGTTCTTGAACTTCACTCTCAATGGATGAGAGAAAACACAGCCGACCCCGACTTTCTCCGCGATCTGGCATACACGCTTCTACAGCGTCGAAGTCTTTTGCGTTACCGGACCTTTGCTGTCATCGACAAGAACGACGTCCTTCAAGCAGGAGGCCATTTCTCACCCGCGATCTGTGCAACGAATCACCAACCTCGTATAGCATTCATTTTCACGGGCCAGGGCGCACAGTGGACTGGCATGGGAAAAGACTTGTTTCAATTTCCGGTGTTTCATGATAGTATTATGAAATGCGACGGGTATCTGAAGGAGTTGGGGATTGCCTGGGATGTCATAGGTAAGCAGGACTCCCCTTTTCCAGGCTGGACATTCACTGACCAGCACAAGATATACTTCGCAGTACCAAGCAAAAGTTCGGCTTAGATCACCCAGTCTTGAGTCAAACGCTCTGTACAGTCCTTCAAATAGCGCTGTGCGATATGTACCGCGCCCTCCGCGTTCGCCCTTCCGTGGTGGTCGGTCATTCGTCTGGAGAGATTGCCGCAGCGTAAGTACACATGCCGACAACACACGAGCAACATTGCCTAACATTCCTAGATACTGCGTTGGAGCAATCTCTCGAAAGTCTGCCGTTAGAATCGCATATACTCGCGGAATACAGGCAGCGGAAGCCAGCGAGAAAGCATCAGGCGGGATGATGGCAGTAGCTATGGGTTCTTCAGACATTGAGCCTTTGCTGGAAAAAGTGGCCAGGCCCCAACTCTCTCTCACCCTGGCAGCTATCAACAGCCCGTCAAGTGTGACAATATCTGGGGACACAGGCCAGCTAGAAGAACTGGCCGCCTTGCTCGAAGAACGTCAGGTCTTCCACCGTCGGTTGCGCGTAGACGTCGCATACCACTCGCCGATCATGGATACCGTATCGACGGCATACAAACAAGCGATGGGAGTTCTTGAGCCTGGAATCATCAAAACAGACATTACAGTAGCTCCCAACGTGAACATGATCTCCTCAGTCACCGGCAAAGTTGTGAATGCAGAGACACTACGTCAGCCTGAATACTGGGCACAAAACCTGGTGCGCCCCGTGCTGTTCGCCGATGCTATCTCTGGTATCTGGTCTCCCGAAAGCGTCGCCTCAGGCAACGAACCAGCTGCAAGCAGGCCAACCAGTACTCCAGTAGACCTTATTATGGTCGAGATTGGCCCTCATTCAGCACTAGAGTCTCCCATTCGCGAGATTGCCAAGTTGCATCCCGCAGCCGCTCGTTCTCAGTACTGCTCTTCTATGAAACGCCACGTACCGACTCATAGACACTTGTTGGCCACTATTGGCTGGCTCTCATGCCATGGCGTCAAAGTCGACTTTGATGTCGCGAATAGTATAGGCACCAGCCCAAGTTCGATCGAGCATGGACGCCCGAGGAGAGTAGTCGAAAACCTCCCCGAGTATCCATTTGACCACTCCTGCACCTATCTTCCGACCGGGCGGCTGGGGAAATCTTTTCGGTATCGTAAGCATGCCAAGCTCGACCTCCTCGGCAAACCTGTAGTGGGATGGAACCCTCTGCAGCCCCGCTGGAGGAACTTTCTGAAACTGTCTGAACTTCCCTGGCTTGAGGATCATCGGGTTAGTATAGAGATCTACCAAGAAGCAATCTTTGCTAATGACAGCATCAGATCAACAACACGATCATCTACCCGGCCGTGGGTGTGCTTGTAATGGCCATCGAGGCGGCGAAGCAGCTCGCAGACCCAAAGCGCCCTATCAGAGGCTTCAAGCTTACCGATGCCTACTTTATGGTAGCGCTCGCCGTCCCTGCCCACGGGGAAGGGATCGAAACCCAGATGGTCCTCACGCCGCCTCCCGTGGGTTCCGCCGGACACACCCCATCGTGGAAGTTTCGGCTGTTTTCCCACGACGGCACACAATGGCAAGAGCACAGCCACGGGATGGTCCAGATAGACTACGAGCGAGATGCCGTGGCCCTCGAGGGTCAAGAAGACCTAGAGAAATTGAAAGACGCACAGAACACCTTTAGCGCTGTCAGCGAGACTGCAATCTATAGGCGGACCAGGGACGAGTTCTACGACTCGGCTGCCAAGTCTGGCTATACTTTTGGCCCTTCTTTCAAGGCCATGGATGATGTGGCCTATAGCGACTGTTCTGGCCGCCGGGCCACAGCGAGTGTCAAGTGTTTTGAGTGGAAGGAGATGGATGGCAAGAACCACTTTCAGGAACATGTCGTGCATCCTATCACTCTTGACGGCATCATCCAACTAAGTATTGCAGCATTCACCCGCGGCGGTGAGGATGTCGCTTCGACCGCTGTCCCAGCCGAGATTGAATACATGTGGGTGTCAAGTAATGGTCTCAACTCTCCACAAGCAGACACGGTCAAGGCGGTGGGAACTTTTCTTTCCCGGGGTAATCTGGGGTATGAAACTTCGGTTACTGCGCTCGATAGTCCTCTGTCGAGGGTCACTCTTGAGGCAAAGGGCATCAAGCTGCGATTTGTGACCGGAGATGCGCTTGCTCAGGATCAAGCGCAGCATCCTCACCCGTGTTATAGTGTCAGCTGGAAGCCCGACATAGATCTAGTGAAGGGCATTACGCATCCATCTAGTACCTCCACCATCGATACGCAGACACAGGGGGCGAGGTACAACGGGAGTTCGGCAGGAGCCCAGACTCCTCTTGTACGCTTTTTAGATCTCGTCACCTTTAAAAAGCCAGACATGAGAATTCTCCACATGACTGGCTCCAACTCGGATTATGAAACTAGGGAAAATCTCCAGGAGCTTTTTAGCTCACAGCAGGGTAGTATCAGCCACATTTTCCCTTGTTTAGAGTTCGCGGTCTCTGCGTCAACAGCGTCTAAGGCGATCAAAACCGGCATGTATGATCTTGTTATCAACTCGTATGTGAGTACTTGTATCCAACGATCCGCCATGTGATGCACACCCATGGAAAAGGTTTAACCATTGTAACAGAGACCTGGGCTAAAAACCCTCATCGAAGCTCATCGTATACTCAAACCGTGAGTCACTCCTACCTGTTGCCAATCGCACAACTCTAACCTCCACAGGGGTGGGAGGCTTGCCCAACTACTGGGTCACAGCCTGGGGAGTAAGCTCACGAAGGTCGATGGGCACGATAGACCTACCAAGGGGGACAAGAATTCTCTTCGGAACTCCACGAGCGAAGAAGTTCATACCCTCGGGGGCTCAGAAGTATCCCATGCGGAGTACAGACGGGCCCTTGAGATGGCCGGCTTGACCAAGGTATTGATTTCTACTACCGGCACGACGGACGCGGCGATACTGGCTACCGCGTCAAAGCCCTATGACGCCAGCGCACTAAAGTCCCCAATGAGCTACGTTATAGTAATCGAAGAAACACCATTTCAGGAGGAGATGGCGAGGGTTCTTGGACGCGCTCTGGAAAGCACTGCTCTGAAATGCACGACCTGCTATCTCGACCAGCTCAGCAGCACCGGAGAGGAGGACCCTCAACGAACGCTGATTATTGTCCCTGAGTTGGAGCGTGCTTTGCTTCAAACCCTCTCGCCAGCTCGGTTCTCAAGGCTGCGGGATGCTCTCGTCTCGACCAAGGGCCTACTTTGGTTGGCCGGCCTGGCTGAGAACAACTTACTGCCACCTGACCGTGCTCTGGCCGACGGTTTGACGCGAGTGCTCCGCTCTGAAAATGAGGAGGCAGTCATCGTCACTGCCGTGCTCGCACATCTACCCATCCCTGATCAGGCCGCGCAAATCTTGACCCTGGTGAATGCCACTGACTTTGGGACGACGAACCAAGACTACGAGTCCTCATATCTCCAGACCGACGATGGTCTCTGTATAGGACGTTTGACGCCTTTGGCTGATATATCGCAGACCGTATTCGAGAGATCAGTACCATACCAGTCCAAGGTTCTTCCATTCGGCGAGGCACCGCCCCTCCGATTGGCAATCGAAACCCCCGGTTGCCTTGACACGTTGTATTTTGACGAGGATGGGTCGGCTGGAGAGTCTCTGTCTCCCGGCTGGGTAGAAATCCGAGTCGTTGCCGTGGGCTTGAACTTCAAGGACCTGCTGCTTGCCCTGGGGAGGGAGAACGGGACGACGTTCGGAATTGAGTGCGCGGGGGTTATTCATCGTACGGCAAGCAACACGCCTTTTAAGATCGGCGATAGAGTCTGCCTCGTGTCCCCGACTGCATTCTCCACGTTCACCCGGGCGAGGGCCGAGCACGTGGCTAGGGTCCCCGACCAGATTTCTCTTGAACATGCCGCAGGCGTGCCGGCCCAGTTCGTCACTGCTTGGCATGCCATCCACAACACGGCCAGGGCGCAGAAGGGTGAGAGCATACTCATCCACTCAGCTGCTGGTGGGACAGGACAAGCCGCCCTGCAGATTGCGCAGTTGACAGGCTGCGACATCTTTGCCACCGTCGGTTCAGACGAGAAGAAGAGATTTCTCATCGAGCATTACCGCGTTGCCGAGGATCGCATCTTCTACAGTCGCAGCACGGCTTTCGCGCAACAGATTCTTCGGCTTACAAATGGCCGGGGTGTCGACGTCATCATAAACTCCTTGTCTGGAGATGGGCTGCTCGCTTCGTGGGATATAATTGCACCGCAGGGCCGGTTCATCGAATTGGGAAAGAAGGATATCGCTGCCAATAATAGTCTTCCCATGCGGCCTTTTCTTCGCCGCGCCACATTCACAGCACTGGAGACTCAAGCTATGGCGGCTGATCACGGTGGCTTGGTCAAGGAGATTATCGACCAGTTGATGGACAAGTTTGCCGTAGGAAGTCTGCGCCCCGTGGAAAACTTTCAGACATTGCCTATATCTCAGATTCAGAAGGGAATGGGCATTCTTCAATCTGGCCAGAGCACCGGGAAGATCGTCTTCGAGATGGCGAAGGATGCGCTAGTGCCGGTAAGCACACCTTTTGTCGCCCTTTCTCACGTTCCTTTTCACGCTGACATGATCTTCTTCGAACAGGCCCGAATCCGAACCCAGTCATCCTGGCGCCTGGACGACACAAAAACATACGTCATTGCGGGTGGGACGGGTGGTATTGGTCTAAAGATCGCGGAATGGATGGTAAAGGACAAAGGCGCTCGGAACCTGCTTTTGTTGTCACGGTCTGGGTTAGAGAAAGGAGGCGCCGGCGCCGCGAAGGCTGTCAGCCAGCTACGCGAACAGGGCGCTATCGTCGAAGCGCCACAATGTGACATCAGCGATATCAATGCGCTGCGCCGAGTGATCGACAAACACCGCGGCTCCATGCCCCCGATCGCTGGTTGCATCCAGTCATCGATGGTGTTGAAGGTTTGTCGTCCAACCCTGAACTGTCTGCAACAGGTAGTATCAATGTGAGATTCTGACAAAAAGCTTCAGGATGCCGTCTTTGCAAACATGTCCCACGAGGACTGGGAAGCAGGCACGAACCCGAAGACACGCGGCTCCTGGAATCTTCACACAGTCCTACCTGAAGGCCTCGACTTCTTCGTCCTCCTCTCCTCGATAGCCGGGATCGTAGGCTGGCCCGGCCAGGCCAACTATGCGGCCGGAAACACGTACATGGACGCCCTGGCGCACTACCGCAACGCCCTCGGCGAGCGGGCCGTATCCCTCGACCTGGGAGTGATGCTAGACCACGGCGTGCTGGCCGCGAACGAGGCCCTGCGCGACCGGAGTGAGTGATCCCTGGAGTCATTTTCTACCCCTTCTAGTAAATTTTGAGCTCCCGTGCGGCATGTCTCGGGAGCGAGGTTCGCGTACGCGAGCCAAATCACTACCAAAAAGAGCAGGAACTGACTCCAGCGTTCGCAGTCCTCTCCACGGGGCTCCTACGGGGCGTTTACTCCTCCGAGCTGCTCGCGCTACTCGATCACTACTGCGAGCCCGCGAGCCGCCTGCGCGACGCCGCGGCCCAGGTAGCCATCGGCCTGACCACAGCGTCCGACCTCGGCACCTCCAGCACGCCGGGTCACCGCGCGGTCCTCTCCCTCCCGTTCTACAGCCACGCTTTCGCGGGCGCCGGCAGATCTAAGTTGGCAAACGGCGAGCAGGGGTCAGCCGGGAACGATGACAGCCCCGAAGCCCAGCAGAGACGAGCCTTCGCGTCGGCCGAGGCCGTCACCGACGCCGGCGTCATCGTCTCGCGGGCGCTGCTGCGGCGCCTGGTAGGCATGACGCCCGAGCTGCGCAACCGCATACCAGCGGAGGACGAGGACAAGTACCTGGACGAGCCGTTGCAGAATTTCGGGGTAGACTCGTTGCAGGCGATCGGCCTGCGAAGCTGGTTTGCGCGCGAGTTCGCGGCTGACGTGCCAGTTTTCGTTATACAGGGCGACCAGACTTTGGCGTCGCTTGGGCTTTGGGTCGCTGGGAGGAGTACACTGCGGTAGAGATTTGCGCACAATTGCTACATGTTAGCATGGATATCCATGTGAAAAAAAAAGGGACTGACACACACGAAGAACTACATGCTGGCGCCCAAAGCTGTGGCAGTGGATTTGTAGATGCCGAGCACATGCGACTTGATGGGACCGCCGGGAGCACTACCTGTTGGATTTAGGTAATTGTAAAATTTAAGGGGGTTGGCCAATTTCCATCCTGGTCTTGGGCGTCACTCCCAGATATTATTCCGGGTTATGATAACTTGGATCGTTATTTCTGCAGCTCGCTTTGCCTGTGGTTTCGACCAGCTATGGTCGAAGGACACCTAAAGGCTGTCCTGGCAACCGGTCAGGACAAGACTAACTAGATGGAATATTATCAAGTCCTTCTTTCCTGGTGCAGGTATGGAGGCCTTACGCGAGATTTGGGTCAGGGTCTTCATGAATGGGATGTCAGAGTCTCCCGTCTACACTGATGCTACGGGATGGAGGTCCAAAAGCTCTTCCGAAGTTATCGAAGAATTGTCTGGAAGGTGGCTATCATACGAAACTTTTTGGCAAGATTTCTATGGACAAGAGAGGGCCATGAAAGATGCGCAGATGCGCCTCGTTGAAGAGGTCCATGACAAAGTTCGAGACGGAATCCTGGTCACCCGGGCTCAAGTTGTTTCCGTCGATATTAGAAAAATCCAACCCCAAAAACCTTCCATGAGAAATTCGAAGCAGGAGCAATGCAGAATGTTCAGCAAGGAAGGTTGTGCCATTGACGAAATCTACATGGACCGTTGCCAATGGATCAAAGAAGCCCTTCATGGGGACGCTGAAACTTTCGAATGCATCGCTTTGTCCATATCAGCTAAAGAAGCCGAGGATAGTCAAAAACCTCAAGTGACAGGCACCAAGGAACCCAGTGCGGGAGACCACCATCGGGAACAGCCTGATGGATGGGTCTCTATTAGAAGAGTTCATCACTGGAGGCTGGAACCTTGCATTAATGCTCTTATTATCCGTAGATAGGATAGCTAGTGTCGCGCCTAATGCCCCTGCTTTGCCAGCAACAACCACAGAAATTACTAGAGACTCAAGCAATAGAGGATATAACTTTCCTAGCGTTAATTTTGTCTCGTTAAGAGCCATCAACACTTCAGTTGTGGCATTTGCCCCCGCCAGAGTGACAGTATGGCTTCTCATAATATGTAGAAACAGAAGAGCAAGACCAAGAACCCACGAGGATAATCAATAAGATTAAGTCCAACTAGCGACTATGGGGAAATGAGCAACACGTTGCGTTATGTGCAACCAGTTTCATCTGAATGCGCTAATCGCCCGTGGCGATTATTGCAAGGCCGAGAATTCCAGAGATGCCTTCATGATAACCAATCGAGGATGGCATCTAGGCGATTGTATTGTACTTCTTACGTCATGTCTATTTCTGTGGCTTTGAAGTTTAATGATCGATTATAATAACAACTATATTATTTCATTCCATCTGTCAGCCTCAATTTGCCACACAAAACCATTTCATACTGGGTGAAGATCTAACTATATAAGACAAAGGATAAGAATCCGATCATATTCTATCGACCTAGGATGCTAGACATGACTTTTAGAAGCCTATCACTACAATCTGTAGCGTCTTGCTTGTCCCCATTGTACCGCCATGCAACGAAACGATCCGGCCGAACTAGAACTGCTCCCTTCTCACTTATGTCTTTCTTCTTAGACCAATCATAAAAGACATCGCGATAGTCTTCTCCTCCTATACTATAGACTGGAATCTCCACCGACAGATCTTTGCGTACCTTGTCTGCCGCGTGAGTCCACTTCACCTTTCCGCCAATCCCAGTAAAGATCGTGAAACGGCCTTTGCCCGCCAGATCGTGAGTTGAGATCATTGGATCACTTGGCAATGCTTTTGACGCTCGAAGCCAAGCATGGGGCAGACGGAACCCTGGATAAGTGCTCTCCAAATAATGAAGATCCGCTTCTTCTGGAGTAGAGAAGATAGGTGGTGGATTCGGTTCGTCGTCAGCCCACACAGCCTTGGATTTATACAGCTGATTCATTTCGATTCCAAATCCTTGGCGCTCGGAGTCGAGCTCCCCAATGATTTGCTGAAACGCGGCTCGCGCTTCTGCGCCCTCTTCAGTGTCCTCCTCGAGTCGGTCAAGGATCTTGCGCTTCTTGGCTAAATCTGGCTCGAAGACGCCCATTAAGGAGAAAAGCTTTGCATGTATCCTCCCGGTGTCGTTGGTGCGTTTGACAACAGCCCTGCCGACTGGCTGTCTCTCATCGTTGAATGACTCTAGTAGAGAGGGAGAAGCTAGTCCTTTTCTTACATAACCTATCTTCCATGCGAGATTGTATGCATCTTGAATGCATGTGTTGGACCCGAGCCCATTGAAAGGCGGATGTCTGTGAACGGCATCTCCGAGGCAAAACACATTTCCACGACTGTACTGCTCCGCATAACAATCCCTGACCTTCCAAGTTGAGATACCCTTTACCTTGACTTCAACTGAAGCATCTCCAATGAGGTCTTTCACGTGTTCAATAATCTCTTCTTGGCTGGCAGTCACCTCAGTGACGCCTGGTTTGGCGAGCATGCTAATCATCCATTCAGAGAATGGTTTAACCTGGCGAGTAATTGCGATAGCACAGTAGTCTGGCTGCGGCTTGTCAGGTTTAATCAACATGGTTATCAATCCCGGAGAGTGTGCCATCAAATGGCTCTGCAACAGGCAGTAGTTAGCCCATCACTATTTCCCTTTATGGATCTTAAGGTGAAATTATGTACCAGATCTGCCTCAAACCAGACGTTCAAAGCAAAACCACCGCCTGGATTGTCGCTGAAGGGGAGTTGCACCTCGCGAGCAACAACGCTTCTTGCGCCGTCTGCACCGCAAACATAGTTGGATATCACTGTTAGCTCCTCGCCCGACAGGATATCTTTAATCGTAGAATGAACTTTGCCCGTATCTACGTCTTCGCGGCACGTGATGAACTCATAGTCCCAGCGAAGCTTGAAGCCGTTCTGCGTCGCAACTCGAAGCAAGATTGGTTCCAGAATGGATTGCGGAAGGTCTGCTTGCGCGCAAGGTGTTGCATTTTTGTACTCTCCCTGCGTTTAACAGATATTAACGGGTTTGGGTTATGCAGAGGTATTGACTAACCTCTCTATTAGGGTCATTTCCCGCATAATATGACCTTGACAGCTCTTCACCCGCCATTGTGTGACAGAAGCGATAGAATTTGATGAGTTCTTTTGGCGTGGCAACGTTCCGGCATTCACTCTCAAGCCCAATATCCCGGAGGCATTCTGCATTGTCCACGTTAGAATGATGTGCCTTCTAATAGGTTTGAATTTCGAGCACACCAAATGTTGCATTGTTCGTATAGTGGGCTCGTGGTGTTCTGGCTGTTGAAGATGCCTTGCTAATTATGAGTCCGGTTACACCTAATACTTCCGGATCAGTCTCTGTACATGCGAGCGATGAAGATGACAACTCACTGTACCGCGTCAAAAAACATCCTAAACTAGCCCCTGCGGGGCCAGCCCCAACAATCAGGATATCCGTTTCAATGCAAGCCATGATAATTGATCGGAGCGAACGGCGGCACGCGGTCGTGACGGAGTAGCACTTGAAGAGAATGATATTCTGCTCAGGGGTCTAGCATCCGAATTGACTCCTTTGCCGCTTTCCAGCGATTCGCTATTATGCCTGCTAATGAATGAGGGTATATGAGACTTCATTGACTAGGCTTAGTTGTATGAGCGAGGTGGGGAGACCTGGTTATATACTGGCTGCCTTTTGTCCTAGAACAGCAGATGCTATGTCACCTTGACCAAAATTTTCAACATTTGCCAAGGACCTATAAACGGCAATACGATACGATGAGTTTTCGATTTCCTCAGTTGATGGGCCCATTCCAAAGTCAGCTTAGTAAAGGACGTGATCCATGAGCGGCCTAGACCTTATTCAAGCTACATGTCGCGAGGATCCTAAAGTCCAGGTTTGGCTTACCTTGAAAATAGCGTGCAAGCCAAACATCACGACCATATCGAGCTCGAGCATCACCATAGAATATTGCGTCCATCCAAGCACCTCGCCTTCATTTGCATCTGTATCATATGTCCGACGACTGGATCGCGACTAGCAATGTACTACAGTAAGCGTTGTTGCTTGGCCTTTAGGCGAACAACCAATAGCCCACTTTCGGGGCTAAGTATGAGTTTGGACAATTGCCCTGTTATCGCGTGTCTTCATTGGCTACCTCCATTGCTAGGATGGCCCATTCCGACAGTCTCCACCTAGGAATCAACTTGTTGCTGTTTAGATACCATTACAAACATTTGGTTATACCCTCGAAAGGTAGGTTTATTCTGCCAATCTCTGAATTGGCGCCTTGTTGGAACATCTACATTTCTAAATCCTGCTATATAAGCATGGTGTTTCTATCAGCATGAAAGGGTAGCCCTAAGTATATTATTGTAACTTGTTTTAATTAGCTTTAGGTACATCTTCATCCTCTCGGCTTATTGGGTCGCGTTGCTATAGTAGAAAATAAGTCATGGCTACTATGGATGTTTGACGCAAGGGCTTTTGTTACACTAGCCGCTCCATAACGATTTTGTCGTGCCATGCTACTCTGATTAAAGAGCGACATGTCAGATTTAGAGTCTTTGAGAAGACACATCATTTGAGCGGTGTGTGACGTAAATAATGATACTGATAAAAATACACAGGTGAAAGAATATATCATTGGGTTTGGATATAGTTTGGTGAAGAATTCCTTAACACTGCAGGAAGTTACCATCCTCCGCAAAGCCGTTACTCAACAACCCGCTGGCAAAACGGCAGCCGGTGTATGTAACTAAAACGGACGGGGACCGAATTTAACCTAACAAGTAGGTCTATGTCTTAACCAATAAAGGCGATGTAAGTAAAAATCATAATGAGCTCTTCATGGACCTATGAGGGTTTTGGAGACAGCTATTCATGCTTGATTGTCACAAGAGTTCCTTGACTTGCTAGATCACCCACTCATCGACGAGATGATACCCTGGCTTCTCAGCGATCTTGCGCACATACGCACCTACTTCGTCAATATAACTCAGCCGGGGAACGTGCCGATGCAACTACACACTAATCAGGTTGCGACTCAGCCTCCCATCCGCGATGTGGCTTTCGGCATGAACATCATGTGGTTTCTAACGGACATTACGGAGAAGATTGGAGAAACGCGTATCTACCCGGGCTTATACCGAGGCAATGTGGCGCCAGAGGACATGTTCAACGTTTTAGGGAGTGTGGCGGCTGAAGGTTCAGCGGGCATGGCCCTTGTATTCTAGAGCCGGCTTTGGCACGCAACAGGCCTTAATCACGATGAGGAGGGAGGTGAGCGGCCAGCCACCCACATGTTCTTAATGCGCTTCTACGTACGCCAGCAAGAAAAAAACGGCGTATCGCTACGTAAAGAGCTTGCGTCGAAGCTTTCTAACTGGCATAAGAGGTTCATGGGCTTCCATACTAATGGCGCCTAGGGTGGCATCAATGGAGAAGTGTGAGAGGAGGTCTATGTCCTAGGAAGAACGGCTGTGTTGGTAGATTGCGTGTATAGGTTGACTAGGACAGTCGTCAAATCATGGGTAACACCGGTCAGTATACTGAATCATTTGTTCTCTATTGTGAAAGTTACTTAGCTCTTGACACATGCGTATACCTACTGTAAAGGTCGTACCGATAATGATATTACTAAGAGTACAGCGGTAAAATCTATCTTCGTTTCCTCCCACTCACTCAAACTTATCCTCTTCTAGCATCATTATCCGATACTCGGTGTAGTCTTTGTTATTAGAAACACAGTCAGAACAAGGTTACTACGGCCCCGACGTCTCTGAAATCTTATATGAAAAAGCACAGTAACCTGTAGTCAAACCTGTGAGTGCATCTACTTAAACGGGCAGTGATATGTTGGAGCCAAATGGCATTTTCAATTTGACCTTCTCCTTTGAATCTAATAGATATATCGAAAGTTTAGGTTCTCTCTGTCAGTCATATCGGCAAAAGCAGTAGTGTCTAAATCTCGACCCTCGAGACCACCTTCCATAGCAGCCTGCAGCTTATCCCTGCGACGATTCTCTCTTCTAAGAGTGAACCAGAATGTGATAATAAGGGCTACTTCGATAAGATGTGAGACAATCATCGACCATATTCCAAGCTCGTACTGTGGTGCTTGGCTTGTCAGGTAAAAGAACGGCCCGACAATCTATTAAAACTTGTTAGTAAAATGCCATACTCATAGTAAGCGTCTAAGGTCAAAGGGGCTGTCATAGCCGTAGAACGAGTTGAGTAATTGACGTACTATCATGTCATTAGCAAAGACTCTGATTCATTTATACGGATACAAGGAGAACTTACCATTACCAGTACAGTAGCCAAGGAACAGGACAGCATTGGTGACAACCTTCTTAGTGTGGCCGGCCGTATTTGCAGTCTGAAGGGAAAGGACCATGACGAACGCAGCATTGTAGGGCCCAGTCAGGTAATAGGCGATCAGTCGCCCAGCTTGCTGGTCTGTGGGGATGAAACGCAGACCAAATGCGCCGGCAATGTTGGGTATCAGGAATATGAGAATGAACATGCAGCGTCTGTTAACAAATCGATCGTTGAGGTAGACGCACGTCAGAATACTGATCGCGATTAAAATTCCGTAGGGGATCTGCAATAGTGTGGTTCCCAGCTGACTGAACCCAAAGCCCTTAATGATCAAGGTGCCGAAGTTAGATATGCCGCCATTAGGAACGTTGCAGACGAGGCCGAGGACGAAGAAGAGGTATATCTTGATGTCAAGGAACGCTTCTTTGACTTGATACGCTTTGAGGTGCTTGTTCTCAATTCCAGTCTGGTTTCCTCTTAATCGCTGGACTGCCATGCGTTTTTCCACTCGAGTGAGGCCCTTCGCTGTCACTGGAGAGTCAGGCAGGAAGATGAACATAACGATTCCCCAGGTAGAACAGAGGGCTCCAATGATCAGGAACTCGTACTTCCACGACGGGAGAGCTCCCCTGATGTTACCAATCGCTAATGTCATAATCAGCTAAGCCCAACGTTGGAAGAATAAGTTTACTGACCATAACCAAGCAATCCACCCAGGGCAATACCAAAACCATTTGCAGTATACCATAGACCCATTCGAACTGGCTGCTGCTTTCTCGTGTACCACATGGACGTGATCAGCATGAAAGAAGGATCAGCACAAGCTTCTGCTGCGCCAGCCAGAAAGCGAAGAGCTAATAATTGCCCAAAGTTCTTCGCAGCCGCTTGGAGCATGAGGAAAAATCCTTAGGAGAGTTAGCGCGTCCTATAACCACGAGACAAGTACATACCCCAAAGGAAAATATTGACGCCCAGATATTTTCCTATTCGTGGTCAGAGCCATCATTCAAGCTAAGGGAGTAAGCGTAGGTACCAATTGGGAGGCGCTGCATCAGAAAATTCGTGGGAAACGCCCAAAATAGAAATCCGAAGTAGAACACGGAGCTCAGCCAGTTATAGTCAGAGCCTTGTAGATTAAGGTCTTCCCGGATTCCAAAGATTGCTATACTATGTTAGAAATCCATCAAATGGTATTCTCGAAAGAGCCAAGAAGGAGACCATACGGACCTGCATACGAGAGAGTCGTTTTGTCGATGTAAAAGAATGCGTAGCAAACAGCGAGATATGGGAGAATCATGAGATCAATCTGTAGTGCCTAGGAGTTAGTCACTCTAGCTCATGATGAAGAACAATTTGCTCCCTCTCACCTTTCGGACGAGCCTCCTTTCTTCATCTGGATCGACAGGCTCGTGAATCTGCTCCGGGGAGTCGAACAAGGCCATTGCGACATCAACATCCCGAGCTGCAATGCCTTTCGGCGCTGGTGGATCGCTTGTACGCTCATGATGGGTGGCCGGGGCGGGCCCAACGTCATCAGCTTTAGTCATACTACTGACTATGTTCCTACTCTGCTCGGGACGCCACGAAGCTCCAGACCTGGTAAGTTGCTATAAAGAAGATGGTGCTTTGGGAATTCTCCCTAGCCAATGTCGAAGCTGGGAGAAAGGATGTCCTGATGAAACTAAATAGGAAACCCGATGAACATCAAATGCGGAGGAGAGCATTGGGGCTCGGCCTTCGCTACAATTGCCCCGCGTTATGATATCCACGTCTTGGGGAGAATGATTACCACCTTCTCTTAACACTTACAATCAAAACGACCCCAAGAACACCACAAAGAGAGTAATCATAAATAAATGATAAAATTCCTATATGCGCGCCTTGCTTTTGTTTGTCATAGAGCCAAAATTTTTGGCTGGTCTCGAAAGAATTGGTAAAGGCCTGGGGATTGGGAATAATACAACTGTTAGGGAGGTTGGGAGTGTCAATCATTCTTTCACCAACTTGGATGTCTCTACATGACTCGGTATTCGCGAATCCCCCCATCTTGGATCTTGGCTTCCCCGCGATATCTGTTACTAGCGTGCGGGGAGAGAGGGTCATCGTTCTGGGTGCTGATCCAAAATGAACTTTGGGGTTTGGTGGTCACGGACTTGGCATGCTTTTATGGGCAATGACTGTGTTCTCTTGTGTCTTGATGAATCCACCGCGACCATCTATTCTTCCCATAACATAGATCCCAGACCTAACCACCGTCCTGGTAAGTTTCCAAGATGTCGAAACCAATTGGGTTGCTCGCGCTCCAAGGTAATGCGCATTGATTGTATAATAACCTCGTTCGATAGGTGGTCGTCGCGAAGGTAATTACCTAGCAGGTATATATATATTTATATATATGTAGATACTTGATAGAGCCTCCAATTCACAGTGGGCATTGACACGTAGTTTTCTGTTAGCTGAACCATGACGATGCGCACCATCAGTAGGTGATTGTGAATTTGATTCAGATAGCCTCTTATAATCAAGGTTCCATAGAGCTGTATCAGTTTTCGGCATTGATATGTGTTAAACTCATATGAAATTAATTAAGTGCAGGAACGTTGCATTATCTTCTTTAGATAATAAGCCCGCTCTCCATTTAAGAGTAGTGTCTTTAGTATGTTAATGCTACCCTGTCTACTTTTAAAATGAAACGGTAGTGAGGTGCGGCACGATGTGGCTTTACTCAATCTGAAGGCTGGTAAGTACTTCAATAAGCTTGCTATTATTATGCCGGGATGACGGGCCACTTTCCCACGCCGACCCGTTCGGAAGGGGGCATTCCATTCTTCACAACAGGGTGTTACCCTCTGGCTATATCAAGATCGTATCAGATCGTCATTAATAAATGAATGCTGCGGCTTGGCTTGCGGAACAAACCAAAGTTGGGAAATTGGAGTACAGAACATGTCCGCGAACACACACATGAATATCACAAACAATCCTATATAAATCGACCATGTAAACTGCACTATTGCACCATTGTCATCTCACATCTTACACCAGATCAAAGTGTGTTAGACGAAGAGAACACAATAACTAGTCACAATGGCTAGTAAGACTTTCTTCCTCAGTTTCGCCCTCTTGGGTATCTCCGCAGCACAAAAGCCCCTAGGTGGTCCCGACAATCACCCAAAAGTCACAACATACAGGTGCACACAGGCCGATGGATGCAAAGAGGCAACCAACTACGTTGTCCTGGATTCTTCTGCTCATTGGGTTCATCAAGTCGACAGCAATGAGGGCTGCGGCAGCTGGGGAAGTGGCCCGGATCCCACAGCTTGTCCGACCGAGGAAGCATGCGCTCAGAACTGCGTGATGGAAAGTCAACAGGACTACAAGACCATTGGTGTCACGACTAGCGGCTCCTCACTGCACATGGAGCAGATCGTCAACGGCAATGTCGTCTCCCCCAGGATATACTTGCTTAACGAAGCCAAGGACAAGTACGAGATGATGAAGCTCACCGGCGGAGAGTTTTCTTTCGACATCGATGCTACACATCTCCCGTGTGGCATGAACAGCGCCCTTTATCTTGGCGAGATGTTGGAAGACGGCGGTAAGAGCGACCTCAACCCCGGCGGTGCCACTTGGGGCACTGGCTATTGTGATGCCCAGTGCTACGTCACTCCATTCATCAATGGTGTCGTAAGTGACCCCTGTCTTTCTCCGAATTTCGGTATAATGCATCTGACAAGTAGCTCCTAGGGAAATGTTGATGCCAAGGGTGCATGCTGCAACGAGATGGACATCTGGGAGGCAAATGCTCGATCGACTCAGATTGCCCCTCACCCCTGCAACCAGACCGGCCCGTATCTTTGTTCCGGAGACGAATGCGGCGCAAACGGCGTGTGCGACAAGAACGGTTGCGGTTGGAACTCGTACCGCCTTAGCCAGCCTGAGTACTACGGAGAGGGAGCAAACTTCGCCGTCGACACGACGAAGCCGTTCACTGTCGTGACTCAGTTCCCTGCAGACGCCAACGGCACTCTAACTGGTATTCGTCGTCTATATGTGCAGGAGGGCAAGGTCGTTAAGGCTCTGACAATCGATAAAGAGGGCGTCCCTGCAGTCGATTACGAGACTGATGAGTACTGCGGCGCAACTGGTGCAACTGCATTCATGAGATTGGGGGCTTTGGCTGGCTTTGGCGAGGCGCTGACCCGAGGCATGGTTCTGACGTTCAGTCTTTGGTGGGATGAAGGCGGCTTCATGCACTGGCTTGACAGCACAACCGATGGTGCCGGCCCTTGCAACGCGACTGAGGGTGATCCGAAGGTAATCCGGGCCATCGAGCCAGCTCCCCAGGTCACGTTCAGTAACATGAAATGGGGCGAGATCGACTCAACATTCTCCTCGGCTTAAATGCCGAATGAGGCTTATGTTAGACTATTGAACAGTTAGTACGAGTAGACTAAGATAGATGAAGTACCATGCATTGCTCTAATGCTTTAAGGCTCGGATATCGCCTAACAAGTGGCTGGAACCAACAGCCCCCAACGGAATCATCGGCGCAGCAATCTCTCGTAATGTGACCTTGTTCTTCTCGCGCATAATGAGGCTCTCTCAACCCAACAAGCGGTCACTATTTTTGCGATTGACATAAGCACCCCATGCACGGGTAAGCGACAGTCCAATCCGATTTGTCGGTCTATGCAACGACAAGGATATAAAGAGGATTCATGCTGTTGTAATTGGCGACAGTCAGCTGACGCGCATACCATAAACTCCATTTCGGTGTAAGCAGTGAGTGAGTCTGCCTGGATGATATTGACTAAGTTCTGAATATAAAAGTCGGTTAAGAATGAGCAATAATAACACTGACGGCCAAAAACGCAATATCCTATCCTGACTTTATACAATCGTTTTTCACGCTGAGTTAACGCTCTCAACCTTCAAACTCTCAATTTATTCGCACTCGTTCTGCGCCACTCAGAAGATGCATGTAGCGCAGTTCACCATCAGCGGCAAGCACGAAATTGCTCGTGGTCGACCGACTAGTACTCATTCATGGCGGTAAGGGGATTGATAAAGGTTGCTAAGGTCAGTTAAGTGAAACCAACTCTCTTGGGAGATTTGCTCACGCGGAAAACCAGGACCATTAAGATTGTGTGTCCCGTTCCGTTGGTTCCGTCTGTCCGTCGCACCATCTACCAACAGTGAGACCGTGGCCAACAGCATTCCTATGTCGTTAGGAAGGCGACTTCGACATGAAGCCTTCTTCTAGACGCGTTCCGCCAACGGTTTCTTTCAAAGGCCATTCATTTCTAAAGGCCCCTCGCATCTTAAAAATGTCGATATATATTCTTGAGAACGCTGGACAGCCTATGATACCTTCGGGGGAAAGCTTCTCAAGCGGCGAGGAATGGTCATCTGGTAAACCGTTGGGAAGTACAAGTCGCCGGGGTTGCCCAAAAGCGGCCACTCGATCGACACTGTATTGCTGGGCATCTCGAAGCCACAATAACAGGCTCATCCACCTCTGTTATTGATGCCTTGGCGCATTGTGCTTCTCAGTTCAGCAACTAGTTAATTCAAAAAGAAGCAGGGTATAGCGCATGCTGTGCTACAGAGTGGTGTACAATATTGCACTATCTTCAATATACGTTATAATATTTGTCTTCTCCCATAAAATTCTTTTGGCCGATAGATCTTTCCTTGTATCATGTACGTGATACACTTCCGCGGAAAATGAGGTAGCTTGTCCGAGAGATGCAGAAAATAGATGTTCCCACTGGTACGATTAGTCGTCGGCCCAAAGCCACAAAAGCCACGATTGCTGCCTCCGGGGAATGATTCTAAGAGGAGAGAGGATGCAGACAGGGATGTCTTCTCGTAAGGATACCAAAGCAAGCTTAGAAGTCATGAACATTTCGACGATATATTAAGAATTGTAAACCCAAGTTTGGTTATGAATTATTCGTGTGCTTTATTAAATGACAAGGAGACCATCAGATTCTATTGTCCATAGATGTACCTAGAGGTATGGTTAATATACTTATGTACATTTACTTCCAACGTTGCTTCGTGGGTCGTGTAAAGTTCCAGGGAACCGCCTTGGATGCCGAGCCCTTGGTAGAGATCAAAGATAATCGTATATGAGACGGCTCTTGCCGTATTTGTGCATTTCTTGGGCTGTGTTGGTTCTTTTTCGCGCCGACAGTTACCATCGCCCAACCAGCGTAGATGGAGTATGCACCTTGATTCAACATCACCAACAATTGAGTAAATGACACTCTTTATTGGTTGTTAGGTTTCAGGCAAGCCCGAAACATGTGCTACCTATGACCAGACGAACCCTCACTTCACGCACACGGAAAGACACGTCGACGCACCCGTATGATGTGTCTCACGTGCCCCTCGAGCCGCCACTGTCTGCTCTGGACCTTTTTCGAGCACCCATCCCTGTGAGGATCATGTGAGAGATTTCAATATTTACGCAGATATTCCTCGGCATACGTTTTTTACGGCCGGCTCTGTCCAATCATGTCAGATGGTCAGGACGAAAGCCAATGATAACCTCAATTTGCATCATTGTTTATGAGATGGCGGCCCGGCGGCTTGGGATCGTGTGATCGTTCTTGATGTCCGAGATTTCCTGAAGTAGCACCGTATGGTTGATAAGCGATGCATCAATGCTATTCGTTCACAGGAATGCAGAGCTCAAGGTAGGTAAGTGAGCTACGTGATCATGAAAGTGCCTCGGGACCGTTCAAGAGGATATTGTTAGATAGTTACTGTTGGTCACTGTTCAACACTTGTCTCATCCAAGCCAATACAAGCAGGAGTTAGTGGTTAGTGGTCTGTATATATGACTCTGTCGTCCACTGCTCAATTTCCAAGAGTCTATTTGATCTCTATATCACTCGCGTGAATGGGTATGGAATTATGGACGACAAATTTTATTATCTGTACTGGATTCTCCCAGCTATATTCCTCTGCTACTACATCATTGATGTGGCAAAGACCTGGAAGTCCGCGAAGAAAATTCCTATCGCGGGAGACCTCCCGGCACTAGCACCTCGATTTATTCTTAATCTTATCTTTGCCACAAGGGCCTCAAAGCTCTGTCGAGACAGTTACCAAAAGGTGAGACAAGAATGGCTACCCGCTAGCGCAATCCGTGCTTACATATATGATGACTTAGTTCAAAGATCGAGCTATCCAGTTCATTCGCAGCGACGGGAATGTTCTTGTCCTTCCATTCAGTGTTCTCTATGAACTCTCAACGCTCCCAGCCACGGTCGCTAGTCCTCATGATGGCCTCGAAAACGAGTTGATGGGGAGATACACCGGGATCAGCCTGATCCTAGACAGCAGGCTTCACCACGCCATCGTTCAGCGGAGGTTAACACCCCGACTTCCAATGCTCGTGCCAGTGCTGGAGAAGTCAATTAACTCTGCCTTCCAGAAATGTTTTCCGCGAGCAGATGATTGGGTTGTTATGATGCCCTATGAGGTGTTTGGGAAGATCTCCACCAGATCCAATGCCCCAGCACTCGTTGGGCCATCGTTTTCTGAGGACCCTGAATGGCTTGATGTTGCTTTCAATTATACCGAGCATTGTAAGCGCCATCTATTATCCATGCTCAAGTCTTATTTACCCTAACTCCTTGCAGTGATGCAGACAACAATCTTCCTTCGCATGCTTCCACGCTGGATGCAACCCCTCGTGGCGCCCGTGCTGCCCTCCTACTGGAGATGCCGTCGTTGTCTTCAAAAAGCACGAGAGATCTTATATCCCAAGATTCAGGAGCTTCTAGAGGTCAACGATCGTGGTATCTTGGACGCTTCGGACAGTATGAAGGAAGAAGACACGAATATCCTCAGCTGGCTTACGAGAAGCATAAAAGGCAAGGACCGTAACCCAGCTTCTATTGTCCATGTCGAGATCCTCCTCTCGTTTGCTTCCACGCACACGTCACTAACCCGCATTGTCAATGCAATATACGACATTATGGCATCGGACCCATCACTTATAGAGGAATTACGTACCGAAATTGAGACTGTTGCTGTCGATGCTAAGGGCTGGAGCGATATGCCATATGACCGTCTACACAAGCTCGACAGCATGTTACGTGAATCTCAACGCACATCACCCACCGTACTGTTGGGTATGAAGCGCCTCTTCAAGCAGTCACATACCTTCCATAATGGTATCCACGTTCCTGCAGGGACATTTACAACAATGATGGTTGCCGAGATTGAGAATGACCCCGAACACACCCCCAACCCGGAGGTCTTTGATGCATTGCGATCGTATCGCGAGAAGCAGGTTCTAGGGCTAAGCGGCCCAGCTGCTAGGGATCTTGACTTCTCAGCGGCCACAAGAACTGCACTTGGCTTTGGATTCGGACGCTCCGCCTGCCCAGGACGCTTCTTTGCCAGTCTTATCATCAAGATGGTCTTTGTCAAACTACTCACCGAATATGAATTTTCTTTCCTACCAGGAGAGGGCAGGCCTCAGACCACAAGCTTACACGACTTTCTAATTACGTCTCCAACGCAGAAGATACTAGTGAAGAGGAGAGCGGAGGCATTTTGTCCATTTTGAGCAAGAAGCAGCGGGTGCTTCACAGATATGTACAAGGCCGGTTCCCTGGAGATAATGAATGATTGCAATGCCTTACCAGTTCTGATCATCATGCGAATTTATTCATTCTACTTTATATGGATTTAGAATATTCCCATATATAAGAGCATAATCCACCACTAATACATTGACTCGCTTATACTTCGAACTGTAGTATCACAGGATGAACCGCGCAGGGTACCAGCCTTTTGCAACGCAGTGGTAGGCATATTTGCTTGGGTCAAGAAGAACATTGGCCAAACGCGAACCGATCAAGCGACAGAGTCAGAAAATAGAAACGGACTGTGCAGGGCTTAGCGTTTTCATAGTTTGTTACTTTGGAAATTGTGTGTGCTGTAGTGGCTGACATGTTGGTCGCCATGAGAAGTCATGATTTGATTCCAAAACAGCTAGATGTCGGGAATCGAAGAGCAAAGGAGTCGAATACGGAGCACTGAGGAGGCGGAGCAGACCCTGTAAAAAAGCTGAAATATCAGCAGGATAGACTCGATCATTTATTTTAGCCTTACCCGTCCAACATAAGCTTGAACAGGGCAAGGCACACTGCTGTGTGAAATGTTTGCTAAGACAGAAGGCTAGAAAGGGGATCGCCAGTACCAAGACCTAAACCAGTGCCAAGAATGCACCCAAAAAACTAACGTAGAAACAGAGATGGAATCAGTCTGAACAACAACTGACAAACTATTCGATTATAGGCGCCTCAAATTTTCTGTGGTCTCGCTAGGGACGATACGCATCTGTGGTACAATGGCGAGCGTTTGCCAGACAATGTTATGAAAAAGGTTGCTCCCGTCTAGGTTTTCTCAAACGATCACCCAAACACTCCAAACCAAGCCACTCTCTCATAATCTTATGCGCATTCGAAGACAGCACTCTTGCATGCTGCTTAATCGATCACTACATTGCCTGTTAGCCGACTTCCGGTAAAGGGATAAGGTGCAACAGGTTGAGGATCACTACCTCCAACAATGTGGCAAGCTTAAACGAACTGTCGATCCGCTATCTTCGCTGCTTACCGCTCTTAAAAAGCCACAGAAAGGACATGAAATAATGGGGTCTAGGATAACCAGAGATCCTAGAAGAACTAAAAGAGAAACGGCCGCGACTCGCACCAAAATACCTGATGTCTAATTGCCTGGAGAGCGTATTGTTCAAGCCGGATTAAGACCAAGTCAACGAGAATCACAAGGATGAAAAAATCACCTCAGCTTACGGCGCCTGAGACAAGGAAGAAAGTTGTCGGTGTCGTGACAAAAGCTAGGTTATTCAGAGCGAACCCCACGATATGCGTGTACACTGTGGTCTGATCGCATCCGGGGGCGGCGTCATCATGGATGCCATTTCCCGAGCCAAGCTTTGCCGAGATCTTAGTGGTGACGTGTTTTGTGCTAAATTGGAGGCAGCTGGATTGATGGTCAACTTTCCTTGTATTGTCATAAGAAGGATCTGTGATTATGCAAATTCACACACGAATAAAAATGTCATGGCAGATGAGACGCTTATTGTGTTCACATTATCATCACTATGGGGGCATTCTCACTCTTGGACAACGAGCAGCACTCTAGCCAACGTGCTGACCTCAATATTTACGAGATATACAAGACTAGGCTTCTAAGATTTGTTCTCACAGCGCGATCTCCTTTACGGCTGTTTAAATTCACGGCCAATTAGGGAACTAAGAGGAGATCTCGACGCGGCTTTTATGTCGGCGAACCGAGGACTACATGAATAAGAAAATTTTTATCATTGCGTGACTTAATGACTGATGGTATCTGTATGTACCGTATATATAGATAGTCTCACCCACGTCTAGTATTTTTAAAAAGTTTATAACAGGACGTCAAATAAGGTGTGGTAGTCAGGACGCTTCACAAGCCGGAATACTGCAAAAGAACCTGCGTTCTGTAGTGTGATAGTGGAAATTTAAGATCAATCTAGATAAATGATGATCAAGAAGGAAGCTAAAATTAAAAGCGAGTGTGGACTATCTAGATAGGGAATCCTATGAGTACCTAAAGGGTACTCTACTTGTGGGTCATGTGACTGCCACCACATAAACCAAGCTAAGCCATAAATAAGAGATCTCAATGTTGAATTGATAATCCTATAGATATGCAAAGCGGACATCTTGATACCAGTAGATTTTCTGAAGGCAAAGCCTTATTTGGAGACACGAGTCCTTTCATGTTCTTAACACTGGACCGAGAAAGACCCGATGCGTTCACCTTGGGCGTAGCCGCGGCAGGAGTTCACAGCGTTAACGTGAACAGGGCTACCCTGGCAGCCAGAACCAGTAAAGTACGTAGCTATAGTAAGTGGAAAGATAAGTATGTTAGCGATCGTCATCTTTTATTGAGGAATGTATCTGAGTCGACTTACTGCTGCAACCGCCAAAGTTAGTAATCCTCAAGCTGCTAACCGACGCTAGGTTGGTGCAACTAAATCCATCAGGTACAGTCCAGAAGAGCTGGCCACCTTGGCAGCTCGTGCCTGTGAAGGTCTGTCCTGCCCATGAATTGGCCCTCTTCGTCAAGCTGCCGTCTTCAATGGTCGTACCCGACGGGGTAGAGGGGGCAGCGTCAATGACGGCTACGCCGAGGAGGACGAGGAAGGCGGTGGTGAACTGCATGGTCGATAGATTCACGAGCTTTTTAGGATGTAGAGTAAGTTTGATATGAGGAAAAGGACGGAGGATAAAACTTGGAGTGGTGCGTTTGATGCTACTTTCGACTTGTAATGAGGGAGATCAAGAGGGGTTTATATACCCAACAATCTTGTTATGAGACTTTAAACCAATCTTTCTTTCTGTTAAGCAATTCGTATAGATAAAGTCATCAAGTAATGTGACCTATACATACCAGGCCCTTGTAGTAGTTGCAGCATACATAGTACAAAATTAACAGATACTACTGTAACAGGAAAATGATACAGACTTGGCAGACTTGGAAGACTTGGAAGACTCGAAAGTGTTATTAAGCTTATTAAAGTAGCATAAGCATTATTAAAAACCTACATCTGTTCTAAGCTGATGCCCATTGATAAAGCCATTAACAGAAATAAAAATGATTAGACTAAATCAAAGTAATTGCTTTTCAAGTGAAGTCGGACATAATTTTTTAACTTTCTGATCCTATTATTAATTCTGAGTCAGCTTCGTTAAGTGTTACTTAACTATCATAGAGAGCACATAGATCGTTGATACTGGCAATGCATTAACAGTTCCGTTTTTGCGTCATAATTATGAGCCCTTGATACTTCCAGCTAGTTAGCGCAATAGCAATACCAATTGATTGTGACATATACTGTATACAAAAACTCACCATCTGTGGACCTTGGCAAATGCTCACCACCTTGGCATATGCCCACCCAAGGTTAAGTGTTCGAATCCGCGAAGCGGATCGAACGGCAACTTCGCAATGGGCCGGTCTTGCTACATACCGCTGAACATGTAAAACGGGTACAATATGTGAGTGCAGAGATCGTTTCGTAAAAACAGGCCACCACAATTTGGAGAGTGTGTCACGGAGAGCATATATATCGCCAATGCTGACAATGCATTAACTGTTCCGTTTTTTGCGTCATAAAATCACTAGTAGCCCATTACAATATCATCTGACTTGACATTTCAGAAATGCACAGATACATCCTATAACAGTCTTATTCAGGACCTTAAGGTCGTGTTTGTACAGATATAAGCAAGTCTAGGTCATTTTACATTAAGAAAGTCTCTACTATATTATTATTAGTATATACAAGTAGTTTTAGTGTATGTTCCTTGGAGTTGTCTAATAGAGTGATCTTCCCTGGTCTGTCAACACATATAGCGTAGTATTAATAACTTATGTTACTGCCATCTCGGCCGGCAATTTCAGTATATTACCCTATATTTAAAAACTTATAACTTAGATCAGTCGCTAACTTACATAATCGCTGGCATGTTTTGACCGAGATGGCAGTGGAATATGCTAGGGGGGATTACAGAATTCCTTTTATCATATGATAGTTATGAACCCAAATAGCTCAGTGGTATATTCAACCACACTTTATATTGCGCTAGCTAGCTACTACACTATGCCCAGTCTGTATCATGATCTACCGGTTTTGTTCCCTCTGCCAGCAAGTCGAAGAGCCATATTCTACCAGACGAAATCAGAAACTGAAACCAGCTAACTGATTCTTGAATCAATGACCGGTCGATGAAGTGGTCAGACCAAAGTCTTCCCCATTCTCGTAGTTCATCGCCTTCCGCATAGCTCTTTGGTGGCGGTTTTGGTGCCCACTCCAGGCCAGCATCTGCTGTAGCCTTAGCTAAGAGGGCTACACATTTGGCGCAAGCTCGCTTATGCTTGCCATGATATTCCCATGCACCGTACCGCCCGACTGTGAAATGCATGTATACCACTGCCCCAATACCGTATAAGCCGGAACGAGGATGAGTGAGCACGTCCTTTAGCATGGTCTCCAAGAAGGCATGGAATGGCGATGCAATTCCAAACCCATAGACAGCCGAAACGCCGTTTTCGTAATTGCCAGCGGCTACGTCGCACCTCCAGTCAAGCAAGTCATGTGTGGCCATCATGGCAATCGGAGCAACCAGGGCATCCACGAGATCGCACTCGTCGAAGTTATACTGGCTATAAATCGTGCTACACCCATTGATTGCTCTCCAGGCCATAGCCGCTTCGATCGGCCGCAGCGCTCCAGTCCCGTCGCCAACCGCTTGCTTGGCGGTTCCATCCACAAACACGTTGAGGGCTCTCCCACCGTATTGGTATGCTACGCCGGCTGAAATGGCAATCATGCGCAGTCGGACGTCGTAGTCTTCTTCTGTGAAGCTACCGAGGTCGTCACAGACAGATAGGTGAGAGATGTATGCTGCCTGTACCGCTTTATCCACGGGGAGAAACCATGACATGGCTAGAGAGCAACAGAGAGATGCACTTTGGTAGCAGGTAGCGGCAAGGGGGCTGGATTGCGGATAGAATGAGGCTCCGACCTTAGCATCATGACGATGACGCAAATAGCTCGCCTTCTTGTTGACATGGGAGATTGCAAGTCTATCACCGTTGTAGTGGCGTTTGATGATAGAGGCCGTCCCCAATTGGGCGGCGCCGATAGTTTCCGCACCAAACCGCTTCAAAAGTTCTTTGTGTAGCTCTGAACAAGAACGTATCCATGGAGATGACGCCCTCTGCGCAGTGTCCTCAGGCTCAAGGATAACTTTTCTCCCATATGCCATAGCATCGTCCCAAGCCTGGTTCTTTGCAATGGAGATGGTGCCGAGCAGTGACTCGAGACCGCTTTTCAGGGTCGTCTTATACATAGTCTCAAATGCCTCTGAGTAGCTTCCCAATGCATAGCATCCTAAATTGTCGTCAACATTGTCCAGCAGTCGATTCATATCCTCGTTGAGCTTTTCATGACTAACTCGGCAACCATCAACTGATGTGCCGTTAGTATTTGCTGCCATCGGATCGTTGGTGAAATATAAATCTAGTAAATAGGCCAGTTGTGATTGTAGGAGTTGGATATATCTCACTGGGTTGAGCACAGAGGAAGGGTAAATACGAAGTAAAAACTAGAGCGACTGTACTTGCATTATATAATCTAGGCAAGGACGCTTTATGGCAAACCCGGCCCAGGAGTCGGTCAACCGCAGAGATCTGGCGAGAACCTACCGACAGCGATGTAAGGTTGCACTGAAAGGGAATATTGGAAAAGAGAATTGGGGCATTTCTCTGCGTTTCCTTGTTGTTGCTAATAGCTCAAGGATGTATTTGATTAGTTGAGACTTGCATATCGGCTTCACCGTTTCAGCCAGCCTCACACACACAGCAAGCATTTTTTGCCTAGTTCTTGCTGTTACACTCGACATGATAAGAATCGTTACAATCTGCTGCGTGTTTACACTGCATCTGCTGTGCCCACATATAGTCAGCTGGCACCTAATTACCCCATTCATTCATGAAGTGTACAACTATTTTGTATGTGTACTTTATGAAACCTTGAGACTGTAAAGAAGCGCTGAGTTCGAAGTCTTGCAATTAACGCATCCATACCTAAATCACATACAAAACGAAGAAGAATTAGTCAATTGATTACCTCTCTGCTTCATCCCATCAAAAAGTCTGCACTTTATTGCAGCTATTGCAGCCATCGCAGCCATCGAAACTATTTCACTCCATTAAAGCTATCAAAGCCCTTTGCAATCGCTGTTGAAGCTATTGTTCGTAGTCGCTAATTAGGGCAGTATTCAATCCATATAAGTAGATGGGGCAGGTGCCCACAGCTGACTATATGTGAGTACCAGCAGCCCTGGAGATCCATGGATGCAGTGTTGCCCATTATTATCTGCCAAGGCGCTCTAGTCTAGGGTGGGTCAGCTCTTGGCTCTTTCAAGTTGTTAACATCCAACCCGCCTTATCATTGGGGTAAGCTAAGAAATCGAACGTTCTCGCCAAACAACATCGTGACAACGACAGGATCTTGCATAACAGTAATACGGGTATCTGGTAGGCAGTTCCAGTATACCATTCCAGGTCGCACCAAGTAGATAACACCTCTACACATATATGGTGCATGTCCTGAACAGGTAGCGTGCGCTGTATGATGCAAGCTGAACTTGGTCAGCTGGGACTCAAAATCTATACCTATCATGCTCTCGCTAACGATAATCCCTGGCCTGCATGCAACAGCTCTACCATAACGCACAGAAATGCCATTATGGGCCATATTGGACTTTTACCATAAGAGCTGAGCTGTGGGTTAATAAAAATCGGACATCCCTATTTGTTAAATGATGTAAACAAACCTCGGCCTGCAGAATGGATAATCTTACCTACTTCATTTCGTCACGGGCAATCGTTGAATCCTTGCTTGCTCAGCTAAGAGTTATTCCAATTAAAGGCAAGGCATTATACTTTCGGAATTAAGCGTAGCTATTCAATGCTACATGATTTCCTAAAGTATGGTCAGCCTGGAGTCAAGGCGCCGATAGTAAACGGAGCACCGGCAGTTACAATTCGAGGGCGGTAAAGACTACTACACCGCCACATGAGTCAGCAGACCCCTTTGTACCGAGTGTTCAATATTGCAGAACCAGATAAATGGGTTGCAAAAGTCGAACAGAGTCCGCGAGACAGCGCAGGCGGATGCCTACGTAAGACTCGCCAGCAAGCTGCGAGAGATGCTGACACACTGGGCGAGACAGTATGGACTCGGTGCTTGGAAGCAAACTGCTAAGTAAGTTTCAACAATTCCTGTTTGGCATTATTGCGAGTCTGATTATGTAGGGTACAAAGCAGCTAATATCATGCCCTAGATAAACTATCCAGACCACGAGAGGGAATATAAGAAGGCTAGGTCAAAGCGTGCTACATGCGCGCGTGAACAGGTTATTCAGTCAGCAGACTACGCAGCATGGAAGCCATCATGTTTGAGACACATGTTTCAATGGCAGCACCATCTCGACAAAAAGCAGCTCTTAAGGCTTTTCATGACTGGTAGGAAACCTCAACCAGCGTACGTTGTAAACTCGCGTACACATCTCTAACGACTTCAGGGAAACATGGATTTAGTAAGACAATTCTATCCTCATTCATCATTGACGACTTAGACAATGTACCTGTTTCTTCCGGCGAGTTGCAAGAAATCCAATCAGTGTTGTACTTTCATTTTGTATCCGAAAGGCCTGATTTTTCTACTCCGTCCCATGTATAGAGAGCGATTTTAGCTCAATTCCTCAAAAAAGTACAAGAATCACGCAGACACTATCTACGCTCTTTCGATCCTTTACGATAACAACTCAACCGGCCAACTACAAGCTTCAGACGACGAAGTCTTCCAAAGTCTCTTGTTACTATTGACTCAGCCTAATGCGGTTACTTTATTCTTGGACGGTGTCGATGAGTGTACCGACAGTACAGCCTTCTTAAATGGCTTGCACGATCTATGTGGCAAAACTAGCACTAAGGCTGTGTTCCTAGGTTGATACGATATCAAGATTCCTATGTCGTTCATTAACTTCACACCTTTCAACTTGAATTATACTCATAATCAAGATGACATCTCGCGGTACTTAAGACCAGAGATAAAGTCACTCCAAAACGACTCGCTGATCCCGCCAGAACTCCCACTTGATAGAATTGTGTCCACGTTAGTAAATAAGTCCCACGGAATATTCCTCTAGGCGAATCTAATGGTTCGGTACCTCAACTGCTAAGCTCTCCCACCGAGTGACCGCCGAGAGGTTTATTTTAACCACGATATTGTGGAAGGTATTGAGGGCCTTTACAGCCGCATACTCATGACACTTCGTAATTCCTACACCAAGCAGCGTGAGAGGGTTATGAAGATATTCTCACTGATAGCTGTTGCGAGATGGCCGCTTAAGGTCTCGGAATTGCAGTTTGCGGTAACAGTTCTACCTGGCAAGCGACACATGAAGAAGACCTCATTCGCAAGTTTAAAGAAAACTTGCCGATTATGTGCCGTGCTCTCGTCGAAATCTCTAATCAGGACACAGTTACATTTATTCACTCATCCTTCAGAGATTTCTTGCATTAGCCGGAACGTCTTTCCTAGTTGACGCTGCGAAAGCTCACATGGAAGTTGCCGCTACATGTCTTTCCTGCCTTTTATTCGATATCTCTTGCGGCCCACTGAGTTGGTCGGATAAGCCAGTGGATACCTTTTTTTGTCTCAGAGATTCTATGTCCATGGCTCAAATACTCTCTGAACTGGACTCATCCTGCTACCAAGGGCCTTCAACTCATGAACATCACCAACGGGAGACTGCACTTTGAGGCTACTTCACGATTTACCTTTCTACTTTCTACCTTTTTGGAGCAGAAACTCCGAGTTACGATATGGATCGAAGCCTTCTGGATCTTCACATCATGCCCAAGCCTCGCTACGCTTACAGAAGAATTATGCTGTTCAGAAAACACCCACGTTCAGCACGAAATCAGCAAGTATCCCACAATGACGGCAAATTTGAAGGCATGTGATACAGATCTCTGCCGTCTCCATCGGGAATGGGGTCATCTTCTTTCGCTCAATCCAAATGCCATATTGCGGTCAAGCATTACTGCGTTCACAAAGTCAGGGTTCCTCTATGAGACCGGGGACACTATAGTCTCGTCGCTGGCACCACCTGAAGTTCTGGAATCTTCGCAACCTAGCGAAGATCAAGTCGCACAAAGCGCGATCTTGGTCCAGCCTCAGGTTTCGGACTCAGGCTTGATACTAGGCATTATTTTTGTTCTGCCATCTCGGTTAGTAATTGTGGCAATTAGTTCGGCCTATTCTCAACTAATGCCATCGTAGAGATTATATCACTGGGTCTAGCCGTGCTTTTTCTCCACCGCAGTCGAGGAAGGCATTGCCACCGTTGACACGGGCGCAGCGGCAAAGGTTTATCAGGGTTGCAAGTCGCGGCTGGAAGGTTAAATATCAACAGAGATCAACGCTGACAGAAAGTGTGCTATTAGAAATCGAGCACGAACCACCAGAACAAGATGTTTATCAACTTCTATGTCAGAGTTTATCTTCTAACCAACCAGACTGTTTCCCCTTTCCCATCGCATTCAGCAAAGATTTAAGGAGAATAGTTATTCTCCGGACACTGCTTACTCTCGTCAATACTGGGGACGCTCAAAATTCCAGCATCAATCGGGACTTTAAGGTCCAGGGACAACTGCATGATTCGACAAAGAGCCGCGATGACACAATGAATATATATTCACCCACATTCTCACCTACGGGAAATGCTCTAACATTAGTTATCGGCGTGTCTAAAGAAATCCAGCTTGAGCAGAGACTCATAGAGATATGGAGCCAGAACGAGCTCGACATTCAAGGTTTAGATTATCTTCTACGCCGATTAGTGATGACCAGTTGCCTGAACGTCATAAAGTCCGACAGCCACGTTTCGTTTGGCTTTATTTTCCGTCCCTGGCTTCCGATCGTCGCGGTTTCGGAATGGATGCGGATCTCTGCCTGGTGGTTCAACGACCAATGTGGGTTAATCAACTGACTTACATGCATCTTTGACTAATTTGCCGGATAGCATCCAAACAAAGAATCTACCTGGCCTCACACTCGGGTATCCCAAGGTCATTTCCCGATACAAATAGACTTCGACTCTCCTACGTTGCAACCACCACATTTCGATGAAGCTGAAGGCCCGTATATCCTCACAATGGACGCCAGGTACTGTGCTTGCTGTACCTACCATGTCTACCATGCCTAAAAGCACTTATTCGACATTGATATTCAATGGTTCATCGATCTTTTCAAAGAGAGGTATCTGGATTTAACCACCGTATTGAAAGACCAATCGCTATCTTTGGTCTCAGAGAAGAGTCTTGCAGACGACAACCCTTGGACAGTTCAACGGGCGCCACTGACTAATGTGGTGACTCTTCAACATCGCTCGCAACATGAAGATTCGAGATTGCTCCTAACTCACTTACCACGACTCCATACGCACGAGCAGACTTATATCTCGCTGCTTCGATTCTCGGAGAATGATCAATGGGTGCGGCTGGTCTACAACGAGGACGCCCAGAAATCGTACAGCTGCCAAGATCCAGCCAATCCGTATCTGCCGGCCATTATTTCGAGAAAACTGGACACAATTGAGCCCAACCCTCCCGAACTCAGCTCTCTGAAACGAAGAGTCGTGGAGATTGACGAAAATTCCAGGGCCTTAGTAAAAAAGCGCTGTAAATGAAGCAAAAGCTACCCCCCACTAGACCTAGACAACAATCGAAGATGAAGGATTTGGCCTGCGAGTCTTCATTGACGCAGTTCATACTACAACAATTGACATTCAGCCTCCAAAAGCCGTTACAAATTTTATATGAATGAGGGCTTGCTGCCAGCCTCTCGGATTCCACGTACAGCTTTGCTGCTCGAAGTGACTCAATTTGTTTATGGGCCGAAATACGACGCAATAGGGACATTATGCCACACGATAGTACACGTGTGTACTGCGTCATGCAGGCCAAGCAACCGCCAACCGATCTTGGCATACTGTTTTACCACGAGTGTCAGCGCTAGCACTGCACTATGGCAGGCCAAGGAATTCAATTACATATGGTTGGACTTTCAATGTATTCATAAGGAAGAGATTCTATCTACCAACCAACACTCGCTAGGAACTGCTCCCTCTCTAACCCAATTGTTCCTATTTATTTATAGTTTTCAAGTACTCTGCTCCGAGAACATGCCGGCGTGACGCTTCCTTGAAGACTACCGAGCCTCACGTCTACAGTGCCCCTGGCTTGAGTGTATTGATGATATATTTCGGCATTTGATATGCCGATGTCACCGAAGTAAGGCCTTAAAATGATACAGTTCGTTGGTATCTATTACCTGCAGACCCCAATGTCACAATCACCTCTGCAACGCCGTAAAGACCTCCAAGTGTGAATAGATGGCCAACAATATGCCTTGCAGGCAATGACAATAACTACTGTCTCTGCTTTCAGGTCACTGCTATCAAGACTCGCCATTCGTGCGGTCAGTCCGTATAATAGACTTTGAATGATGTCGGCGAGGTCCCACGGTGTAGCTAGTATCATCGGTAAGCGGTAAGGGATAATGGCATGCATGTCCTCCGGTCCTTTCAACCCTTTACCCGAAGCAAGTAATAATCTTGAAACATACTCCAAGAGATGGTGGCCTGTTGCATACGTTCGCAGCTTGCGCTGCAGTCTAAATAACAATACTTATTGGCATCTGCTGGACATCGAGAATTATGTCATCGCCCAGACGAAGCGACAACAAGCCACTGCTCCGAGCATAGCCACAAAACTAATATCGACTCCAAACTCCAGAACTCCGCCATCGTGAATCCGGCAACCCGCAAACCCCCAAAACACAACCTACCTCTTTCCGGAAGCTGCCGCATTAAACAAAGAGATCTGCTCCCCCCACGCGCCCATCGTGACACAGGCACAGGTCGAGAGAAGAGAACGAAGGGGAAAGACCATGTCCACTGTCATCCCATTTCCCCGTATAACGTATCCCGAAAAAGGCTCGGTGGGGTCAGCTGACCAGTACTCCAAGCTAGCGATTGGGTCAGGGGCAAGGGGGTGACAGAGCAACAACAGAGGCGATTGGACGTGTGCCTCACCGCATCGTCTTTATCCGCAGATTCTACCGCGCTGGGGCAATCAGGGGGTTTGGGGTTTCCCAATTACTGTACGGAATTTTTGCGAGAGAGAGGGACCCTGTACTGTAATGTAATGGGAATACAGGCGACGGTCCGGTGGCGGCGCCGGCACCATTCGGCTCATGCCAACGCGGCAGAGCGCTGGAGTAGCGGTAACTGGGTTTTTCTGCTGCGCTTGCTCGCTGCTAGTTGCTGGCGAAATGGTAAAAGTTTGTCCCTTCATTGTCTAGCCGTCATTGTCTAGCCGTGGGGGTGGAGGTTAATACTTTCGGGTTTTTCCTTCTTGCATTCCAATTCTTGCTCCTTCTTGGATCGAGCGATTTTGGATTTTGTTATTCTCCAGAGAGACGAGAGACGTGCCAAGTCGGGATCATAAAACACCCCATTACTTCCGAACACCCCCGAGCCGGACTCGGCAAATACCGGAGACGCACTCGTTAAGCCACGGAACCGGCAAATAATCTTCAAATGGCTATCAATTCCACCAGCAGTCTGCCAGATAGGTCCGCTATCAGCAATGGTACCAACGGTAGCGGCAGCAGCGGTAGCAGTGCTCTCTGCCGCCCAACCGCTGACGGCTCGCGGTATGAGCTGACGAGCGCGACGGCGCTGCCCAAGGCGGGCGCCTTCCTCTGGAACCAGCAGATGATGATCCAAGTGACGTGTCGTGGATACGCCACGGCACAGTTCATGCAGCCCGAGCCGGCCAAGTACGCGCACGCGCCGAACCTCGAGGCGCGGACCTTCATGCAGCCGGAGCAGAACTACTACGCGCATCACCCGGGGCGGTTCGTATACGTCAAGGACGAGGAGACCTCGCGGGTCTTCTCGGCGCCGTTCGAGCCCGTCCGCGCCAAGCTGGACAAGTTCGTCTTCTCGGCCGGCAAGAGCGATGTCCGTTGGACCGTCGAGAACCTGGGGCTGCGCGTGGAGATGGCGCTTGTCATCCCCACGCATGATGTTGCCGAGCTGTGGACCGTGAGCGTCACGAATCTGACTGAGAAACCGAGGAAGATCAGCGTGTACCCCTACTTCCCCTTTGGGTACATGTCCTGGATGAATCAGTCGGCCGAATGGCGGCCTGACCTGTGCGGCGTCGTGGCAAGCAGCATCACGCCGTACCAGAAAGCCGAGGACTACTTCAAGAACAAACTGCTGAAGGACAAGACCTACTTCTTGTGTGAGACGCCGCCAACATCATGGGAGACAATGCAGGGCTCTTTCGAAGGGGAGGGTGGACTGCACGCGCCATCGGCTATCGTCGAGCGCGAAGAGTTGGGCCGCGGCGACGCTCGCTACGAGACACCAGCAGCAGCCGTTCAATACCGCTTCTCTCTCCAGCCCTCCGAGTCAGAAACGCTGCGCTTTCTCTTCGGGCCCGCGCTCGACGACACCGAGATCAAGACGTTGAAGACCCGGTACCTGAGCGGAAAGGGCTTCGCGCAGTGCGCAGCCGACTACGCCGCGTACATCGCCAAGGGCACCGGCTGCCTGCAGATCCAGACGCCGGACGCGGCGCTCGACAACTTCGTCAACCACTGGCTCCCGCGGCAGTGCTACTACCACGGCGACGTGAACCGGCTGACGACCGACCCGCAGACGCGCAACTACCTCCAGGACAACATGGGCATGACGTACATCGCGCCGCAGGTGACGCGCAAGGCCTTCCTGACCGCCCTCGCGCAGCAGGAGACGACGGGGGCCATGCCCGACGGGATCCTGCTCTCCGAGGGCGCCGAGCTCAAGTACATCAACCAGATTCCGCACACGGACCACTGCGTGTGGCTGCCCGTGACACTCGAGGCGTACCTTTCCGAGACGGCCGACTACGACCTGCTCAGCGAGAAGGTGACCGACTTCCACGGCGGCGTGTATACCGTCTTCGAGCGCATCTCCCGGGCCGTCGATTGGCTCCTTTCTGCGCGCGATCACAGGGGTCTGAGCTACATCGCGCAGGGCGATTGGTGCGATCCCATGAACATGGTCGGGTATAAAGGGAAGGGCGTCTCGGGCTGGCTGACGCTCGCGACCGGCTTCTCCTGCAACCTCTGGGCGAACGTGTGCGAGCAGCAGGGCAAGTCCAACCTCGCCGCCAAGTACCGCGCCGGCGCAAAGGCTGTCAACGACGCAGCAAACGAGCACATGTGGCAGGGCTCGTGGTTCGCTCGCGGCATCACAGACGATGGCGTCGTATTTGGTGTGGCGTCCGACAAGGAGGGCAAGATCTGGCTGAACCCGCAGACATGGTCGATTCTCGGCGGCGCCGCGTCTCCTCGGCAGATCCGCGAGATGCTCCCCGCCGTCGACGAGCACCTGTCAACGCCCTACGGCACCCTCATGTTCGGCCCTCCGTACAGCGGCATGCGCGAGGACGTGGGCCGCGTCACGCAGAAGTATCCCGGCTCGGCTGAGAACGCGTCCGTGTACAATCACGCCGCCGTGTTCTACATCCACGCATTATATGGGATCGGGGAGGCGGACCGCGCCTACGACGTCCTCCGGAAACTAATCCCCGGCCCCAGCGAGGCCGACTACGTGCAGCGTGGCCAGATGCCCGTGTACATTCCCAACTACTACCGCGGCGCGTGGCGCGAGTACCCACGCACAGCCGGCCGGTCGAGCCAGCTGTTTAACACGGGCACCGTATCGTGGGCGTACCGGTGCTTCATTGAAGGTTTGTGTGGGCTTCGGGGTGACGCCGAGGGCTTGACGATTCGCCCGCAACTGCCAGCGCACTGGGACGGGATTAAGGTCAAGCGCTTGTTCCGCGGTGCCACATTCTTGCTTGATATCAAAAAGGACGTCGTGGACGATGTCGTTGTAAAGCACGGCGACAAGGTGCTGCCCCAGGCTAGGTTCACGTCGATTTGCCCCGGTGAAACCTACGAGCTGTCTGTCTCAGTGCCCAAGTAAATACCGAGATCTTAAAGAGTGTGATTGAAACGAAAGGTATGCGAAGCTACAGGCGGAAAGCGAAAATACTGTCAGATAGGTTATTAAAGTGTCGTTACCAACCATATGTTCCATAGATTTCAATTCAGTCGTCTATCACACCTCATAAAAATTCGTTCCCGCCGAACTCGAGTAGCACAAACGACGAGTCCTTGTGGACCATAATATCCAGTCTGCGATGCTTCACGCAGTAGGCACCCATCCTTAATAATAAAAAATCAATTCAACAACGCCAGGCCTTATGCGCATCCCTCCAGTTCTAACTAGTCTCAAACTGGTGAACCTCTGCCGCCTAAATCTAAACTGAGACCATGGAAACGCATTCATAATCGAAGTAATCATGCAACATACACCTCAAATACAGGGTTATGTATTAATCTTCATTTCCTATACACGGGCATCCAACTCATCTCTCCCCCCATTAAACCCACTACTTATAGTACAAGCATGCCAACTCCGGAAACCAGAGCAGTAAGGGCGTAGGCAACGAACAAAGTTTGGCCGAAGTTAAAGAAACCAGGGGTGGAGAGGGCATTAGGGCCAGCAGCGGAGGAGCTGCTTGCTGACCCACCACCACCTTGAGCTCCGGTTGGGTTGGGCACGCTTCCAGCGCCGTCGGTGCCGGCAGCCTCGAGCAAGCTAGAGCAGCTGCCGGATGTCTTAGGGCTCTGTGTCCCGGCAAGGCCGTCGAAGTCGCAAGCGCTCGCCTTGTTAGCCGAGTTCTGAGCCATGTAGTACTGGTTGGCGACGAAAGCCAGTTGTTGCTTAGGCGAGCAACCAGAGATGGCACCAAAATCACCAGTGGTAGCATTGTGCACAATACCGACACAGTATTTGCCATCGTCCTGACCGCAGATGTAACCAAATTCGGCGCCGTATGAGTCAGCATCATCGGAATTAATGGTGCAAGACAAGCTTGACATGGCGCAATCACAGAGTTGAGGGTTGACAGGAGGCGGAAGAGGAGAGGCGACTGGAGCCCATGAGGCACCGGTAGTCGGGCAAGCGGGAGGCGAGTTGGTAGGCTTATATGCGCTCGACTGAGTGATGGTAGGGGTGACCTTAGCTAGCTGGCCCATCAGGGAGGTGAAGTCGGGTTCGGGCTTGACATTGTTGCCATCGATCTCGACAAGTCCAAACTGGTTCTCGGACTGGAACCACTGATACACGATACCACCAGAGAAGACCTCGGTCATGTTTCCATATAGAACGGCAACCTCGGTAAAGGGTCTGTGGGTAGGGCCACCCTGAATACCCTCATTACATCCATACTCGGCGAAAAAGACAGGAACTGGATAGTCACTGAAGAATTGCACACGCTCGCCGTAGGATGACTCCACGTAGTTGCTGAAACCGCACCAAGAGTAGACATTGTAACCCCAGAAGTCAATGCTAGTGTCGACGCTGGAGTCGGGCTGGCAGGCAAAGTAGTGAGCCAGTTCGTCTCTCGAAGGCACATCAGCGGTGGCGTATCCAACACCCAGGGTACTACGGTAGTTCTGAGACTTAATGTAGGACTTTGTGTCTCGAACGGCAGCCTTGACAAAAGCGGAGGAAACGGTCTGGTTTGCCTTTTCGACAACCTCATTACCAGCGAAGAAGCCAATGACGTTCTTGTACTTCTGCAAGGAATCGACAACGGCGGCATAGCGTTGGAAGAGAGGGACATTCCACACGGGATCGTCGCTGTTAATAGATATGCTAGGCTCGCTGAGATCGGCAACAACGTAGATGTCGTTAGCTGCGAGCATCTCCATGCAGTCGTCGTGGTTCGCAGTGGGGTCGATAGCGTAGACGCGGATGACGTTGGTGAATATCTTCTTCATGAAGGGAATATCTCGTGCGCATTTGGCCTTATCAGCGAGGGGATCGAGGTATGTCACGTTGCTGTTGGATGAGCCATTAGGAGAGAAATTCTCTTGGTAGGCAACACCCTTCATGTAACTGTCGTCCAAGCACAGGTTAGCGCATATCTTCCGAGCGAGTGTCGCGCGCAGACGACAGCAGGGAGTAGAAGCATTTACAATTGCGAGCCATTGTTGGTGTAGAAAAAGTGCTGGCCGTAGACTTTGATGTCGGGAATGGTGTCATAGCTAGCAGCGTAGGCTGAAGCCGACAGAGCCGCGGCTCCGATTACTGAGGAGAACCTCATGATGAAAGCGAGATGTGGTAAATGCAGGCGCCAGATGGTTGGTGGACGATAGCGATGGACGGAGTTGTTATCAATCAAGCAAAGCTGTTGTGCAATCAATGGCGTGTCAAAGTCAAAGGAAATCAATTCGCTTCTGACAATGACCTCAATTGGCTGCAAATGCAGAATAAACTACAAAGACCAGAAACGAGAGATGGTCTAATGGCACTTGAGAATAATGGCACTTCTTCCTAAGGCCCTGAACGAATGTTTGTGTTGTTTGAGACGGTGATGGGTGATGGGTGATGGGTGATAGGTATGACGAGACAGGTTGACAGGGTGGGCGAGAGGGAGAAACAAGGAAAAGAGAGTTAAGGGAACCGATGGTGCAACGAATGAAGTTGGGGCTTGGCTTTTGGGCTTAGCTTTTAGGCTTGGCTATGTTGGCTTTGGCTTGGCTGAGCTGGAGAAAAGGGGCCAAGACTTTTTCCCCTGACACGAGGCGATCCACTTGAATTAAAAATAACGAGGCGCTTCGCCCTTTCAGGTCCAGTTTTGCTGCAGTTTTGTACAGTACTGATTCAATGTACTTTGATACTGTACATGCTGGCGACTGGACCAATACAGTATATATATGTAAATGCATATCTATATGTATGTACTTGACTTGATACATGTACCTTTGGAGGTCCTGTGCCTTGCATGTAAAGTTTAATCATCCCCATGTAACCTGAATTGACTTTGTCTAAATGTCTAGCGCATGCTTTAATGTATAAAGACTTAGAAGTCCATCCAACATAGCTATACCTAAATTCAATTCCATTGAAAATGTACCTACTCTCCTGAAATGAGGTGTCATCCTACCTCCTAGAGGAACAGGAATGGTCTGTCGCTTTACCTAAAATGACATCTGGAATTATTGACTAATTTTTGATAGTTGCATAAAGCAAGCCAAAAAGGCAGGTTGTGGAGATGGGCATCAAAGATGGAACAGTGGAAACAGAAGCTGATACGAAGCAGGAGTGTGGCAGTGCTCCCTCAGATTTTGCATATCTTGACTTTGACAGGCTTAGCTTATCCAGAGATCAGTTTCCGATGTTTGACCTCCATGAAATCACATCAAACGAAACAAGCGACAAACCAGTAATTGGGAAGCCAAACCTCGCCGTGCGTTGCGCAAAACCGCCTGGTGAAGTCATAGGTGTTGATCTCTGTCGCGACTCAGCGGTCAACAGATCCCAATTTACCAGTTCGAGATCCCACACATGAGTAAATGATCTGTTACGTAGTCTAGTATGTATTCGTACAACTTCTTCCATAAAAAGAAATTGTAACTCATCCCCCAAACTGCAGAGGACGCGTAGTTTATGAGGTGATGGCGGGGCACAGCACCAAAGGCGCCAATATTGATGAACAAGCCCCCCTTGCTACTATATGTTTGACTTATTCCTTGACCCAACTTGGTCTCTCTCCCGAACTTCCATTGGCTTGGCCAAGAATTGGTCGTTATCCGAGCGTTCCGTTTCGGGTAACCGGCTTCCCCTCATCGCTGTTACATGCAAGCAACAACGACTGAACTAGCAAGGCACAAAAAAGCTTAGCAACCGTCTCTTTATTTAATAAGTTAAGAGCACTGTAGATCGTTTCGTAGATCTCTCATCTATCGATAATGTCGACGATAGTGCCTATTAGTCTAATCGCCTTGTTATCTCATGTACGACTAAAACGAGATGACTCTACCTTACGCGGATTTTTATTGATACTGCAGTTTCTAGAGTGTTTGGAAGAACAAGAGACTTTGATGAGATTCTTTTTCTTGTTTATTACATCAGCTGAAAAATCGCCCGCGCCTCTTAAGCGTCTTTGATCAGCCAGATATACTATTTACTTTCTTGGTGCCTCTCTCGCTATTCGTACAATCTAATTACTCCACATGCGCCTCAAACAGCATAAACTAAGTATCTAAGGGGTGATCACGTCACAACTGTCGTTGCATGGTGTAGTTCATTCAGCATCGGCATCGAGTACACCTACGCGAAAAATCCGGGTGTGTCCGCGAGGGAGGCTGGTAAGGAGGCGGGGATAGAAAGCAGCCCGATATGAAAATGTCGATGGGGAGATGCAGGAACGAGAATGCCTTCAAGAGAGCTGGGTATGCCTCGAAACTCGTATGCACAGAATACATACATATCTGATGGTAGTCTCCTGCTCTGGTGATTATCTCGTATCACGTCATTCTTAGTTGAAGTGGCAACAGTTCTCTCAACTATCGTTCAAGACCATTTGATCATCCTTCGATGTAATCCATACCAAAGACATAAACTATCGTAGTGTTTTCAAAATAGAGCCAAAATCAAGCCCCCTTTCACATTCACTACTATCATGCGCTGTTCCCCATACATCGATCAATTTTTTCGCTCACACGTAATATCATCCTAACCAAACCGTATAACCAGCTAACTAACTAACATAACTCCGCCGCCCTTCCATTCCCATTACCCACCCTCACTATATACACGACACAGGTTCCCTCACTCCCTACATAGTCGTCTTCTGCGCAGCGCCAGTAATCTCACCAACCCAGCCCACCCGCTCAGCAGCGAACAACTCAACAGCAGGCTTTGCCTTGTCCAGCGCGTCGGCATCGTCGAGGGTGCCGACCTTGATGACCTTACTATCGCCGAACGAGGCGCCGTCGCGGAAGAGCGTGCTGCCGCAGTCGCCGCAGAAGTGCGACGTGATCTCCCTGCCCGAGTCGGCCGTCTTGGAGATGGTCTTGGGCGTTCCGGTTACGATCTTGAAGCCGGCACCGCTGACGATGATGTTGGTGCTGTACGTGCTGCCTGTGATCTTTCGGCAGTCGGTGCAGTGGCAGAGGACCTGAGAGAGTGAGATATGTCAGTTTTTTGGCGTTTTTTCTTTGGTTAGGTAGGTAGGTATTTCGAGGAAGAGGGGAAGAAGAGTGGGCGCAGGGTTCCAGTACCTTGGCAACTGGCTCGCCCTCGTACGAGTAGCGAACTTTGCCGCAGAAACAACTTCCCTCGGGCATGATGGGTGTGTGAATGAGTGAGTGATGAAAAAGATGTTATAGTCAACTTAAAGGCTTGAAATGGTCTTGAGCTAAGATGAAGATAGAGGAGTTACGCAGATAATTATTGGCTTGTCGACAATGAGTCTCTACCCCTCCTCTTTTATTTGGGTATGCAGTGCCTATATATACTTTACCCACCACCAAATTCATATCTCTCAGCCGACATGCTTGGGATCCCTTCCGTGAACCGTTTGACAGCAGAAAGGCGTTCTCTCCTTCCACATATCTTACTGTGTGAATGCGGGGGTGACAACTATCGCGCCTATGAGAGAACTTGGCATGCCTGATTCCCGTTTCACTAGATAATCGAGTGGTAACCCACAAAATTCGGTCTTTGATCCCAAGGTATAGCGGCCGCTATTCTAAGCTATCTGACACATTTCACTCATATAAGTCGGTTTCATCTTCGTATTATGAGTGGCACAAAAAGGCTACGCCCTTTAGACGACTTCTATCAATTAGTAGTGTAGCTGATAAGGCGCGTAAACGCGGGGTTCAAGATTCAAAGGCCGAGGGGAATAGAACAGTGGATACAGCCGAAGCCAAGGAACCACCGTTTATTTAGCTTCAGATCATGTCCCTTGTCTAGGTAGTCTTGGCCATTACGTGCAGTTAATAAAAACTGAAGCTTCGTTTTTACAAGCTCGTACTGTGAAGTGCCAAGTAAATTCTGCTTATGCACTATGACCTGACAGAGGAATCGATAAGAAATTTGAGAGGTCTCAGCTTCGCTCAGTTCATCTTTCAGGACGTGTGGTTTCATTGGATCATTGGATGTCCTTCACGACAAGTGGTACAACTAACGTTATCTAGAGATTGTAAAGACATCAACTTTGAATAAGTTTATGAGGGAGGCCCTGAGAAAGACCGAGTGTTGGTCTGTGGAAATTAGCAACTTATTCGTCGTTGCTCAATCAATATAATTTAATTGTTGTATGAGAATGAAGGGCTATTACTTCTCTTACACCTTGAAGAACTGGGACAGAAGTTAGGTTAAGAAAAAAAGGCTATTTACTTTCCAGGTTTGACTCGTTCTTGGAGCTACATAAAAACCCCTACAACTTGAAGAGATCTTAGGTCATTATTATTTACAGCATAACACCTCTATTTGACATGAGGACATGAAGGTGAAAGTGAAGCTCCGAGCAGCAGGATCAGGCAGCTTGATGAGGATCTTATAGACGTTCTGGAGTTCGACCAATCGGAAGCTGAACAATCCACGGATGTAATGCGATGGGCTAGTGTAAATTATGCCAGCCTAAGGTCTATACTAACCTAATACGTACAGGTAGCATCAATCCAAAATGGCCTGGACGAGAACCAATTCAGGTTGGTGGCATGATCTGGCACGATAGGTACCTAGATAGATAGATAGTACACTTGAATACTCCTGGTCTCTCTTAGCCAATGCCAACCATTCTTTTATTAATCGGCCTAAGAAGTAACACACCACCATACTTTGGTCCCAAAAGATAAAAACACCCTGTTGCTGCCGTTTCGGTGTACCAAACAAGCTCACGCACGATGAATGAAGAAAGACGCAGACTCCTTAACCGGCCCATCCTCTTAGCCATCCCCATCCTCATCGGCCTCTTCATCACGCGATCGCCATTCTTCATGACGTCGACAACTCCAATCCAGAGCAAGCCGTGGGCTGATGCCCCGCTGAAGCTCATCACCACTCCGCAGTACGAGACTAAGAAGGTATACTAATGCATTTTACAAGGCATGGGCATGGCATGGTATAGCAGGCCAATCGCTAATTGCCGGTGAACCCGAAACTTGTATAGACAGATATTTTCACGACGGGTGCCACACACATGGCATTACTGCACAATTCGATATTCCGCGGCTACAACTCCATCTACCAACAAGCGCCTAACGTCAAAGATGTCGACAAGAACGACTTCATCGGCTACTCCCTGACTTGGCACAAGTTTGTGAAATCACACCACGATGACGAGGAAGTATCACTGTTCACCAAGGTCGAGAAGGTGCTGGACGACAAGACCATCTGGGACGATACACTCAAGGAGCATGGTACGAAAAAAAAAACATCTCCCCAACTCAGAATAGAATACTGTTCCTTGCTAACAAAACTGCTTTGATAGAGGCCTTCTTGCCCGGTCTAGCTGAATTCGAGAAATACCTTCAGACACTGAAATCACCGAAAGACTTCTCCGGCATCGAGCTTCAACGAATCATGTCTTCCTTCCAAGAGCCGTTCGAGACGCATTTCCACAGCGAGATCTCGACAATCGCCAACCTCGCGAACCACCCGAACGCACCGAAGCCCGGGTCCAAGGAAGAGACCGAGGCGGCCCTGACATTCAAGACGTGGGGCAAGAGCACGGTGTCCAAAGCTGGAAATCTGGACGTCGTCCCCTTCTTCCTGCTCAACTTGGACGGTACAGTCGAAGATGGCATGTGGGCGAACTGGCCTCCGATCCCAGCGCCGATCAAATGGGGATTGGTCAACATTGGCGGTGCCTACCACAACCGGTGGTGGAAGTTCAGCTCTTGTGCTGGAGGAAAGCCCAGGCAGCTCCATGCTGTGTAGATTTTCCTTGCTATATATATATATACACCCAAATCGTGGGTCCCGGGTGATGGGAATACTTCACTTTGACGCACCAACGTAGCGAATCCAAGGCATATATATATACATGTATGTAGGGAGAGAGCCCTCACACACAGAGATGCCTATATCTACGCAACTGGACCCCTCTATAGCTCTCCCCTGTAGCTCTATCTTATAGTGGGGGTTCAAGGGTTCTGATGGGCAAGATGGGGGCGATCCAGGTCCACTTTGTTTCCTTGAATGGTGGGGCGTTTTTAGGGGAGCGAAACAAGCGCAGATTGACCAAATGCTCGAAATACTTTTAAGTACCTTAATAATGATACCTAATTCATTCTCTTCCCTCTGCTCTGCTCTGCTCTGCTCTGCTCTGCTCTGCTCTTTCAACTTGCTATCGAACGACAGCTGTGCCCTCCATACCTATACCTGGATCTAGATCTAGATCTCGTCGACGCAACAGGAATGAGTACCACATCTGCTTGGTGGGCGAAGAACGAAGCGACCTAGATACCCTTATTCAACTTCTCTCTATCCAACAGGTCGTTCATCCCGACCGACTTCTCGAGCGTGTGTGTGCCTACTACGACGGCTTCAACTGCATCAGTGCAGTAACCCCATTTCACTGTCCACCCCGAAGCACCCCCCACCGCCAATATGCAAGGCTTCAACATGGGGCGGTACGTCCCGCCCGACGTCGAGGGGACTATATCCGGCAACGCGCTGAACAAGAAACACGCCCTAGGCGCGCGCGCCTCGAAGCTGCGCAGCGACGGGATTCTCACAGTGCGCTTCGAGATGCCCTTCGGGGTCTGGTGCGCCACCTGCAAGAAACCGACACTCATCGGGCAAGGCGTGCGCTTCAACGCCGAGAAGAAGAAGGTCGGCGCCTACTACAGCACGCCCATCTGGAGCTTCCGCATGCGCCACACCGACTGCGGCGGCGTCATCGAGATCCGGACCGATCCCGCGAGCGCCGAGTACGTCGTCTCCGAGGGCGGGAGACAGCGGGATACGGGGGATGACAAGGACGACAGTCTGATCACCCACTCGTCGGGTATCTTGGTTGGTCGGATAGGAGGGGAGATACTGACGGAGAAAGAGAAGGACGCGCTTCGCAAGGATGCGTTCGCGAGGCTCGAGAAGACCATCGAGGATCGTGGCGTCTTGATCGAGAGGTCCCATCGCATTGCTGAGCTCGAGGACGTTAGTCATCGCGCCTGGGAGGATCCGTATGCCCAGAACCGCCGCTTGAGGGCTGCGTTCCGCGCCGGGCGCAAGAGTCGCGAGAAAGAGGTTGCGAGCACAGAGGAGTTGCAGGAGCGCATGAGTCTCGGTATTGATCTCGTGCCCGCGACGGAGGAGGATGCGCGCCGTGCTGCGCTCGTGGATTTCGGCGTCACGGCTGCTCTAGGAACAGATGGAAATAAGACGACGAAAACGAAAGATGCGGTGCTCATAAAACCACTCTTCGGTGCCCCGCTGACGAGTGGTAGCAGAGCCACTACCAACTCGAATACAAATAGCCCATCCAAGGCCAAGTCAACCGAGCACAAGGGCAAGAAACGCCTCAAGGCAGAAATCAAAGCCTCCCAGACGCGCGACTCTCTCGCGTCCGAGATCGTAGTTAATACACGAGCCTCGCAAGACCCATTTTTGGTCTCCTCCTCTGAACCACGGCGCGGAGACGGGCCATCGAGAATCCAAGGAATTAAAAGAAAGCGACACGATGCGAATCCACCGGCAAGCCCACCAAAGCCACCAAGTCACCAGAAAGAAGAAGTAGAAGAAATCAATGTTGAAGAAGAGCCAAATCAAGAAAATGGGATAACCCCCTCAGCGTCTGCAAAGACAACGCTAGTGGAATACGACTCGGATTAGGAAAAGGAGGCAAACAAAACAAACACACATGATGATTGCATTACATAGTACGGCGTTGGAGAGGGGCATGCGGTAGACGGACAACGGGTTTTGCATATATACTTTTACAGAGATACCCTTTTCAGATTTTTAGTACAGCAATAGAATTCAATCAAATGGGACGGGGAGCAGCATTGGCATGGTAATGATCGTGTAGTTCATTCACTGTTACGGGGTTTTATATGCATGTGAGGTATAGATAACATGATCAACCACAAACGCCTCCAGCTTCCTACACGTAGAAGATGATATTTACGCGAAGAGATCATGATAAAAGGCGACAAGGTCAGCGAGACTAGTTCCATCTAGCCTGATTCAATGAATCTAAAACTACGTTTTGTGTTCTTCACTCATCATCCTATCTCCTTCCGATGTCTTCTCGTCTCTCTTTCCCTATCAAAGATAATATGTACTTGGCAAAAGGTAGTTGGCAAAACCCCGAAAGCAGTAAATCTCAACCATGATGATAAGCAATGTTGGGGCTTCAATTTTTGAAATCAATCTGTTTAATAGCATAATCACAACTATAATCACAATGGATTTCTTGCGATGCCAGAACATGAGCGGCCGGCGATAATGATGGGAGTGGGGTTGAAAAGATAGAAATCTCTCAAAACTCCTAGGGTTGAACTCGACCAACCAGTCCACAAACCAAGTTTCCATGAATAACGAAAAACGCGGAATGGGTAGTAGAGCAGGCAGTCATTTGGACCACACAAAGCCCATGCCCTTATCTCTGCCATTGCCAGATTCGCCCAGTTCAGTATGCCAACTCCGCCCGCGCACTTACTCAACCTGCCAGAGCAAACTCCTTACCATGAGAGCCGTGAATAAACATATGCCGACTCAACGCCTAAAGTAACCATTCCGTATCCTCATTTGTGACTAAAGAAGGGTTGATCGTGTCTCCTCACAGCCTACCCTATGCTGACAATATAGCATTAGAGGTAGGCCAATCCTCACCAATCACAGACTCCGACAAAGTTTCCTATACGTCATCCATCTGGCCAGCGGGTTCATCATCATCGCCAAAACTGGCGACTGAGGACATATCGTCGTCGTCTTCGCTCTCAGCCCCGGCCTCGTCTGCGGCATCCTTACTGGCGTATTTCTGAACGTACTCTGCAAATATTGTAAGAAACAGGTTGAGGAAACACGAGAAGAGATGGCAGAAGAAGGTGAAAGATGAGTGGTCTTCTTACCCTTCACCTTGAAATCGTAGCTCTTAGGCTCTCGCATCAATAGGGCGGCAGCTTCACCGTTCAACGGATCAGCCGGGTTGGGATAACGCAGCAGTTGCGGCAGGAAGACCTCAAAGATGTTAATCATGTCGAACATGGGTGACCATGTCTGGTTAATGACATCGAGACAGACAGAGCCCGACCTAATACACCATCCTGTTTAGTATCGCTTGATGTACTAAACGAAGTAATGAGGCTTACAACTCATCGATGTTCGGGTGGAAAATGCGGTTCACGAAGCCGATGCTCGGAGACTTGTACGGGTACTGATCGGGAAGCTCGACATGGACTTTCCAGATGCCATTCTCAAAGGGCGCTATACCGAGTTAGTATAATTGAATAGGTGCTTGGCTAGTTGAGGGCTGTAACGGTCGACTGACTCTCGGTGGGGCCCTTGAACCGAACGTAGAACTCTTGCCTAGATAGGAATGTAAGAATTCGAAGCATGAAAGTGTAGCTTAGCGTAGCGTGATATGGAGAGGCCGAGGGGTCGGAGTTCTCACACTAGATAATACAGCCAGTCAGTGTCGCAGATTCAGGAAAAAGCAGCGGTATGGTTAGACTTTACTGTTATCATTAACCAACGTGACCTCGTAGTCACTCATGAGCCTAGTGTGGTCCGGTCAGTATTCAGTCCAAGTCGTTTGGTCGGTCCGCAGTGTTTTCCTACATCCTACACGCTATCTGTTAGTATAGCTTCAAGTGTAAACCAAACCAAGCCACTGGCCGGTATTCAGCATAAACCTACTTCATGACCTAAACGACAGCTGAATTAGCTAACAAGTCAGAGCTATGGTAGACAACCGCAACTTACATCTGTTTCGATGCGGCGTCGTGGACTACTCATTTTGGCGGTTGTCGTCCTTTGACAACAGTAACGTTGTTAATGTTTTTTCTCCAAGAAGCTCCTTGTGGTATGATGGTACCACCACCTGATGTCTGGAGACGTCGGGTCGGGGGAATCCGAGACCTCTACACAACAAGTACGGTGAAGCTTGAGCTGCGTTTCGATGTGTTGGTGCTCTCTTAGCTACCTCTAGCAGATGTTTGTGGTTTTCGAGACCAGAGGTTATGATTCGTCCCGGTTCCGTGACCAAGACCGTATTGTGAAAGAGAGATGACCAAAGATTGCTGCGCTAAGTTTCTAGACAAAGGCTGGAGGAAGAAGATTCGGAGGCAAATGCGGTTGTTGGGTGTGTAAATGAATGCTCTCTAGAGTACCGTCGGGTTCGTCGGGTTCGTCGAGTAGGTCGAGTACACGATGCTGTCGAGCTTGTTGGCAGGTTGATTGGTTGGTTGGCCGGATTGGGGAATGGAGGGGTTGAATGCTTTTGGATCGACGTCAGTTCGCGCGGGGAGACGGCGCGGGCGAGTGTTTCTAGGATGCAGGGATGAGATCAACGGAAGGAGTGGAATAGGCTATGAGGTATCGTAGGAAGTACCTAGGTATGCCAGTTGCAGTGGTTTAGGTATACTAGGTATGCTAGGAGGTATGTTGGGGAGGTATGTTTACAGTAGATAGCAGTAGTAGGTAGGTTCTGTTGGTTATGAAAGGAAAGAGGAGGAGGAGGAGGAGGAGTCATTCAAAAGAAGTAGTTTGATTGATTGAATGATTGAATGATTGAATGAATGAATGAATCATGTGAACAGAACCTTAAGAACAGCTACCTAGGTACCTACATGTAGGTAGTCAGCCAGCCAGCCGGCCAGCCGGAGTCGGGTGGTCTAACCTGCCCACTACTCACTGCCCAGCTCGGAAAGCGCCTCGGAACAGCGAACAATGACAATGACGCGCGTGATTGCCTACAATAGGTTCTGATTAGATATGCTGTACCGCCCCTGACTTGCCTGACACACCCGATAAAGTTACGAGTAGATTATTGGCGCCACCTGTTTCCACTGTTCCTGTCGGATAAGCTAATGCTGTCGTTTTCTCTGCAGGGTCTGAGATCGTGGATCCTACATAGTTATCCCTGTTCATCCCGTTTTCGGTCTTCCTACCCTGGAATACCCCTTGTCATACTACCCTACCAACCCATCCACCTATCCAAAGCTCTTTAGTGCCATAACATATATATTACCCTAGCGGCATTAAGCCTGTGTGTACTATCGCCCACATTCGAAATATATATATAGTAAGCATTGGGAAAGATGGCCACTTTTCATTATTAAGACCTATTCATTACCTCTTTCCCTCACTCAATATGAGTATTCTAAGACGCTGAGGGGCCAGAGTGAGTATATACTTACAATATATTCCAGTTGAAGTCTGCTAACCAAATTTTCTTCACTGTAGTGACTATAGCGGATTAGTTCAATATCTTGTCATGAACTCTTCAATTTTCATTTCTTTATTATAGAGTCTGGTGAGCTCTTCGTAGCACTTAAAACTTCATTCCATATTGATCATGTTACAGTCCTGTATCATGTTTCCACTCATTCCAGCATACTCGGCACCGACAATGTGTGATTCTATACGCGCTCTTTTCCAGCAATGTAACTTGAGACTCATTCATATACCGTCTCAAAAGATTCATTCTCCAGCTTGGTTTATTTTTCTGAGATCTCCTATGAATCTTGATTTGTACCTCCATGCTTGTCCTAGATAACTCTGACCACTATATTACACCTTCATCTCATCTTAGGTGATACCCCTGAGTCTCATAACATATAAGCCAAACCCTCGTGATCATCCAACGCCAACCCCCATCAAAAAACTCCCTATCATCTATTATAAGCTCCCCCGTAACATCAACATGTGGTATCACACACAGACCAACTCATCCAACAGCTTGCTGAGCATTCGACGGCAACTTCAAACCCGGCAAATTAAGCGGCGGCGGCATAACGCTCACAACACCACACGTAATCTCGATGCTCCTCATATAACCACCAAAAGCCCTCTTCTCAGGAACAAACACAGCCAAATTCGCAAACGTCAGACAGTTCGGCTCGTTGAAGACCCTAGCCTGACAGCCATCGTCCTTATTCGCCAGGAAATTACCGCACTGCGCGACACCCGGCACATTGTAGCACGTCGGTGTCGAATGTTGCGCACCGGGCTTTGGCAGGTTGATTGTGAGAACCAAATTCCCGCGGCAGTCTTTTGGGCCCGGCGAGCTGTCGAAGAGGACTGCTGAGATGGGCACGGGCGGTTCGGAGGGGGGATTGCTTGGGTTGGTGTCTGTTCGGTTTATGGCCACTTGCTCAGTATTGGCGGGTAGTGCTACTTGCTTTTTCTCTTCTTCGACCATAATCTCGTCTGGTAAGGAGAAGTCGTTGTCTTCCCTGATTTTGGTGTTCCTGTCGACTGGGATGAGGTGAGTCGGTTCGTGGGCTGGTATTCGTCGCCCCCATGCGCCAGGTAATTGTAGCCACAACGCGCCCGCAGAAAGTATCCAAACGCTTGATCGTATTCTATATCGCATGTTGGAGTACACCTTGTCTTTTTAATTTTTTATGAAAGAAAAAGATCTGGTGAATGGTTCCTAGATCGTGAGCAGACAGATCAAGTGTTGAGACACCGCCAAGAGGTCATGGTATGGGCGAGCACGAACTTGGCGTTTCACATAGGTAACAGCAGCTTGGAACAAAGCCTAAATAGTGTGTGTCAAATCAACGTATGTTGTATCTAAGTATCGTTTTCATCATGCAAGTTCCAGAAGGTGCAACATGTGCTGCTGTGAAGCACATGAGAACCTAAGCCGAGGACTGACAAACCTAGCCTTCGCAGCTCGCCGTGTGTGCTAGGTTTCGTCTCGTCGCCTGTAAGTTTATACCGAAAGATGATACTGCCCATATAATCGCCGCTTGCCCGATCAATAATTCCTTGATATACTCATGCCTCATCGACTAGACCGTTGTCAAGACCGTCGTCGCCAAGGCTGTCATCGTCAAGATGGTCGTCGTCCAAACCATCAGCGCCAGTATTTTCTTCGTCCAGTTCCCTCTCAATAAGTTCCTCTTCCTCGGAATCCTCTCCATCAGAGTTGTCATCCTCATCATCCGGACAAATATTATAGCCGCTACCTGCCCAGCGGCCATAAATCAACTGATCAAGGTAACCAAAGTCCCCAATGTTCCTACGGGCGCGAAGCGGTTCTGAGACGAATGCAACATGCTGCTCCCGACCTGTGATGATACTTGCAGCAGTTCGCCAATCATGCAGATCGTTCTCGTCAAGCTGGAAAGAGCACGTATGTCGAAATGAGACGGAACAGTTACTATCCTCCACTCGGAACGTAAACAATGCAATATCTTCCACACACCATGTGACATCAAAAGCGATGCCTCTATGCAGTAGTAGCTCCATGACGCGTAGCCGTGGCATTTGCTGTGCTGCGCGAGCGGCGATACAAAGGATTGATTCTTGTTCGTTGTTATCGCCGCAGAAATCAGAAAGTGTAAGGGTCGTCAAGTTGCTCCAGATCGATGTTTCGAGATCGTCTTCAATAACGGGCGGTTCTAGGAAGACTCTCGCGCTAGCGCAGAAGAGGGCGCGGAACTCTTCGAGGTTGAGGCTGAGGTATCTTAGACTGATGCCATAAGATGCCACTTTGTAACTCAACGCGGTGAAATCTGTGGCGGGTGGTTCCTGGACTTTGAATATGCTAACCTTTCTAAGTGAGGACGGCCAATACTCGAGTTCATAGGCGTGTACTATGGCTCATAGTTAGTCTAGATATACATCTTTTGAGCGCGAATGATAACGACGAACTAATGTCAACGATCTCCTGGTCGCTGGCATACTCGTGAGGTTGAATTTCGTATGAAATCCCAGCAATGGTGGGCAGACTCGTCAACATGGCACGAATTGCGGTCGAGGAGATGGACAGTCGATGATGGGTCGGAATGCTAAGAGAAGAAATGCATCGGACCTCTTTTAGTATTGGTCTGCAGTTCACCTGGGACTGCATTTCGAGCCTGTAAGAGCGCGTTAAGCGGTCTTCGTCGTCATCTAGCTCGATGGACAGGAGAATCTCTAATTCGAAACCTCTTCCCTCTCGGTCCTCGAGAAGACTGTCATCGCACAATCCCCCAAGTGTTTGGAACAAGCGTTTGATATCCTGAGTGAATTTCCCGCACATGAGTTCCTATCTCATGGATCTGGGCATCGTCATGATATCATCACCGAACTTGATCTCAAATCTCACTAAAGCCGATAGGTCAGTTCAATCATACCATTATTTACACTTGCTATTCATGAACACAGTATCAGAGCGTCTCGGTGGATCCACCATGGCATTGCGGCTCTCGGATCTAAAGCAGTGCACTGGGTAGTGGTTTAGAGCAGGCACTACTTACAATGCTGCAGCCATGGGCGGAAACGGTTGCCCAGAAGGCCATACTGGTGATCCAGGGTATCCGTCGATAAAGTAAGGCTTCTGAAGTTCTCTTTCTCAAAGACCAGCTGCCACTCCTTGCAGACACAGGCAAACTTAGTGTTCATGTGCGCCTTCCTTGGAGCTTCAGCAGCATGAAGCTTCAACTTCTCAAAGACCATGAACTTGAGCTCACTCGGCAGTCTGTTCCAGGTTGCCATCGCGTCGATGGTAACATCACCGTGCAAGCCTAAATAGCGTGCTTTGTAGAAGGAGTTAGGTAGGTGCGAGTTACTGTTGGTGTGTTGATGGGCAAAGAAATAAAGTGGGCAGGTAGGTTGTAGATGAAGACAAATGGACGAAGTGACAGCCTTTCCCTGATCGATGGCTGCATCGATGTGCAAAGCCTAATCTGTGTGCCTAATAGAGGAAGTTACGTTGATGTGAATAGTTGTTGGCTTGTTGTCATGGTGTTGATGAGTGAGGAAACAAATTTGTGTAGGTGGGCTGTAGAAAGCAGTAGAAAGGCAAACTAATGAATTGGTAGCCTTTCCCTGGTGCAAATCGTGTTTATGGACCTGGATAGGATGAGAAAAAGAGTGGGTATTTCGTGCTTGTGTTTCGTGAATGTGTTCCGTGAAGATGGCAACAGCAGTAGAGATAGAGTACTTAGGTAATAAGGTAGGGGAATTGGATGTCCTTCCCTAGGACTTGATTTAGAGCTTTTTGGTGTCTAGCAGCAAACTGGCACTACATACCTGAACGAGAAGCTTACCTTCGGAATAGTGCTCTAATAAATTGGTCTTCTAGGTTGTGGTTGTGTTCATGTTTGTAGTTGCGTACTTGCCTCAGATAATTGAAGATGTACATAACCCGGTCGTGACAGGCACGCAGACAATACAGGCACACACCATAGTTAGTCTCGATTTTCTGCTTCTGGAATTTATTACCTCGCTATTCCTTCCGTTAATTGCGAGAAGAAGTTGAGCATATCTTGAACAAAGCAATCACCAAAGGAGTCGAACAAAGCTGGAACGATGACGCTAAATCCTATTGGAAGCCGTAGAGCCCGAGGTGTCGGAAGCCATCCACATAGCTAGTGATTAGGAGGCCGGCCTGGAACAATGCCTACAGGAAGTTGTTACAAGCTTAGCTATTATCCTGTTAAGAGTATCAATCTCAGATTGGATTCAAGATTCAGTTCTGTCCTTATATACTGCTGCACTCTAGTCTTGTATGATACTGATGTACTCTAAGGAATAAATGTTGTATCTGATCTTGACGACTTCTCATTCGTGACGATTCAACGAGCGTATTAAGATAATGTAAACATCAAAGTGTAGGAAACGAAATCCAACATAATGAAAGCCTCTGAAGTTAACACACTACGGAAAGATTCCGTTCTTTCTCTTCTTGATTCGTTCTATATATTGACAGCGGGAAATTCCGTTATCTCTTTCCAGTCTGTTCTATAGTGATGACGGATCCTTCCGCATTGTGGCTTGCAAGCAGGATTCGTGGGAAAGGTTTCCAGCTAGAAATAAAAAAAGATGTCACGGGTACCTGATCTCAAGTAGTGTACTTCTGCGTAACTACGACCTCGTTTAAAGCGCCATGATCTCGTCTAAAAAGAGGCGTTGTCCGCGCCGCTCCACAGCATGGCATGATTAACCCGAAAAGAAAAAAATCGGTGCCGACCCGTGGTTCTGTCAACACAACGTCGAGGCTCAATAGACAGCTGTAGCTCGGAATTTCCCGCCCAACGTGGTATACTAGTCACTCGTGCCATGTGGCATGTGGTCTCAACGGCTACCTAGCAGGGAAGAGATTCCTCCCAGCACGCCGGCATCACGTTTTCGACAGGGATGGAAATTAGTTTACTAGTATAAGCGCTCGAAGATCATAGTCCAGCTGGTGATAGTCCTCAGCCATCCTTCGATTCCTCCTAGAAAATTGGTTTATAGAGATAGGTAGCGTGACCAATAGGAGTTTGCTATTGCATCGTGAGTTTTGTTGATACCAATGTTAGGAAATGAAGGATCAAGCTTTTTATGCAATTATTATCAGCTTTCCTGTTGACAGACCGGCTGAAGACTGCTACACTAGCTCAATAACTTGCCTATGTCTAGACCTTGAGGGATCAAGCCTACAGCACAGTGTATTGGTATACCGGCTTTCATGTTGGCGTAAACGGGTGGCAAATCCCTACCTAATGGTGCAAACTCGCAATGTCTGGACCTTGAAGGATCAAATCTGTTGGGAATTTTTACGTTAGCAAATTGGACAGTGGCATATCTCCAGATCAACACAGGTCTGGGTCTCACTGTGTCACAAGACCACAGTGGCGATGTGAACATTGGGTAAGAGAACATTCTACCTGGACTCTGCTAGGGATCGGGATTAGGTAAGCTATTTATACAAGCTTCGTGTAACCCAATCAGTAAGAAAAGGACTGTGTTGCATAGTAGCTCAACTATGGTGATAAGGAGCTGGGGCTGATGATGAGTTGGCCAGAGTCCGAGGAGTGGGCCATGGTTCGTTCGATATCCTGCGCTAAGGTCACAGACAACAGCGGATATGTACAGTATGGTCCTTTTGGATGCATGCATTATTGAGCCGCGAGCGAGAGGTAGGCTTGCTGCTCGCCAGCCAGTATTGTGTTCAGAGCTCTGAGAGGTTATCGCAAAATATTGAGGATCAAATGGCTGCATCCTGTGACCGCCAAGCTGAAGATAAGCTAACTACATACAGAAGATTAGCTGAGAAAAAGGAAAAGAACTACAGGTACATAGGATTCTCTTTCACTCTGAAACTTGCAAAAGAACCAAATCAAATGCTTGCGCGTCGGAAGACACACACTATCGATGGTTCAATATGCGAAAGTCTAGTGAGGAAGGATGCATAGTACGTATGTACGAAACCATATGTAGGAAGCCGTATGTACGAAACTTGCGTTTGGTTTGGTAACGAGGATCAGGATGCATAACAGTTGGAACTTGTTCGCGTGGTGTAGTAATGATAGGAATCAGGATTGTCTGTCCGTATTGAGAACTCAAAGATGAGTTGTGTGAGCTAATAAATGAAAAATGGTATCGGTATCCAAATCGTTACACTAGTACAGTGATTTGCAGCAAAACTCCAACGCCCCTAACCCATAATGCTCGCTTCTAAACAGATAGCGGCCATATTCCTCCTCTTCGCACGAGGGCGTATGATGAAGCACGTCCTCGCGATCAACGCCCTTCTTGCATAAGAGTTCAACCATCGTGCCCAGCCCGAACACTTGCGCATATGCCATAGCCCAAGCCCCGGCGTCGGGCTCACGTAGAGCACCGTTAGACTCGAGGTAATTAAATATTTCTTCATTCTCCTGCTGCACCGCGACGACCATTGGCGGTGGCGTCCCTACTTCCACTTTCGCACCGTATTCGACAAGCGTGCGTACGATGGCGAGGTCGCCCTTATGCACGGCTGCCATCAGTGCCGTCCTCGTGGAGGGGAACCAATTGGGATCGGCACCGTGCCACAGCAATAGTTCGACCGTTTCGACGTTTCCACTTTCTATCGCACTGATAAGTGGCCGAAAGTGGGAGCGCGTCCTGAGGGAATCGGACCCCTGTTTGCGCGGGGGTCCTAATGCATTGGCATGTGCACCTGGCTGGTTCAGACACAAGTCTTGCCTCAGGAGATACCGTACCATTTCCGTGTTGCCTTGGCGTGCAGCTTGGTCGAGGCGAGAATATACGTCATCTCGGATTGTTGTCTCGAACGGATCGGTTCCCTGCTCCAGAATGGCTGCCAGCCGACGATATATTTCTGGTGAGTTTGTGAAGCTGAGTGCGGTTCCAAGATTCCGCCGTGTCGCGGTTGTAAGGTGCGCATTTAACAGGTTGCTGTTATTCAAGGCGTAATCCATCACGGCTACATGACTACCAATGGAGGCATAGCGTAGAATACTGGAAGCAACACTAGCGCTCATAAAGGACCAAGTGTCGTGTGTCATGTTCTTGTCGACCTGAACGAGATGTTCAACCAAGCCTAAGTGCCCGCGAAATGCAGCCATTTCAATGAGCCTGCGAAGACTGGGCTTCGCGCTCGCGGCGACGGTGGGACATTGCCAGTAGTCGTTCGGGTCTTCAGAGATGAGAGCCTTGGCGAAAGGTTCAAGTCCCATATATACCACGGCATTGAGGAATAGTGTAGCCAGCTCGGGCTGACTGAATGTGTCCTTACATGACGCTGACTTTAATAGGTTTGATGTCTCTAAAGAGGAGTTGATGAAAAGGGCGACACCGGAGAGGTCGTATACGCAGTCCTCGAAGGTCAGGCCAGGGAAGATCTTGCTGCCGGCAACCCAAAGGTATTCCGCTACCTGTCTGTACTGCCCTCGCATAGTTTTCTCATTGCGTTCCTGGTAGAGGCGTCGGCCTAGGTATGTGCGTAGATATAATATCCATGGTGAGTCGTGATGCTCGGCATCGTGTACACTGAGCTCAGGTTCAAAGGCAATATCATCAAGAATCCGTGAGCTAAATATTGCTTCATCAGTCAAGCATCTGAATTGCCCTGTGGAAAGTGTTAGTGCAAGTTCAAAAGGTCTGCCATCGTGGCTTGAAGGAGACCATATGACACTGACTGTTTACGAGGCGTAGCCTCATGACACGCTTAAATGTCCTATCCTCGACAGCATCTGAGAAAATTTGGTCGAGTAACTCGACTGGAAGATCGAATAGATTCATTCTGGTAGGATCCTGAAACATATATAGGTTCTGCTGCAAGACGATGATTTCAAAGAAGTTGTAGTCATGCACGAAGTATAGTAAGTCAATGTGGATGTTGATGTTGAGAATAGAAACCTATTACTGTTGCGGGATGTGACAGATCTGGGTAAGGGATCTAATAATAATAATAATAATAAGGGATCTGAAGGGTTTCAACGAGATAGACAAGATGGATGAAGGGGGGTACCCGCTGGGATATATCATGTCTTGGAGCTGAACCAACAAAGTCACAGTCTTGGTGTCGTGCAACCAATATACATGTACGTATGTTATGTCACGTCAGCCGGTATGTACAGTACGTAGTATCAAACCTAGCAAACTCGCCATACAATATCTACGCATCCTTCTGCTGCTGTGCCGCTGTGCGTAACCTTTCGGGTTAAAATCGAGGTACGTACTACGGACATCCAGGCCAGAAATCTCAAGCCGGATACTGATCAGGGATTTGATTTCTAGGTACAACTTGTACACTACCAACTGCAAGACGTACCGTGACATCTTGCATAAACAAAGCCCCTCATTGGCTGTCTTGTATCGTCTTGACAAACAAGTACAGTAGGGGGGAGAGAGATGGTCTAGCCTGGTGAGTCTCCCCATGTCTCGCAAGCTACATATTGTGTTGGTATAATCACTAATGGTGGCTGGCTTAATTAGCTGGGAACTCCAGATCTGTCTAGCTATGTCAACTTCGCAGGGGGTGGTGGAAGTGCGAAGTTGGGGCGGTACCTACTGTGGTAGTGGACATAGCCTGTAGGCCTGGTACGTACCCCTAAGTTTATGGTGGGTACCCAAGGTACTATGCTACTAGTTGTAAGCGCTGCTAGCTGTATGTGGGGTGTTCCAGCGCACATCCTTTCCCTAGCTTGCCCCTAGTGGCCCCCCTACGGGGTTGCTGTTGGCTCCATCAAAAGCCTCCCGGCACTGCCCTCCGGGACATCAGGTGATTCATGTCGTTGTTGAACTGTTGTCCAGATTGCACAGATGATCATCATCGCAAGTGGGCTAGACTAACATGACTTCAATTCCAATTATTCCAATTCTTTCAACATCATTTCAAACAAGAAAAGCGCAGCATCGTCACAGGATCCCAATACCAACCACGTCGATATCATGATGCTCGTGAAAATTGTCAGTATGCTGCTCTACGAGACATTATGACAAGTGGCTCATTGTGTGGCTCTCCATCCATCAGCGTTCAGGTAGCATCGAATTTGGAGATCCGGGTAATTTTCCCGTGTTTCAATTAATAAATCTACGGAGTCCTGTTCAATCAGGCTCAATTGGTTGCACTCACTTCGCTTGATCTAAGACCTGCCAATCAATATCTGCGCGCAGCAGATACGTGTAGGTAGCCCTCCAAACCCGCCGCTTTTAAAACACCAACTGCCTATCCGTAATGCCAATGACAGCCCAGACTTTGCTGGGTACAGTACTAATGATGGGGGGCATCCGGGAATAATAAGTATTCGAAACCAAGCAGAGTCGCAAATATGATTCAGCATCTAGTTGCCGATGATGATCCTTGAAGCGGTGAAGCCAAGATACAGATGGTGACGACGCACGCACCACTAAGACCACTTATAACACCACCACCACCACGAAGAGATCACCACTCGAGAGTTGGTAGTTGAGCGGTAGCAAGAGAGGGATATTATCTCACGTCAATCCACCCTAGTTGTGATGTCTGCGCATGTACGGATCGCTAACTAGCTACCGTTCTCGGGAATCCTTCAACTGCAACACTACCCGGGAAACGATAGGCTGGTTGGACCCTGAACTGACCGAACCGGCGTCAACCTAGGGAGAAAGAGCAGATTTAGAGGCGTCTGCATTGCATGTCGATCACATCCTTGCGCCCAGAGTTGGAGCATACGGACATGATGATTATAGACAAAAAGAGGAAGAGAGGATGTCGATGCTCCGCGTACACGCCGGATGAGCATATTGCGAACCCGTGAGCGTCGCGGCTTCGTTCGTACAGGTCATATGGGATAACCAGCATAATTCACCGGCGCTTGCAGTACCGTTCTCCGTATTTCACCTTTCGGAACCTTGAAAACCTAGCCCGTTATGTCGTAGGTAGGCTTGTGGAGAAGATCACCCACCCTCTGGACTCTGCAGTCCAATGAAACCTGTGCCAAGTGACCCCAATGCAGTGAGATGTTACTGCAGTGAGGTTTTGTCTGACATCAGAACTCGGCACTGGAGGTCAATGGTCCACTCCGGCGGACTGCAGACTGCACTCACTCTGCCAGGGTCTCGGCAATTTGTCTTAGATTGTTGTAATGATCTGCCTTCTGGTCGCACGACTCAAGAGACGCAGCAGAAACATACGAAGCAAACGATCCATTCATCAACGATTTATCTATTATTTCCACCAGTCCTACAGTAGACAGTAGTGAAGGGGAATCTATTATAGAATGAGAACACGAACTATCAGGAGCAATCCCTACAGCCTATCGAAACAAAGAACCCTTGGCAACCAACGAAAAGGGAAAATCAACAAAAAGGTCCTCAACGCACCGCACCGCAACTCAACTACAACAATGTTTCATATTTCCGTTTCCCGTGCAGACATCTAAAGATGATCTAAAGATGACAGACATACATCGACATACGACATACATCGTGCAGAATTATGTATGACACCCTGTATTTTTATCCGGGAGCTTATGCAAGAATCTCTGACTAGGCGGGGTGTCTGGGGTGTATCTTCACCGCCAGACTCGGGTGTGAAAGTGCTCAGGCGACCAAGGTGTGCTGGGGTCATCAATGCACTCACTGCTTGAGAATCTGATGCTCTCGTGAGCATAACCCTAGACTCGTCACCAACAACCAACAACCAACAACCAACATGGAAAAAGACAAATGGGAAAAGGAAAAAAGGAAGAAGAAGCAACAAGAAGGGTAGGAATTACCAACAATTTTTGTTATACGGGCAGCCTGCTTATAGGACCAACATACCAACAGAGGTGATATGGTCCGTGCGAGTGTAGGTTGAATTTATTTCTCTACTTCAATGCCGTGTCGGTAACCAATCAAGGGCATAGAGGTAACACATAGTGGGTTTTCTCTAGTAAATGATTTCAATGTGTTATACAAATATTTATTCCAAATACCCTCGATGCATGGCCTAAATGGGCATAACGCTTTTACAGATGCCAGGTTATATTCAACTAGAAGAATATGCTTTGAATGGCGCTACTCCATTGGGACTTAGCGCCAGATTCTATTGGCTGATAGCCCCTGCTTTTCCCCCATACTCCATAAGGGGATTTATTCCCCAGTTAGGGAAACTACTGTAACAGTACTCCGCCCTCTGTGCCGGTAGGGTAGTCTAATACTACCCCACTTCAAGCGGGTACCCAGCAATTCGTAACGCGGTAACATCGTTCGAGCCATAGCCCCTCTCAGCCTTTAAACCTGGACGATGGGCTACAAATTAAATTCCCGGTTCGAGTAGTGACATAATGATCTACCTACTAGGTAACCGGAGAGAATACGATCTCGTTTTCAGTATCCCAATCACCTGGTAAGGCCCCTACGTGTTGTTGCCAAGATTGCTGTGCAAAGAGTATTTGGAAAACCTTCAACGACCAACCTCGATGTTTGGTTGTTATGATATTGGCAATTAGCCAAGTCCTCGGCGTGAGAATACGAACCGAAAAAACCCAACTGGCTCTTAAGTGTATTTGTAAAGACGCTGCGCCAAATCATCGTCGCACTTTCGACTCATTGGATTATACGGCTATACCTACCCAGATCGGTGTTATCGTTCTACTCATTTACCCCAAGGCAACGCGTGACTGATACAAGGTTCCCGCCGGTGACCGTGAAGCGCGTTGCGTGTAGACCTACAGCACGTATGCCTCAGTCTAAATAAAGCCCAAGCCCAGACACATCGCGAACCAAAAAATAAAATCAAACCCCAATGTTTCCAGCGGTTCAGCGGTTCAGCGGCTGAAGCAGCCTTCGTGAAGAGCAACAGCCGAGGACAGGTCGGCAGACCACCTGCACTGCAGTATTGTTGGAGTAGAAGAGGAGAGAGAGACATAAGAGGCGCACCAGTTGCATCACACGATGCAACTTCGAAAAGAGATGCCAAGGGTTTACCCCGCCAAGTCCACCAATCCGCAACCCGCACGGCTTGCTATGATCATCACTGCATCATTCATCATTCAGCTTGAAACCGTACGAAACTCGTTCGATTCAGCTTTTGCATACATACTTAGTCGCTTTTTCATTTTCCTATTCCGAATCCTATACCTATTCTGTCCTCCGACTTTATAACTACTAGACGAGCCACGTAGGAGGAGCGTGACCTAATTCTTTCTCCAAGCGCCCCTCCCGCAGCGCCTCTGTTGTCATCCGCTCCCCGACCCGGATTATAACCTACAGGTCAATCCTTGAAATAATGTCAGCTTCAGACTTTTGAAGTGACTCACTCACAAGCTTATAGATACGTCTACGGCTACAGAATGCGATTATATGTTTCACTTTCCGTCACCAATTGTAAACAACTTAGGTTAGCATAGACAATTAGGTGTAATACCAAATAAAGTGAGTTGCCGCATAAATTTCAGGGAACAGAATAGGGATACCTAAAGGAGTAAAAATGTAGCTTTGGGGCCGGCCCCGCAAATCAACATTATTTCAGGGATTAATCTGTAGATACATGTATCTATTATACAACGTTGCAAAAAGACAATAATGGAAATCATGTAGGTACCTATTAATAAGAGCGAGACAGAAAAAACATCCTTAAAAATGCACGAGCAAAAGGTCGCCTCCAAAAACTACTGTAAAAATCCACAATCCAACTTGAACTCTTCCTGTATGTTTCTCGCTTAATTATCTCGATCCCATTAGATTACGTCATTCCCCTACCCCACTATAATCATGGGGCAAAATATGACCAAGAAAAAAAAACACCGAAAAACTCCGTATCATTTCAATGAATCAATCATTTCAATGGAAAAGGAAAAGAAGACAAAAAGGACCTCAACGTCCTCCGCCCGAGGCATTCCTCCAAGTATCACCCCACTGCTGCACCATGTGCTGACCCGTTGGCCGCTCAGACGACTGTCCGATCGCGAAGCGCTCGTTGGGCTGCGCGTCGTAGACGTAGCGCTCGAGAGTTGACGGCCCGGCTTCGGAATAGGAATATTTTTTCGCCGAGGACGACGAGGACGAGTGGTGGTGGTTGTCTTTCTTCGATTTCTTCGATGAGTGCCCGGTGGCGTTGCTCTTCCTGGGAGTTAGGTGAGGTTAGTCGGGTGTTGGGAAGATTAGATAGACGCGTGGGTTGTGTTGGTAGGTATGTAGGAGAAGGGGGTGCTTGGATGGGGTGAAATTTGTAGGGAGTAGAGGATGATACATACTTAGAGTTGCCCATGTTGTCGACGGTAGATAGATAGTGAATTGAATGTGTGTGTATTATCTCGGTGAAAGGTCGAATGAAAGGTGTTGCGTGTGATGTCTGCCTCTGGTGATGCTAACTGGTGTTTCCTTCGACGATGAAGATTGTGTGCAACGGAGTATAAACCTTTGCGAGTTGATAGCTGTTACTACTCGTAGCTTCATATGAATTCAAGCAGCCAGGCCATAACTTATTATATCTTTTCTAGCGCTATGAACATCGATCTTTTCAGCCGCATGGCTCGTATTGGAAGGGAAAAAGAGCCTCATGTCTAACAATGAGGAACTCAGTAAAAAATAATACACTCAGATATGAATTTAACCCCCTTTGCCTACAGGGACTGTTCCCTTTCAGCCCTGAAAGATGTAATGAAACTCCGAAGGAACCAGACGCGTAAGCACCGCTGCCCTTTACTAGACCTGGAGCTACCCATGTGAACGGATTCCGTGACATGAATCGGCGAGTAGCAGATACGCTTCAAACGCGGATGTAGAGGCCATCACGGAGCAGTTCATCTAATCTGTTATTGCAGGGCAGAAACTATGTGCAACGGTGATGCCGTTGGTGATTGAAGATAAGGCCCTGCTGGTAGCGCCTAGGATGGAAGTGTTGTAGATACGATAATGTGTCAGCCTGAGCTCGTAAGTTCAAAACGATTACAGGTTGCGACCTTTGACAAAAAAGCTATCATGAGAGGTTCGTGGCGCCGGCTGAACTGAAATCAAGTTTTCTGCAATGTGTCAAGCAGCCTAAAGAAGCTTAAAAGACTAGTTGGTCAATGTAGTTACGACAAAGATGTCAAGGGTTCTTCAAGTCAAAGGATGCAGTAACTTCCCGTCAATTCAACCGTGATATATATGATTGTATTGATGGCATAATGTCAGGGGAGACAAGAAGATCAGGCTTGATCTGCTTGGCTTAAAATTGTTGGCACTGAGCATTTTCTCTTATTTGCTTGAATTCCATCATGGAAACTGTTGTAATTCATATGTGCCTATCAACCAAAGAGTATGAAACGAACCAGGGGTATAGAAACTAGCATAACAATCATTATCATTATCATCACCCTATCCTCATCAATATCGTATCATAAGTGGTCAGAGAAACCATTCCAATACCCAGCTTGAAAGAGGTCCCCGAAAACGGCGCTAGGAATGATATAAACAACACCCGACTGAAAAACAAAAATGAAACCCGGGGCCATTTACAGCTCTCCTAACCCATCAGCACCCAACTCTCTCCTCTTGGGCGGATACGACGACTGAAGGCTATCCGAACTACCACGTCGCCGTTTCAGTTTCAACGCAGACCGTTTGAAGACCCGATGTATTTTCTTGAGGTGACTGGTAAGGTTGTCTTGACGCGTAAACGTCTTACCGCAACGGTCGCAAGGTATTTTCTCTTTGTTCTTATGCGTGTCCATATGTTTTCGCAGGTATGCCCCCTTGCCGTATTTGGGTTTGAAGTCGCAATGGGGACATTTCTGCTCTTGTTGCTCTGACGAGAAGGAACTATCAGGCGATGACTGGGAGTTCGATATTGAAAAAGTTGAAGCTGATATGGATGGTGATGGATCAAGAGGCGAGTTTCCAGATGGTGAAGGATTCAGTGGTGAATTTCCGTGGGGTGTCATGAAATGATTCCCGTCGTTGCTATAGGACCCTTGACTTAGCTGGGAAGGAATTATTCTTGCGGCTGTCGTGAAGCCGTTTGGGGGTTGGGGACCAAGAATTAGCGTGTTGAAATTTGGAGTGGAGGGGATCAGATCGAGGCTGCCTTGATATGTCTCCACTCTTAGTGTTGGCACATCACGATAACTCGGTTGTCTCATGAGTGTGAGTGGCAATGTCGACGAAGTGACGAAGGCTTCTGAGTTCAAGGCACCCATGGCGGGCGCAGCGGCGAGGGATCCGATGTTGTGGCTGGCCAACGCATCTGCATGGAAGCTGGCGGGCCGTTGAGACGTACTGGCATAGTTATTATGAGGGAGACCAGCGTCAGCTTCACTGTGAGCTATGGCAGGTATAAAGGTGAGGGATCCGAAGTTGTGGCTGGTTAGAGCTTCTGCATGGAGACTGGTGGACCGTTGAGTAAGGGTATGAGTGAGACCAATGTCAGCTTCATTGTGGGATCCAGTAACGCGACGAGTCGGTCTGTTGAATACGCCTCCGGAATTTTGGCAGCTGGCGATATGGGGTCTATCGACGTAAGTGGAAGATGAAGGTGATATATCTGACGAGCTTCCATCAGGGCTAGTTGAGAGAAAAGATACCTCTGATACCGCGTTTGTATGACTACGGTAAACAGGCGGACTAGAGATTATGTCATAGGGCGGAGCCCAGAATTGCGTGGGGCTGCTTGAAGAACTCGACTCCCCAGACAGCTCCCCAGTCAGCTCTGCTGAATCTAGCTCATAGTGCTCATCATTCAGCATGATCGGCTCCGGCTGATGACGCTGCTCGGTCGGTCCGGTCGCCTGGGTCGGGTGTGCTTCGCCAAATGGCGGTGCGGCATGAACACCGTGCATTGAAATGTCCGGCAACGGAGCTGAGCACATGGCGCAGAGACCAGCACAATTCGATGTTTGCTGGGTCCCTGAACGGTTTCCTGCAAAACCACGGAAGACATCCTTAGACTTTTGAATGAGTTTACTGGCAATGTTCTCTTTATCCCAGGAACATCGCTTGCTAGAACGGACCTTGAATGATTCAAATCGAAGGCATGTAGGGCACCAGAATTTCCCTTTCCCGAAGAACTTGCAATTTTTGAGATGTCGGAGCATGTCTTTCGGGTGCTTAAAATTTTGTATCGGGCAAGACGCCATCGGGCAACCATATGAAGCGGTTTGGCGTTCATTATCGAGTAAGTAGAATTCGAGCGCTTTGGCGTAGAAGCGAGCCTTGGAGCAATCATCGAGTATCTCAGAACGAAACCTTGCAATTTATTTAGTAAAGAATACGAGAAGAAGACGTGTTCAACATACAGACAACTTGGGTCTAGTCTGGGAGCCGTCGCCATACCGGCACGGTAAAGGGGGCGTGTCTCGGATACTTGGAACCATTGATGTGTCATGTCCCGATCAATTTGGCTAGTAAATGAATACACTGGAGGTTGTTTCCCTGGATCTTCTGAATTGTACATGTTCATTGGTATGCCTCCCTCAAGCTCGTAGGCAGTGTTGAACACCGTCTGAGGAGAACCCTCCATTTCGTAGATACCGGTATTCGAATTCATTGTTTAGAGAGGAAATTGGCGTACGAATCTCAAGCGTAGACTTCGTATCAAGTGATGGACACAATCGATAACCGGATTTCGCTCCCAGTGAACATATCCGGGTGGCCAGCTCCATTTTGATAAACGTAAAGGGAGAGAAAGGGCTTGGATGCACACGAAGACAGTAGCATTGACGTGTAATCGCACCCGTCTCATGCCCTGCTAAATCTACGTTTCCTGGTTTCTCCCCGCATGGCGGCTGATAATCCACCGTGCTTATTGCATATCCCTCAACTTGTGGGATTTTTTAGAGGTGGAAAGGGCCGGGAAGATCGGAAGGGAATGCACTTTGCGGCTCTTCGGTGAAGGGCCGATTTGAAGGGGATCGGATCTCTCATTGATCGGTATTTATCTAGTGAGGAATGTCCAATCAGCAATTGACACCTCATGGGCAGATCGTTGATGTGGAAAAACAGGCAGCGGAAGGGCACCGCTGAATGCGGTAGGTTTGGTTGCCTACTTTCTGATAATGGCGACCCCTCTTAGCAGAAGGGACAACGCAGGTGGTCATATCCTATTCAGGGCGCCGGATTCCCTCAGGGATCTGATCTAGCTTGGCATTCCGTTCGAATAGTAGCACTCGTAAATGAGGTATGCCGAACTAGTGCTGTGCCGTGGCCGCGATCGAGGAAAGACATTGGCATTGCCTTCGCATGGTAGCCCTTGTAGACGAGTATGCGGACCTGATGCCGGAACCACGATTGAGGAGGGACTTGGTTCAGCTCGCCGATTGATTCGAATATTAGCGTTTGTAGTCGAGCATCCCGAACCGGCGGCGTGACCACGACGGAGGAAACGGCATGATGAGCTTTTGAACGTGCCCTACTTCGTAACGACAGGAAAACCGGCATGTAAGGGTCTTCGGTAAGTATAGCGGGAAGTAGTATGATCAGGAAGGCATGTTCAGCAGCGTAAGGGCCCACTGTTGACGAAATTGAACTTTGAGAGATGAAGCAACTAGCTGGCAGCAACAAAGTTCGAAAGATTCAGTAGCATAATCTACATTAGAAGACGTTGGGAATACTACTTGTTTATCTAGCGAGTGCTTTAAGGCTGTCCATAGTAATCATTTCGCCCCCAGGCATTCATCAATGGGGGCGAAACCAGAATAGAAATGGCTCTGTCAAAACTTGGGCTATGCGTGATAAACTTCGTGCACCGCCCGGCGATGTGAGGATGGGGAAAGATCCACTGATCAGAGGTCAATGATAGCTGTAGGTAGGCATTTGTTGGTAAGTGGCATAGCAAAGCCAACTCATCGCCCCCATCACAAACAACCTAGTAGTACGTTTGGATGATTACTGCTTGTTGAATCTGCATGCAGACGTGTCACGATGAGGGGTAAGGCATCGAAATAACCTGGTCGAGCTTGGTCAAGAAGGGTCAAGGGGAGCGAAGACCCTAGACGAAAAGATATGCCTGTTTCTACACGGAACAACGCCCTCGGATTTTCCCAACCCTTACAGCGGATAAGGTCAAGTCTACCAATTTTCTTAGCTTGGAATTCATGAACGCTTCAGTGGGAGGCTACTTGTGAAAAATCCATTGAGATATACTTCGGTAGTTCCTAAGTACCGTTGGGTAAGGGGGACAGGGAAGTTCGCAAGATATGTGCCCAAATGCTATACTCTCCTAAGTTCTAACGTGCCGGTTTCTCCAACACTATTGAACTCTTGCATGCTTTTACACTTACCCAGATAGTATTGGAGCACTATTACAGCACAGGAGCTTCCCATTAAGGTGTGGACCGATATGCAGCCTTGGTAACACAGGCACAGTAGCATCCTGGCGACGCCACCTCTACCTATGTTTAGAAAAGGCTGTGACGTATGACTAACGAAGCATGTCACGCTATAGAATTTATGATTGCTGATAGGTATTGTTAAAATAGAACCTGCGCCTTGTTCGAAATGGCAGAGGCTGGATTATGAAATGTGTAAGTGAAAGATGAGGCACATTCTTTGATAGGTTGATGGGAAGATAAGACGTTGAGAAGGCCGGGGTTCAGCTGGACAAGTCTCGTACAGTTGATGACAGCTGCGCCGGCTGGCGTGGGGGTGGCAAATGCATTAAGTACATATGTAATTAAGACGGTTTAAGCTCAGTAGCCACATGCAGGCTACGAGGTAGCTTATCGATATGACATACTCCGTATATGTCGCCCTATCAGGCGCGGGCGCGAGTCTCAACCGCCTCAACCAGACCAAGCCAGTATCATTCTACATTCAATCCAGCCTCCAGTTCAGTTTAGGTCATCAGGTCGTTTCTAATTGCCGACGTCGTTTGCCTACTTCTCTCTCCTTCGTATTTCATCACCCTGATTTTAGAAATTATCATGGCCGACATTACGAGCATCGAGGAAGACATCAAGCAGTTCCGAGAACAGGTGCGTGTGACATATCCCGTACAACAGAGATGAATGGAACTGATAGAACAATCCTTTCTTTAGCTTGATGTCGTGGACTCTGGTCTTAGAGATGATCCCGGTAACGCAGAGCTCCTCGCTCTCAAGTCTGAGTTAGATGATGCGCTTGCGCTATTGAACGAAACCCTTGCTGAATTGAAGCCGACAAAGGCACCGCCGAAGCCGCAAGACGCTGTACCGTCACCACCACCCGTACAAGAGAAATGGTCGCGAGAAAACCATCCAGCCTTCAAGAAGCCCCAGCAGACCGAAGAGAAGGAAGTCGACGCCGGCCCCGTGAATTACAAGGTTAACGATAACGTTATGGCGAAGTGGCTTTCTGGAGACAAAGGATTCTACCCCGCCCGTATTACATCTATCACCGGATCTTCTACTGCGCCCATTTACGTTGTCAAATTCAAGAGCTACGATACGACAGAACAGTTGCGCGCCAAAGACATTCGCCCTGTCGCACAGAAGAGGAAAGCGGACGGAACCCCGATCAATACGAGCGGTCCCTTCACCACCCCAGCTCAACAGCCACCGTCATCTTCCACCTCCGCGACCCCTGGCGTAATATCAGCCGCAGCTAGTATCAACCCCGAGCTGGCACAGAAGAGCAGAGAGGACGCTCTCAACAACACGGGGGATGCAAAGCCAAAGGCCAAGAAGATCAAGGCGAAGAAGGAGCTCGAGGCAGGCAAGAATAAATGGCAGGAGTTCAACAACAAATCCAAATTCGCCAAAGCACAGAAGGGCAAAAAGGACAGCATGTTCCGTACTCCAGAAGGCGTTCATGGGAGAGGTTGGTTTTTTGACCCTTTACCATACTTTCATATCTAATTACTGACTTGACCTACTCACAGTTGGTTTTACGGGCTCGGGACAAGCTATGCGGAAAGATCCTTCGAGGACCCGCCATATTTACCAAGCCAATGAGGAATTGGACTAATGCTAGTCACAGACGATCTCAACGGAACCCAATTCCATTGCATGACGAGGGAAGGTTATCGGGTGGTGTTGGCGTTTGGGTCTGGTCTATAGGCTTTGTTTCCTCTCTCCCTTTGTCACATAGTCTGCATGCTAACGTGTATTACGAGTGAGTGGAACACTACGTCGTGCTTCAGCGATTCTCCGTTAAGTACTTGAGCAACAATCCAACTATATGAATATCAGCGAGGTCGTTTCCATCACCCTTCTAATCCGCCTGTGGCTGATATGCTAAATGCTCGTCGTACGCAGGGTATCATATACAGCAGCCTACGCAACTGCCGGCCTGTACTAAGACGTAGAATCTATTCTTATTCGTTGACATTCCTAGCTGACATGTTGCGGAAATTATGTAGTATTTAGAAGAAATACAGATCGGTGATTATACATTGTGCTCCTACATGCCAATACACTCCATAGTACAACGCTTTTATGCCCATCTTCCATGCGTTCATACACCCTCTTGATCTACATTCCTATCTTCAAACCCACTTGGCGAGCAATGTCCATGAATGCTTGCGCTCTGTTGCTGTCGGGTTCCGATACTACTGTGGGTTTGCCCCTTTGTCCGTCATCTCCAACGTTCTGGTGCAATGGGATGTCTCCCAACAAGTCGATCGAGTAGTCCTGGCAAAGCCCCTTCACTCGCTCATTGGACCCAAATACAGCCGTGTCTTGATGGCAGTGCGGGCAGCAGAATAGGGACATGTTCTCAACGAGCCCTAGTAAAGGGACATTGACCTTTTTGAACATGTTGATTCCCTTGACAGCATCCTTAACTGCCAAGGTATGAGGTGTCGTTACGATAATAGATCCTGATGGTTCGTGTCAGCTTGCGTCCGTTTTCCCATATACGTGAAGGGTTATACCGTCTAGAACGATTTGCTGCGTAACTGTAAGCTGTGTATCACCTGTACCTGGAGGTAGATCTAGCACCAATATGTCTAGGCCGCCCCATTCCACCTCGTGCAAAAGCTGTTGGAGGGCTTTCATGACCATTAGTCCACGCCACACGACAGGTGCATCCTCGCCGACGAGGTAGCCCATCGACATAGTTTTGACTCCATAGTTCGACAGGGGGAGCAACTGGTTGTCTGCACCCAAATCAGTCAATGCCGACAGAAGAAAAAGTCGCGTTAGGTATCCAGAAGATGACTAACTAGATGATAACCTTGGTTCCCCCGATAGGTTAAAAAGTGTAGGTATAGATGGCCCAAATATATCTGTATCCAAAATGCCTGTGCGGTAACCCATTCGGGCGAAAGCCAGCGACACATTCGCTTAAACCACCAGACACGTCAGCATTCCATGGATATACAGTTGTCGCTAAACCGACCTGTGAGGACTTACCGGCAACGGTACTCTTTCCCACTCCACCCTTCGCTGATGACACTGCCACTACCTTGGCGACATCCTTGATCTTCCGCCGCTCGGGAAGACCGCGTTGAAACCGGGGGATAGACCCCGTTCGTGGGAGGCCCTGACTTATGTCAGTCGCGTATTCGCAGTTATGGTAAACTGTTATGACTTACTAATGGATTTTCATGTCGAAGGGCCCGTAGGGTATGAAAGAGTCGGGATGATGTAGGTCTCATGTTGAGTCTTCGAGTCAGGAGACTCTTCCTGTACTCTCACTCATAGAACCAGCTAAGTCAAGAGATGAAAGCGTGAAAAGCGGCCTATTTTTCAAGTCAGCTACCTTCGTCTAAACGTCAAATGTAAAAGACGCTTAAATATGAGATCTAGTGCGAACTACCTTGTATACAGTGCTGTAATAGTGTTTGAAATGGGCAGCAGTATCTATTTGTAACACCCGGACTTACACAACATGCATGTGCAGCATGAAGCTTGAGTGAGAGATACTTTGGTACAAGCAACCAAGCCGGTATCGACCTGGCCCCACTCTATAACCCCACCACGAATACTGCCACAGCTTACCGCTAAAATTTTCCCATGGCGTTCCCCACTTAGACCTTTGCAGCCCGTGAATGAAGCTTCTACGAGACTGAATACATACTATCTCAGCATTGGAAGTTGGTCATTGAACAAACACATCATGACGAAACTCAAGGGACACGCAAAGAAACTAGCCGACTTGGTCGAGCGTCCTGTCAGAGGTATTTCCCAGTTATAATCTGTGTAAACTTGCAATTGCACGGGACTATTCTCACGTAGCATGTGTCGGTAGAACATGACCCAGAAGCCGATGCGATTCCCCACGATAGCGACCAGAGCAGCGATGAGAATAGCGCCGATGAAGTCGCCGGTACGGAGCATTATGTGTCTGTTGGGTACGCAACCTCTTGATTAGACGTGCCATTTCGTGCTCTCTACTCACCAACTTCATTATTAGCAAGAGCAAGCTCCGCGGCCTGGACCCAGCTACCCTAGGCCCGCAGTACCGAGGCACCCGGATTTCTCGCGCAGCCCTCGAAGCCGATGACGATGACGAGGAGGAGGAGGAGGATGACGACGAAGATAGCGAAGAAGAACAGGATACCAACGATGACACCTCATCCAATTATGAAGACGCTCTTGAAGAATTCGACGACCCAGACGCTGCCGACCTCGAGGCCGACCAACAGGGACAAGAAGATATTTCAATAGATAGTGACGAGGCGTTTGGCGAGAGCGACGAAGAACGATTTAAGGATTTTGTTTTTAACGGAAGCTCTAAACCTACATCTAAAAAGAGCAAGCAGGCAAAACGCCCGACTGCTGCCGACTTCATGGCCTCAGAGGATGAAGAAGAAGAGGAGGAAGATGAGATGGACGGGTCCGACGACGAAAATTCAGACGACGGGGGTTCTCTCATCGGCTCGGAAATTGGTGGCTTCATCGACGATGAAGCAGAGGACTCTGACGATGGCGAATCTGATTCCGATGGCGAGGAAGATGACCTCTCAAATGAAGATAGTGGCGACGGTAGTGACGAAGACGAGGATGATGAGGATGGTGATGGTGAAAAGCGAACAGATGTTGGTAAGAAGTCAAGCCGCCTAAACGGGACCGGCATAGCGGCATCAATCAAAGAGTTGGCTCTCGGCGAACGAAGTGTTGTCCAATCATTGACAAAAACGATGGAGGGGGACGTGCAGAAGGGAAAAGTCGTCCAACGTCAAAGAAAGAGCTTCGACGCTCTACTCAATATCCGTATACGTTTGCAGAAATCGGTAAGCAAGTGCGCTATGATAACATTCGGAGATTGCTGACCCCTTCCATTACAGCTTGTCGCTGTGAATTCTCTCAAGTATGCCGATCAGACCGAGGACCAAGTTGCAGAGCCCTATGAGGCCGCGGAGAGGTCCGCCTTGCAACTTTGGAATGCGCTTGATGATTTCCGTACGAGCATTCATAAAGGCAAGAAACGGAAACACGCCGAGACCGATGATACTTCAACCACGGCTTTGTGGAACAGGATGGAGCTCTATGAGAAACGTCAAGTAGCTCGGAGAAAACAAGTACTCGAAAAGGTATGCCTCAACACACTATCTTATTGAGATTTAGTACGCTTATGTTTTCTTTAGTGGTCTCGAGACGCCAAGAAGACGAGTATAACAACTAGCTCTGGTCATAGATTCACCAGCAATGCTGAGAAGCCAATTACTGCGTTGCTCAGTGCCGAGCTGGATGCTCCAGAAAGGCTCATTAAACGCACACGGACGCCGTAAGTAATAACAGACCACATCCGTTGTACTTCGGAGAGGAAACTCCTGGCTCTAGTACCCCTATCTTCCTTTCTGCATAGTCTTAGAATGCTGTCTGACTAGCATACAAATGGCAAATGCTAACATCCTGCCATAGTCGGTCATGCGCACCATATCAGGTTGCCAAAAAGGTCAATGAAGATGCGTCCGTTTATGATGATGCCGACTTCTATCAACTATTATGTAAGTCTGATGACGGAAAACGTTTCCTTTAGTATCTCTTTTTTCTTGAGCTTACTTGGGATACTACAGTAAAAGAATTGGTCGATCAGCGTTCTAGCGACGGCTCCGGGGCCGGATTGCAAACTGCAACTATCCGTTACGCAGCTGTGAAAGAAGCCAAAGCCAAACGGCATGTGGACACAAAGGCGAGCAAAGGTCGGAAAATGCGCTTTACGGTAATGCCAGTGAGTTGAAACTTCATATTCACAAATACTTTAGATTGCTCACGAATCTGCTTAGAAATTACAAAACTTTATGGCTCCAGAAGATCGACGGGGTTGGGAACAGGGCGCGATTGACAGGTTTTTCGGCACTCTATTCGGCCAGAAGTTAGCTTTGAATGAAGAATCTTCAGATGAAGAGATGGGGGGTGTTGCTGTCGAAGACGAGGGACTTCGACTCTTCAGAAGTTAATGAGCGGAGAAGCGTTTGAAGCAAACTTGTTCAACTAGGAGTGCTGGTTGTGTGAGTGTCGGAGGCCCAGAAAAGACTCAGCCATCCATAAACGACGATCCGTAACCAGCGTGACTAAGATCGACAAGATCGGCCACGCGCCCAGGGGGTGCTATAACCCGCAAGTACAAGACATAGCAGATCTCAACTTCAGTTCAAATAAATGAATACGAGGTAGAGACATTCATACGCTTTATTTATTACTTGGACCACTGCCCACCTTGAGTTCTCGATTCATTCATCTGATCTCGCATTCCAACTTTGATTCCATCCTGCCTCCGTTTCCTTGCAGTAACCTTCGATGCTATGCACTCACTATTATCAGCACCAACCTACCTATACCAAGATGACGAGTTGACTATCATCAGCCGGCCGGCCTATCTCCTCAAAACTCTCGAAAGTTGGGCAGTGGTTGTGAACGCGATGTGACCACGTCGCTACAGAGGTGCAGAATCGTGACCGCAATTTCGCCGACCCTACAATGCCATCGCCCATCCACTACAATTCACCCCGACTGTAGCTACCGGCTCTAATCACGGCCATTCTAGCCGCTTCTGCCGTGAGCTTTGAGCCTCGATATCAAGTCACTTGGGAACTTTGTTCTGCTGAATAGTGGAGGTTGTGACAAATATTCTGGCGTGTTTGATCCTTCGTCCTACTGCAACGGCCCTATCCCGCCGCGATTGCTACCTTGGAGATTATAATGCTGAGGCCAGCATGTGGCCAATATTCGAACATCTTGCGAACTTCTGTTCAACGCGTCTTTATCGCAGAGTACTATCGCCACATGATTGAAAGTAGGCTCAGAGGCCTATGGAGATGTCGTAGGGGGCGCGAAGTTTTTTTTTGGAAAGAGTTTTTGATGGTAAGTTAACCCCCACAAGACCACGGCCGGCGCATATGATTCGGGAAGCTCGAAATAAGCAAATCTGCCTATGAATCTGTCATGAACAGCGCAGCAATATTTGCGAGTCATGAGCAGATGGTTCGCAGATACGTTACCTCTGTTCACTGCACGCGCATTTTGAGTTGTGGTCGTTTTTACCCCTTAGTCTGCAAGGCCTAAGGCTCGACGTACCTCGCGCGTGCATGCTATCGTCTCGGTTTTGGGTCATTGGCGTTCCTTGATCCAGAATTGTCCCCCAAATAAGGAATCCTCCCGAAATTGAAGGTTTACAATGAGCGCCAAACCAAGCATTATTCGCGGACTTAGCATTCAGATATTCTGAGTGCCGTGCTGTCCGGCGCTTCCTCGGTCGCCTCCGAGCTTCCCAATTCGGAGTCCTTGAATCTGATTAGTCTTGCGATTCTCCAGATGAGATGAACAGGGCGGGATGAATGATATAGGGGCTGTGAACCGACCAATCAAATGACGTGATGATCTGCTTCATCCTAATGGAGCAAGGAGCATCGTTGCGCGTATCCACGCGGCTTGCGCAGGTACACGCTGTCGATCATGTGCTGGGGGGGCATCTACCCCGAACTCCCTGAACTTTTAAGTTGTCCAAGACATTCAAAGACAATTTTGGGTGCACCAGGCCCACCGTCACGGCTTGCACCGCATGGGATCTTTTGCACGGGACGAGATATTGTCGCTTGGGCTAACTAAGGATTGACAGCGCATTTGTTGGAGACACTATAATCTTTTCCCTAGACTACTTTCTTTTCTTTACTTGGTAAAGAGCACCTGGTTGAGTATACTGTCACTTGAACTCACTCACCTGTATTAATTCATAGGTAAACGTCGTTTTATTGACACATCGATTAAACGTCCATCCATCTCTTGGCTCTTGGCATGGCTTTTCCCCACAAACGCATCCTGGCGTCATCAACCCGGCAGTATGCATGTGCAAGTATTTTGCCGCCGCACACCCGAGAGCAATATATATCTGAATTCAAACATAACAACGCAGTACTTCCTGATTAGTTGTACCTGTCTAATTCCAAGTGCTATTTGGGCGCTTGGAAGGCATGAGGTTAACACCGACATAACAAGAGTTATTACCCCTGGCGTGTGAGCAACTCCAACAAAAAGGAGGAACTAAAGGAATACTTAAAACACTTCGAAACCCCCTGGTGGATCTTGTTAGCACGTGCTATTTGTATCTACTCAAAATGGCACCAGTCGCAGAGACCAGGCACCTGGCTCATGTCACTTTCGGAGCTCAAGGTCACATAAGTGCTATGAGCCTATCTTGAGTCCTCGCCATTCAGATCTCAAACCGGCGCCACCCCGGAGAGAGGTAACTCGACGAACCCTGGTTTGGTAGGTTACTTACTCCCCCCCAATATCGAAAAGCAACTACAATTCTCCACTTATAGACTTTATCTCCATCATGCTACGCCTGTTGGTCTGGTCCAGATCGCGCTCCCGTGGTCCTAAACCCGTGGCTCGATTAGCAGCTTCCCTCTTGCCACAAGGCTCACTTTCACCCTGGTCATCTCGTTTCTTTTGCGGCGACCATGAGAACTTCGCTCCTGTCACCAGTGCGGTTACTCTAGTGCAAAAACGGCCCTTTCCTTATATTGTCTTTTCTCTCTTCTCGACTTGACACTTAATATAAAGAGCAGCGCGCTCCTCATCAAGTGATGATCTTCTCACCCTCTTCACCACGAGTCAGTCCTTTGAACCAGTTTCTGGTCGTTGCCACTCCTTTACTTGTCTAATTCTTGTCTGTCCATATTACATCTTACATATTATTAACATACTATTCTATCCCTCCCTATATACACCATGTTCTCTAAACTACTATCTTTCGCCATGGCAGTGGCGTCCGTGGCCGCCGAGGCCGCTCCGGACTATAGCTCTTACGGATATGGTATCGTCTGGCAGGAGAATTTCAACGGTGCGGCGGGTCAGTCGGTCAACACGAATAATTGGAACATCATCCAGAGCTCCAACAATGCTAACAACGAGTGGGAGACATATACAACGTCGAATCGTATGTGCATGCCCCCAAAACCGTTGCATATATAGCTCGTAACGGATTATTAACTCTTAAAATTGTGTAGAAAATCATCAGCTTTCGGGCGGTGCCACATTGCAAATTGTGCCACAAAACAACAATGGAGCCTGGACTTCAGCCCGTCTCGAGTCCAAATACGTCTTCACCCCTTCTGCCAACCGCCGGACCGTGGTAGAAGCTAAGATCCGCTTCGGTAACAACGCGGCCGGGAACAAGCAAGGCATCTGGCCCGCCTTCTGGATGCTCGGCGACTCGATCCGTCGCGGCGGGCAATGGCCCCAGTGTGGTGAAATTGACATCCTCGAGGCCATTAACGGCCAAGTTACTGGCTATGGCACCGTCCATTGCGACGTCGCTCCCGGCGGTATTTGCAACGAGTACAGCGGTATCGGCGGCAGCACTAGCTTCGGAGACAATGGCTGGCACAACTGGCGCGTCATCATCGATCGTACTTCTTCCGCCTGGACCAGTCAAACGATCACCTGGTACAGAGATGGCAATCAATACATGCAGGTCAGCGGTGGCCGTATCAATAACTTGAATGTCTGGAACTCTCTCACCGCGACACCGTTGTACATCATTCTCAACGTCGCCGTCGGTGGCGACTGGGTAAGTTTCACCCCTGTAATAATGAAATATATCGCTAACTCCGAGTTCCCAATAGCCCGGTGCGCCAAATGCAAACACTCTCGGTGGATGGGGAAGCGAGATGGAGGTCGCCTATGTAGCCGTCTACCAGTCCCCTTAGACTAGGCCCTCGAGCTTCTAGGCGGTTCAGCCAACTCGTACGTATCATATTGAGCATGAGAAATGTATGAGCTGCTGTGGATGCATTTTGAACGGCGTTTTCTTACTGGTTTTTGGGGCATTCTGATTTTGGTATGCATGCAAAGGTAACGCATTATTGGAGAGGAGGGAGTTCACGGCCGAATGGGGACGGACGGCTGGGCGTGGAGTTTGGTTTTGCGAGAGCCGCATTGCATACCCTTACACATTCGCTTTGTTTGGATTTGGTCCTTTTTGCACATACTTCTGCTTCTTGCACATACTCTTACTTATACTTCTGCACACCCTCTTGCACATACTCTTACTTTTCTTCCTGGACATACTTTAGCTTATTGCCTCTTGGCAAGTATATAGGCCCACATGCACATATGCAATGCATTTCACCGATTTTGACTTGATTTTAAATCATCGAGAGGCTGCCACTCCACTATGAGAATACCCTTAGCTCGACTACTGCTTCATTACCTTCTTAGCCGTTTAGTAGCGCTGAGAAGTCGCGTTGGTGTCGAACCGTAGAGGTAGATGTTGCTTATAATGATCGGAGTCCTTACGCTAGCTACCTTTTACTAACCAGTTCGGAACTTGTTCGTCCTAACAAGCAAAGAGATGGAAACCTCGCTAAATATCAAAGACCTATACGATACGAATCAGTCCACCCTCACAACGGGCTACTCTGTTCTACTATGTGTCTGTATCATTGAGCCTGCTAGGTAAACCGTGATATATATTGGGAAGTATCCAATCTTAGTCTCGAAACTGGCCCTGTGGAGTATATCTCCAGCGCGAGAAATATGCCGGCGTCGAGCCATTATTTCCATTACTCGTGCAGTAAACGCCCAGAATGACACCTACACATCACATTGCGTCAGCGTCAAAGTCCAGTCAGCCCGTTTTCAGATTATGCAACCAGCAAGCTATGACGGGGTATAAGAATGGTGTAAGGATCTCTCACCGGTGAATCCCCAGCTAACAGGCGCATTAGAAACCTCAAGAATCGTCCTCATCTGCGACATGGCGTCCGCGGGCCCAGAAGACAGCGCGTAATGCGTAACGTTACTCGCCCTGATCTCGAGACGCAGCGTCTTGCTTCGCCAGGCTGGCGGGACGGGGACCACGATGTCCTTTGGCACGGAGATATACGAGATGCCGCGGAAGCGGAATTGCGGGATTAGTCCAGTTTCAGACGCGTTTCCGGTAGTACCTGTGCCGGGGAAAACTCCTGTGCTGCTGCTTGCGGGTAACATGACGACGCCGAGATCGAGGTGGTGGTTCTGCGTTAGGAAGGCTGAGACACCTGCTTCTGCTTCAGCCTCAGTAGTATGTGGAGAAAAATCTAAATCAACGCTGAAAGTGAATAACGTATCCTGCTGACGTCTGCCGACGAACGTCTGGCCTTCGGGCCCGGCGTAGTTCCCGTTTAGAGCTGTCAGGTTCAGCTTCGACGGGCTTAGACGGAGCGTGTGCGGTTTCTCGGGAGGTGAGACGACGTAGGACTCTGGGATCGGGTAGCGGTAGTACGTGAAGTGGGCTGGTAGTTTTTGGTCGGGCGCGAAGTCGATTTCGTCGCCTGTGGTGATTAAGGGGCTGTGTATTGCACGTCAGTGGACACAATAACTTGATCGAAAGGGACAACCTACCCTGGACCGGCGATGTCCTTGTTCGATTTTGGCATCCCCCATCCGCTCATCTCTCCTCTGACGGGCGACCAGATTGGGAATTCGCCCTTCTTCCAGGTCACTGGTACCATCACTGTCTCGCGGCCCATCGGGTAGTTGATATACTCCGGACCAGCGCGGGTAGAGAGCGCAACGCCCCACCTATTGCCTTGTTAACCCCATACATTCAATCGCCTAGACAGCGTGGTTCGATAATCCTACCAGTTCTTTGATGAGTCTTGGAACATATCCGCATGCCCAATGGTTTGGACTAAATCATACGTCAGAGAACTAGTATCAGACCTGACGCGTGGGATTGATAAGGGAACTTACAGTATTCGGTCGTGTTTGCGTTAGTTAGCACTGGGTTCGCTGGGTTGGCTTCATATGGTCCGTAGAGACTCTTGGACCTGGCCATTGTGACCATGTGTTCCAGACCCGTACCACCTATACAAGCACATTAGTCATAAATGAGAGTAAAAATATACATTATTCAGGGAATTCCCACCTTCGGCTGCGAGTAAGTAATACCAGCCGTCTTTGAGATAGATGTGTGGTCCCTCAGGGGCCTGCATTTGCGTTTAGCAAAGTAAACAGCACAACAGTATGTGGCAGAGTGAGCACTCACAGAGCCACCAGTGCCATTCCATATAGTTTTCCACTCGCTGACCTTACCCGTGTTGAAGTCTGCTTCCGCAAGTAGGATACCCGGGCTAAGAAATCATGAGCTTCTCGTTCTTTTATCCTAAAACGTAGGCTGCTGCCAATAGAATAACTCACAAAACTCTCCAGGCATGTCCACCTACAATATACGTCTTGCCATTAACGTCCCAGACGGGCGAGGTATCATAACCCTCAAAGTTGAAATGCACAGCCTTCGACCACGCCGTAGGATCGAACGGATCCTTGGATTTGAAAATCACCTAGTACATCAATTAATTAGCTTCAGAGTAGCGCCAGCCAGAGCGGAGGAAACGTATAACGTACATTATCCCATCGCGACGCATCTTCATTTGCTCGGTCATCGTCCACAAGTGTCGTCACGAGCCAGAAGGTCTTTCCCTCTTCATGGTATCTAAGCGTTGGAGCCCATATGCCGCTTTTCGATAAAAGGGATATCAGCATCCATCGTCGAATAGGCGCAACTTCTGTATCTGATCCTTACCTCGTTGATCTATTGGTCTCAGCAAGCCGTGGCAGCTGTTCCTTTCGGTTAAGCACGTGGCCTTGATCATACAATTAGGTAAGCTTGCACATGACATATGATAAAATCTCGTGACAAAGGGGTCCCGACCTATGAGCTTCCAGTTCTGCAAGTCCTTGCTGGCATGGATGGGTATGCCGGGGAATGCATTGAAGCTTGATGACGCGCAGAAGAACGTGTCGTCCCAGTCTGAGACAAAGATACAGCTGGGGTCGGGGTGAAAGCCGGGTAATATTGGGTTGGTATAGGTCGAGTTTGATATGGCCAACGCTATCGGCAGCAAACCCGCTAATAGCCACACCCACAGATTCCCTACTGCATGCATTTTGAATAGACAGGCACTTGATCAATGACGGCAAGTTCAAGAAACCCTTTAGGTAGGATCCAGAGGCTCATATACGATATTAATGTAGGCCTTGGCTTCACCCCGCATCTCCAACTCCAACTCAGGCGTCATACCTAGTCCCGGGTAATAAGAGATCGTGAGATCCACTCAGTCGGTTCACTATAAGCCGAGATCTAGATCTGCTCCATGTCTAAATCGAGGTACTGCAATGTAACGATGGCTAAGGGATGAACTTTATGCAGTAACAGTACGAAAACTTTGATACCAGATGGAAACCTAAGTTGGCGAAGGCCCAGTATTCCCCACGTGCCCATGGCCACCTCTGTCCCATTTCATGGAGTCACCGGATGAGCTGCTCGCTCCAAAGCGTGATTGGGCAATATACTCAAGCGATCGACCACGAGTTTCCTTCAGGAAGAAGAAAGTGAAAATCGCGATTACCAAATCAAAGATACCTACTGGCATTTAGTATATTATGTTACAAGCATATGAAACTGCACTGCTTACCCCATAGAAGGAATGTTCCCCAGCCAAGTGAGGCGATCATATACGGAGTCGTGAGCGAGAAGACAAAATTCCAGAGCCACTGCGAAGCCACACCAATCGCAATACCTGGTTCTCGGATGCGCGCAGAGAAGATTCTTCAGGGATGAGTCAGTCAGAGTTCTGATACGGCGGAAATACTAATTCAGAAGACTTACTCGGATACATAAGGCCACGGCATAGGGCCCCAGCTGAAGTTGTAGGCCACTACGAAGAGATATATGAGAGCGATCGTGGCAATGGCAGAAGGCTTCACGGTCGCGCTTTGCTCAGCAGGGGCCGGGAAGGACTTGACTACCGCTGCTGTTGTGACCTGACAAGCGGCCATGAGCACGGCACCTCCGATGAGGACCTGACGACGAGACAAACGCTCCGAGAACCAGAGGACGAATACCCCGCAAGCTACCACTTTGACAGCACCGAAAATCGCAGTAACCAACAAACTTCTGTCCCCACTTCCGACGATCAGCTTGAAGTATTGCGGGCCAAAGTATGCAAAGGCGGTAGCACCAGTTGCCTGCTGGGCCGTAAAGACAGCAAAGGCAGCTAACACGCGTTTGAAGTTGTCGCCTTGTAATAGTTCTGTGAAAGGTATGAGCGGATGCTGTTAAGATCTTGCCGGAGCACCTACCCTGAAACTGAAATCCTTCGGTGGCTATAGCTTCTGCCTCCACACCGATTCGGATCTCTTCCATTTCCTCAACAGTAGCCTGGGAACTGTCGGCACGAATCCAGCGGAGACTTTCCCACGCCTCATCGTAACGCCCTTTCTTGGTAAGCCACCGCGTACTCTCTGGCAGAGTGAACATGCCAAACCCGAGAACAGCCGCAGGTACGAGTTGAAGACCGATTGGAATCTGCCATTGCGTAGACCGAGTGTTTGAGATGCCCTTGGAGACGCCGTAATCAACAAAATATGATACGAAGATACCCTATCGGCAATTAACATATATAGGAAAAACGGAGAGAAGGTGGCCCTGGTTGCGTACGAAGGTGTAGAACCATTGAAAGAAAGAGCCGACCTGCCCTCTCATCTCTTTCGGCATCATCTCGCTGTTGAACATGGGAACCACAACTGTGGCTGCGCCAAGACCGAGCCCAGCAATGACACGCGCGATATAAAATGCGGTGAGCGAATGGGTGTTGACAGTCTGGATAATAGCGCCAATGGCGAACACGAGCGCAGACAGCATGAGCGACTTCTTGCGGCCAAGCCTGTCTGTCATGGGCCATGCGAGAAAGCAGGCCACAAACGCTCCAAGCTGTTGTAGACCAACCGACAAGGAGCTTGTTCGCGTCCCGGTACCGCTGCCATAACGATAATCATGCTGGAAAGATGCGAGTGTTAAAACGCCACCTATCGTGACAGTTGTTAGTATCAGCGTCTCTTATATTGAAAGACGACATGCGATGGGCGACAAACCAACACTGCGACAGGTTAACAATCATGGATAACGCATTCAAGGCTCAATATCACTTACATGCCGCTATCATACCCAAAAAGAAAACCACCAACACAAACGACAGATCCTAACCAGTACGCTCGAAGCTTGCCTAGAGTTACGCCCTTCATCGTGACGACAGTTGCTGGTCGTTCTTCGTCCTCGCTGAATGGGCGAAGTAAAGACCTGCCCTCCTCCTCCATCTTCAGGGAGCAAAGATTAGCTTCATTTCGATCCTTGTCAGGTAAGTCACGCACGCACGTACGATTGTGTACATCCAACCATGGCTGCTGTGCCGTTGGGCAAGAAGTACCTATGATCACGTCACCGACAGTGTGTCCAATCAAATGCCTCAGTAACCGATCCCCGAAAGCTGGGGGATTGGGTATATGCCAAGACCCCAATCATCGTCGTGGCGGCCGACTGCCGAGCTAGCATCAAGATCTCAGAGCGCAAGGTCTAGGAGAGACGCGTGTGGTGGAAGTATATCTGAATACTAACTCTAGCATTTGTGATTGAAGTCGAGCAATAAGAGAAGACAGGTTTTATCTTCGGTTAAGGTATTAAAATTACCTATACTGACTTCTACACTCAATGAATCATTTTTCGGAGCTTACCCTGATTGCCGCACGAACCAAGGGGACCAAATAGGGAAAATGGGGTAGTTAGCCCAACTCTACCAGGTACGGCAGTAAATAACGATAAAACCCTTAAAACTTGATTTTAGCAGTTGGCGATTACTTGGAAAGAATTAGCGCTGACATATTATAGTACGTAAGCTTAAAATATTTGTATAAGAGCGTACGGAGTACAAGTACAAGAAAGTTACTATTAGTTTTATATTAATAGTTTATATTTATTAAGAAGAATAATATTTTTAGTAAAAAATAATTTTATACGGAAATAATTATCTAGTTAAGATTTTTTTGCTTTATATTTTTAATAAGCTTTTTTAGTGCTATATCCGGTACTGTATTTTTAAAATTAAACTGCTTATTATAACTGTTAGTTTCGTGACTACTTTATATAGCTGCTTTTAATTTCTATACAAAAAAAAACTTTCTAATAATTACGAACTTCTGTTTTAATTTACTTATACTTTCTATTATAAGTTCTAATAATTTTCGTAATTTTATTAAGTTCTTATTTTTAAGCTTTATATTAATAACTAAACGTAATAAATTATAATACTATATAAAAAGAAATTTTTCGTTATTTTTTTTTATACGGTTAAGCCTATAATTAAATAAAACGTTTTAATACTAACAATATATTTTATTTAATAAATATTTATCGATATTAGCATTATAAATAAACGGTTTAATCTTAGCTAATAAATTAATATTTACTAGTAATCTTTATTAAAATGCGATTACTAAGTTTAACGTAAAATAGTTCTTATACAGCTTATTAAATATAAAGTTAGCTTAGTTTACTTAGTTCTAAATTTTATGCATGTTTTATTTTCGTACGAAAAATTTAACTTCTGCACGAATAATTAGCATATAAACTACTAAAAAAGCAATTTTACATACTAAATTATATTAAATCTATAATCGTTAAGCTTTTATACGCTTAAATATTATTTTTATACGTTAGTTATAATTAATATAATAATATAAAACACTTATAATTTATTTTATTAAACAAAACTTTAAAAATTATTCTTACTATTGTTTAATTTAAGTATTATTTATACTACAGCCGTAATAAAAACAATCGTTAAATTAAACAAAAGATCTATTTTTATTAATATACTTTTTTTATATAAGGACTTAATACGCTATTATAAATAAAAGGACTTTTTTTTCTTTATTAGCTCAAATAATATAAAAGATATAGCTTAGTTTTTATACGACTTAAAAATATTACTTTAATATTAAAATTAAAATATTTCTATAATAATTAATATAGTATTAAATTATATATTAAAAATATTTATTAATACTGCTATAAATATAAATACTTTATTTTCTAAGTTTATTGTAACTATTAATACTTAATACTTAGTTAAGTCCGTACATAATAAATTTTTTTTTTTTTTAACGTTATTACTAAAAATATCGAAGTTTTATTTTTAAACAAAATTTTTTATAAACTTTAAATAAAACTTTTTTAAATAAAAATTAGCTTTAGCTTTATATAAATAATTAATAATGCTTACTGTAAGAACTGTTTTTTTTACTTTTTAGTATAATTATATAGATAACTTTATTTAAGCTTAACTAACTTTGTAGATTTAGTAAACTTTTTAGTTAAAAAAACTTAGTATTAAATAATTTATTATTTTTTTATTTTAAAAATATAAACACAATATTTTAAACTAAATTATAATCGTATTATTCGTAATTATCGCTTAATAATTTAATAACTTTTTATATAAAGCTTTTAAACAATAATAACGTTATTATTATTAAGCTAGTAAAAAAAAAAAAAAATATCTTTTTTTAATTTAAATATAACTATAATACTTTATTATACGTTTTACTATAAACTTTAAGCTTAAATTTAATATTATAAAATAATTAAACTTAGTTTTTAGCTATATTAAACATAAAATAAAAAAAAAATTTGCTTTTAAAAATAACTTTATATTATTTAAAATTAAATTTAATTATAGTATTAATTTAAATTGTATAATAAACGTATTATTATTTTTATAAAAAGTAAAAAAAAAATATATAAAAAAAAAAAAACTAAAAAAAAAAAAGCTAAAAAAGAAAAAACTAAAAAAAAGTAAAATTTTAGCTTATTTTATTAAAAATCACGTAAAAATAAATATATCCGTATATAAATTTTACTGCAGTATTAATTTTTTTTAATTTTTATATATTATAATTATTATTAGTAAATATTATTTTAAATATTAATTGTTTTATTTTTATAATAATTACTGCTTATATAAACTATATAATTAATTAGCTAATATTTATTTATAATCACGGGTTTTTTTTTATTTTTTACACTTTAATACTTATTACTATATAGCTGTACTTTTTACACTTTCTAACCTAAATCTTCCTTATGCACTTTTTATTTTTATATTAACCGATTTTATAATAGCGTATATATTTTTTTACTTTTTAATTTATAATTTTCTGTTTATTCTTATTCTAAAAACTTAAGTTCTAACTTATTTAGCTCGTTTAAAATGTTTAAAATGTTCTAAACGTTTATAATATATATATAGTTTTTTTATATTTCTTATAACTTACTATATAATATCGCTTATTTGTTTTAGCTTTACTGTAAAATTATAAAAATAAAAAAAGTTCGCTAGTTTAATACTAGTAATAATATAACTAAAAAAATTACTAAGCTTGCTTATATTTTTATACGTACTTATTTTTATTATTTATTTTTATTTTATATTTACAGTAAATAATGTTATTTTTTTTATAAGTATTTAATTATATAATAAGCAAACTTTTTAATTTGCTTACTTATTATTAACTATTTAAACATAACGTTTTATATCTGTTTATACATTAAAAATAGTTAGATTATTATGCTTTTTTTTCTTAAAACTATAATAAAACTATATAGTTCGTTTTAATATACTATTACTATCTATTTAACTATACGATTTTTTATTATCTGCTAAAAAAATATAAATTAAAAAGCTTTTATTATAAACTACTACAAGTTATACATAAATATAATACTAATCTATATTTATAGCTATATTACTTTTACTTTATATTAATAATACTAAATAAAAATACGATTATTATTAAATAGTAATTTTTAATTAATACTTTATTACGTAATAATATCGTATAAACTTTAAAAAAGCTATTATATAAACTATAAATAATAAAATAAAAACAAGCTATATAATTTTTATACTAAGTTTAAATAATAAAGTTATAAGAAAACGTAATAAATTAAAATACTAAAGCTGTATAAGCAGCTAAACTTACTTCGCGATATAAAAAAATATTAAATTACCCTTTACTTGCTTATACGCTTAAAATTAAACTAAACACGCTTATAATTAAAACTAAACATTAAAACTGTACAGATAATATTAAAACTAAAAAAAAAGCGCGCGATCTTATTATTAAAACTAAGTATTAAAGCCGTACAGATAATATTAAAACTAAAAAAAAAGCGCGTGATCTTATTATTAAAACTAAGCATTAAAGCTATACAGATAATATTAAAACTAAAAAAAAAGCGCGCGATCCTATTATTAAACCTAAGCACTAAAACTGTACGTTTAATATTAAAACTAGAAAAAAATACGCGGTTTTATTATTAAACCTAAAAACTAAAACTATACGTTTAATATTAAAACAAGTAAAAAAATACGCAGCCTTATTATTAAATCTAAAAACTAAAACTATACAGTTAATATTAAATTAAGCAATATTATTACTAAAAGTATAAATAAAAACAATATTATTATATTTTACTCGGATAAAAAAAATAATAAAAAAAAAAAAGATAAAAATAATAAAATATTAACTAGTTTTTAAAGCTTTATACGTATTACCCAGCTCCAGAAAATAATAATTAAAAGTTTAAGTTAAGAAATAAAAGCTAGATTTAATTAAAAGTACAAAAGTTATTACTAACTATATACAAGAAAAAAAAAAAAAACACTTAATAATCTTTATACTATAGCTAACACTTAGTTTTATTTGCTTGTTAAAACACTCGTACAAGCATAGCTTATAATTTAACTACTGCTTCAAATACTAAGTCTAAAAAAAAGTAAGCAATTATTAAGTATAAAAAAAAGTTTTTACTAACTTAATTACTGTACCGATATTATATCCTTATTTTATAGCTTTATTACTATTATATAACTAGACTTTTCTATTAAATCTTTTTTTTTTATTTTTTTTTTCTTTTTTTTTTTATCTTCCTTTTCTTCTTTATTTTTCTTTTCTTTTTTATTTTCCTTTTCTTTTTTATTTTCCTTATTTTCTTTATCTTTCTACAGTATATAAAATTATTTTAGCAGTTTCTTTTTCTGCTTTTTTAAAAGCGCAATAATAATATTAAAAAGCTTATTATTATTTAACAAAATAAATAAACTACTATAAAAGCTTAATCAAGTAAGCAGCGTACAGTATTAATTAACTTTAAAAAACAAAGTAAAAATTAATACTTTTTACTTTAAGATATTAAAACCGTACAAAATTGTTTTTTTTTGTTTAATCTTTCGCTTATATTTAATTTTTAGCTTTTATTTAATTACTAAAGCTAAATTAAAAATAAAGCTATTATCGTATAATATATCGTTAAAAAATAAGCTGTTATTATCGGAATCAATTTTCTGTATACTTTTATATACAACAAAAATACTTTTATATTATACGTTTTACTATATTAAGCTTTTAAAACAACTTTTCTATAGCGTACGAACACTTTTTAAACACTTCGTTTTTTTAAAAAAGTTAATAAACTTTTTATTATTAAACTTAATAAAAAAATCGATTTCGAAAAGTTCAACTTTTAAAAAATCTGCAGTCTATATAAAGTTATAATTTCTTAATCGCTCCTATCAGTTTTTAATACTATAAATATATTATTTTTTAATTAAACTATAATAAATAGTTAATACTTGTTTACTACTATAAACATACGTAAAGATTTTAATAATATTAATTCGATCTAATAGCTATTTTACTAAATAAATATAAATAATAAAAACGTAGTATAATATACTAGTATTAGCCGACTAAATCTTTTTAATTAATTATTTTATAGTATAATTAGCTATATAAACTGTTTTAAAAAAAACAGCAGCAATAAAAAAGTTAGCAGCTAAAATTATAAGCCTGATCGTTTTATACAAGGTATTTTCTTGCTTAATTTAAAGTATTAAAAGCAGAAGAGCTAATTAATATAAAATTATAGCATATAAGTTTATTTCTGTACAGAAAGTTTTAAGCTTTTAAAAAAGTTTTTAAGTTCTAATACTTAAGTTAAAAAATAAAGTACTAAAAGTAAAAGTTTTCTTATTATTATTAAAAATAAAAGCTTTAACAGTATAGCCTTTCGTACAGAAAATAAAAAAAATGCTACAATAAAAACAAAACTTAAAGCTTTTAGTTTTTATAACTTAATAAAAAGCATTAAAAACATTTAGTTCAAAGTAATTATTAACTATTAAATAGTTTATATAGAAATAAAAAAATAAATGTTTTTTTAATAAAAAAAAGAATATAAAGTTCGTATAAAAACATTATAATAAATTATAAAAAAAAAAAAAAAAAAAGAAAAATTTTTAATGCAGCTATTATATTAAAATTTTAGTGCAGCTTTTATATATAAGTATTTAAGCTTTTTTTATTTTATTTATACTACTTTTTATATAAAGCTAATAACTACTTTTTATTTAATTACAAAAAATAAATAATATTTATAAAAGTATTTTATACAGCAGTAAAAATAAAATATAATTAATTATAATAAATTATAGTAAATTACAATTATTATAAAAATAATTAATATAAATAGTACATAAATATATTCTATATAGTTATAACTATTATAACGATTATAACTATAACTATAATAACTATAACTATTATTTATACAAGCTATATGTTTAAATTGCTTAATATTTATTTATAATTATTTTTGTTTATTTTTCTATATTTTAATATTTATTTCTATACAGCTGTATTTTATACTTCTTATACTTTTTAATTAATATTCTCTTTATGCACTTTTTATTTTTATATTAACCGATTTTATAATAGCGTACGTATTTTCCTACTTTTTAATTTATAATTCTTTACTTATCCTTATTTTAAAAATCTAAGTTCTAGCTTGTTTAGCTCGTTTAATATGTCCTAAACGCTTATAATATATATATCGTTTTTTTATATTTTCTATAACTTATTATATAATATTACTTACTTATTCTAGCTTTACTGTAGTTAATAAAAAATAATATAAATTTATAACTATAATAATAATCGCTATAAGCTTTAAAAAGCTATAAACTTTATATCTGTTTTTATATATACTTGTTTTCGTTATTTTTTTTTATTCTATATTTATAATAAATAATATTGCCTTTTTTACAAGTACTTAACTATATAATAAGCGGTTTTTCTACTTAAAAGCTTAAACTACACTTATAATAATATTATATTTAAAATACGCTTATACGTTTAAAATAGCTAAATTATTATACTGTTTTTTATTAATACTGCTTTTAAAATATACAACTTATACTAATACTCTATTATTTATATACTACTTGTTCAACTTTTTATAATATTTTATAAAAAAACTAATTAAAAATAGATTATTATTAACCGCTACATTTTTTATATTAATACTATACTTATCTATACTTATAACCGTACGTTTATTACTTTATATTAATAATACCGGCATAAAATACGCACTATAAAAGATTATAGATTACAACTTTTTCTTTTATACGTACAATTTTTTAATAATTTTTAAAAAAATTAGTATGTAAATTATAAGTAGTTAAATAAAAGTAATAAATATAAGTTCTAATATAATAAAGCTAAAAAAAACGTATTAAATTAAAATGCTAAAACCGTATAAACAGTTAAACTTGCTTTATAATATAAAAAAATATTAAATATTTCTTCACCCGCTTGTATATTTAAAATTAAGTAGAACACGCTTATAATTAAATTTAAGCAAAAAAGCTATATATACAACCTTAAAACTAGGAAAAAAGTGTTCAATAAAGTTATTAAGTTTAAAAATCGTAGTTGTATGTTTAATATTAAAATTAAGAAAAAAGTGCTTAATTTAGTTATTAAAGCTAAAAATTAAAACTGTACGTTTAATATTAAAACTAAAAAAAAAATACGCGATTTAGTTATTAAAGCTAAAAATCGTAGCTATATATTTAATATTAAAACTAAAAAAAAAGTGCGCGATCTAGTTATTAAAACCGAAAATTATAACTGTATATTTAATATTAAGATTAAGAAAAAAGTGCGCGATCTAGTTATTAAAGCCGAAAATCGTAACTATACGTTTAATATTAAAACTAAGAAAAAAGTGCGCGATTTAATTATTAAACCTAAAAATCGTAACCGTACGTTTAATATTAAAACTAGTAAAAAAGTGCGCGACTTAGTTATTAAGCCTAAAAATTAAAGCTATATATTTGATTTTAAAACTAGTAAAAAAGTACGCGACCTAATTATTAAACCTAAAAATTAAAGTTGTACGTTCGACTTTAAAACTAGCGATATTATCACTTAAAGTATAGCTTAAAAAAATACTATTACTTTTTTATCAGACAAGAAAAATAATAATAAAAAAGAGAACAACGATAATATAATGCTTATTAGCTTTTAAAGCTTTTATACGCGTTACGATATTCTAGGAAATAATGTTAAAAAGTTTAACTTAAAAAAAAAGAACTAGATTTAGTTAAAAGTATAATAGTTACTGCTACTACATACAAGAAAACTACAAAAAAAACATTATAAAATTATATTAAAGCATTAAAAGATTATATTAAAGCATTAAATAGAACTAAAAATAAGAACTACTATTACAAAACTAACAGTAACTTTCTTGCCCTTATACTTCGTACGCGCTGAAATAAACAGTAAAAACTTAAGCACTATAATCTGTTAGTACTAACCTTTTAGCGCATAACTACTAACTAGCAGATAGAGTTTTGAGGGTTTTGTTACTATGCACTACCTTACCAGGGGACGATCCTGTCGCATGTTCATCTGCGGAGCTCTCACGTCCTCTAGCGTTCATTGGTTTGAACCTCTCAGGCGACGCTTAGAAGCGACTGAAACTCCAATGCTAATAGCCTTGAATGCGACATCACTGTGGGGTCGTGAAGCTGTAGTGACAACGGTAAAACTAAAGGGGTATTTCTTAAGTTCTTATATGGCTTTGTTGCTAGGTTTTGTTTCATGGAAGAAAGGCTTTCTTAAAACCTACCTTTCTCTTCTCATCACACTTGTCACCGTTGCCTGTATCTTACCTCAAACACCGAGCCCAGATTGTACTTCAACGCTGTAGACAGCTCGTCTGAAGAGTAGACCGTCACCCTTGTGAACCATGGCGCCTGGGAAGAAACCTAACTTCCTCATCGTCCTTGCTGATGACCTGGGGTTCTCTGACATAGGACCCTTCGGTAGTGAAATCAACACTCCGAATCTCGATAAGCTAGCCAAGGACAGCATTCTGTTCACAGACTTCCATGCTGCGGCAGCATGCTCGCCCTCGCGAGCTATGATCATGACAGGAACAGATCACCACATTGCCGGGCTGGGCAATCTTATCGAATGGACCAATATTTCTGGTCAGAATGACCCCAACGGGAATATGTCAACAGCACCTCAACGTGGCATGCCTGGCTACGAAGGGTACTTGAATGAGAGAGTGGTGGCTCTGCCCGAATTGCTTCGCGATGCAGGTTACCACACGCTAATGTCGGGCAAGTGGCACTTGGGTTTAACCCCTGAGCACAGCCCAAAAGCTAGGGGATTCGAGCGAAGCTTTGCCCATCTGCCGGCCTGCAGCAACCACTACGCGTACGAGCCGCAGCTCGAAGGTGCGGACCAAATTCCTGACTTCATGACTATGAGCTTCATTGCGCTGCATAGCGAAGATGGCGAGTACGTCAAGAAGCTTCCAGATGGATGGTATTCCTCCCATGGATATGGTGACAAGATGCTGCAGTACCTTAAAGACTGGAGTGAAAGCGAAGACGACCGACCTTTCTTCGGTTACCTTCCATTCACTGCGCCTCACTGGCCGCTACAAGCGCCCCAGGAATACATAGAGAAGTACCGTGGTGTGTATGACGAAGGTCCGGAAGCGCTCCGCCAGAAGCGACTGCAACGTCTCAAGGACCTCGGTATGGTACCAAAGGACGTTGAACCCCACCCTGTAGTGGCCGACGAAGTGAAGGAATGGGAAGAGCTGAGCGACGTGGAACGTGCCAACTCATGTCGGGCGATGGAGTGTTTCGCAGGCATGGTCGAGGCCATTGATGTGAATGTTGGCAAGATCATGAAATATCTGGAAGAGATTGGCGAGCTTGACAACACCTTTGTTTGCTTCCTTTCTGATAACGGTGCCGAAGGTGCTGCCTACGAGGCATACCCAATCGTACAAAGCACTATGCTACAGCATCTGCAGAAATACTATAATAACCACATCGATAACCTCGGGAATGGAAACTCGTTTATCTGGTACGGTCCAAGGTGGGCTCAGGCTTCCACTGCGCCTAGCAGGCTGTACAAGGCATACACTACCGAAGGTGGCGTGCGTGTTCCATACATGATGAAGCCCCCAGCTGGCTTCAGCGGACAAGTTCCAGCAGGAAGCATAACACATCAATTCGCGACAGTGATGGACCTCGCTCCCACCATCTTAGACATGGCAGGCGTGACACATCCGGCACCCACCTACCAGGGGCGCCAGGTCGTTCCCATGCGTGGCAAATCGATGGTCCCATACCTAAAGAATGAATCCGAGACGATCCATAAGAAAGATTTTATCAACGGGTGGGAGACGTGCGGACGAGCTGCCTGCAGACGCGGTGACTGGAAGATCGTCTTCATCCCCAAGCCGAAGGGGCCTGAGCGCTGGCAGCTGTACAACCTAGCCAAGGACCCAGGCGAGGTGCACGATCTCGCCGAGCAAGAGCCCGAGAAGTTGAAGGAGCTCATCAAACTTTGGGACATCTACGTCCTCGAAACTGGCGTTATTCCACTTTCGCCCGACTTGGGCAATTGGATGGCCGCTATGGAGGAACAGATGCCTGAGAACGCGTGGATCGAGTACGAGTATTGGAAAGACGGCGCGCGGGATGATCCGAAGAAATTCACCAAGGCTATCCCTCGTTTCCAACGACATGTGTCAGCCATATGAGATTAGTTCTTGTCGCTTTGATTTAGTCGTAAGCAATGCGTATATAAAACACTCAGCCTATTACCTAAAGTCAGCAAGGGCACATAAAGACCATAGTGTTAGCCGTTGGGTACACTTGTCATGTACGTATGATGTAACCCGTCTATTGAATTACCTACCTCTCATGCTTCAGCACTTTGAGATTGTTTTTGTTCTATGATGCATTGATTTGACTGCACTGCCTTAGTCTATCGTGGTGCCCGAGCCGATTTTCCTGCGCCCGGTCTGTTGCTACATCGTTTCCTTGACGTCGTCATCGGTAATGCTGGTGAGTCCTATATTTGGCCTGTTGTTGATAATGTCAACTAGGGGAGATTGAGGGCCACTCAGGATCGACATGGAGGAAGAACTCTGCGGTCGGGGTAGGAGCAAACTGATCTAAGTGATGTGGTCGTAGCGGGCTTTGGTGAAGATGAGGCGATCTGGGCGAAATTTATGAACTACACCACAACCACTACAACTACTGCTATTCTGCTATGCTAAATGTAAACATCATGTCCTCCTGTACACTCTAGGCTATTTTAGTACGCTGAATGGCCGTATCTACTGCATGGTCCTTTCCCCAGCCTTTGCCTTGCTTTTAAGCAGCGATTCTGGCAGTATTTATAGCTACATGGCTAGGGAAGGGCTCTCGAGGGTTCCTAACCACTTCTTTTCGGTCAGTGGGCTGTTGTGACTCTATTTGGGCCTTCAGAGACACTATCTCCCTCTTAAGAACAGCTAATTTGCCGGCCATAAGGCCGATAGATTTGCCAGCCTTCATAAATAGGTTTCGGTCACTGCGAAGAAGTCCCCTGTACTCGTTTTCTAGCTTTAAAAGCTGATCCGTTAGGTCTACAGACCTTTTGGGAGTCTCCCAAAGCACTTCTTCTGGTCTGGAAGGCCCTAGTTGCGGAAGCTTTTCCGGAGTAGTAGGTCGGTCTGGTCGGCCTACTAGTTTCACGTTGTTAAGTGGGTTTTCCGGATCAGGAGGCCAAATCCCAGACTTTTTGAAGCCAGCCCTAATGTAAGAAACCCGCGCCCGACGCTGTAGACTTTGCAGCGAGCCTGGCTATAACGCGCGAACTTGTCAAAATAGTGTAGAAACGTTTAGTGAATCCGATTCTAAATAATTTTTGTATTATTATTTTTTAATAAATATATTTTATTAAATGGTTAATTTTTTATAAAAATATTTAGAACAGGATATAAAATACTAGTTTTTACTTTTTTATCTTTATAGCTTCTAAAACGGCTAAGTTATAAATTTCCGGAGTTAAGGTGGCCCGTGAGGGGATGAATCGTGACCAGGGGGGTTAGCTTATCACCTCTTCTGGCTGAGAAAGGGTGGGACTGTGCATCTTCTGTCGAGCTGACCAAATGAACACGCCTCTTCTCTAAGGGCAAGCACCAATTTCCAAGGGAAGCCTTCAATGCGGAGAACTCTCGGCTCATGCACATTGCGGTAGCAGCGAGCAAGATCCGCCAAAGCGCGGTACACCGTCTCAGGACTACGGCGCGTGGATTACGAGACCTCTGCTATACTGGCGCTAGAGCTCGCATCGGCTCTCGGAGACGTTGCCCGGGCAGCTCAGATCGCGGAAATAGCCGACGAGCTGGAGGTCTAACTGAAAGCCATGAAGCTTAACAAGAACGTGCTAGAGTATATGGCGGTAGCCGAGCTCGACGAAATTCACCGCTTACGTGTCAGGTGTAAAGGTCACATGAGGGTAGCTGTTACCCCTGGGTGTGGTTTTATTAAGGATTCTAGTTATATAAGGCTGGGTCGTCTCCCAACGGAGTTGGGAGAGACCCAGGAATCAATACTATTGAGCCCTTACCCCATACTGCGATCTACCTGTGACCCACCAAGCGACCTAGTGGCTACGTCTTCACTCTGGGGAATATACTCCTGACATTACGGGAGGACCTCGACAAAAGGAAGAAGCAGCTCATCCATAACACGCTGAAAAAATGACGCAGCGAACATGACCATGGCCGGGTCGCTCCTTGAAGATACGGTAAACCGCATCCTATTTGGTGAACCTGGACGTCCAAAACAGTATAGATTCCACGGACGGGCGGTTCTACGAGGCACAGGACAAGTTAACAGCAGACAGAAAGCAGGAATCGATGCAAGACGGAGAGAGTGGTCAAGAGCAGAAGATTGACGATGGTCCGGAAGAGGAAAATGGTGCTCAAAAGACTATAGTTGGAACGAAAACAATGTCTCATCAGGACAGCAACTTCTTGCGCTGCCATGGTATATCCAGGATGTCTTTAGACGCTTTTTTTTTTCATGATGACCTGGCTTGTTGCCCTTTTCAAGCGCCATGCTTATTCAAATTAGAGAAGATCTCTCAAGTCTGCCGATATAGTTCGTTACTGTGTTCACTGGCATCAATATCCCTTGGCCTGAAAATGAGTGTTAGCATTTGCAGCTCCTGCCTGGAATATCGCCCGTAATCAGTCGCCAGTTCCTCTTTGCAAACCTTCGTCTCTCTTCTTGGCCAAGAGGAAAAGGGGATAAGAACTGCTATTTTCTGGGGTAGACTCTATTGGAGAAACCTGTCTTCTCCACCATCTGACCCATTCCACGTTCTTCCCCCGTAAAGATGTTGAAAGGGCTGCTCTCAGAATCCGAGTAGGCAGCATCTACGATTCCGTAAGCGACTATAGAAGAATATGTGCTAGGGGAGTTTTCTCTTCCCACATAATGCGGCCTCACTGTATAGTGTCCAGAATTGTTATTGTTGGCTGTGTTGCATCACAGGCGTAATGGCGCGCATGACTGTTAAAAATTGCCTAGCATCGAGAATGCCACACAACGCCTCAGCAAAGGAGAGGAAGGCAAAACAGAGGCTAGCGAAGCGCCAGGGATACCTCCGTCACACAGGAGCCAACCGTTGGGTTATGGCTACTACAGGCGTGGCCATGAGGCCTGTAGGCCACCGTCCAAGTTATGACATTGTGAGTACCGGGTTGCGCTGTTAGCGCTATGCATTTGACCTTGCGAACAGCATCTACTTAAGATACAAAACGACAAGGATGATTCGCCCCCAGCGTTTTATCAAGCAGCAACCAACCACCAAAAGCCACACTATCTGCTCCTGCTTAAGAGAAACGGCCTATTGATGGTGTCGGATCATATTCCCGATCACGTGCCTCTTGCTAAACAGGTTGGGTTATACGTTATACATGCTGTTTCGGGCTTGCAATACGTTATGACGGCCGTTTTTGACTTGAAGAAATCGAAAATCCGACAATACACTCATTGCCCCTTGCACCTACACCTACACCTAAACCTAACCAACAACAACATTTTTTTCCCACCAACTACTACAACTTTCGCTTTAGACCATAAAGCCATCATTTTTAGTATTAGGAACTATAGCCCTTTACCCCTATACCGAAGAGCAGGCCTTTTTTTCCAGATGTTCCCGATCTTAAATTTACCGAAGGGCGGTTCTTATTTGGGAATACTGCCGCAGCAGAAAAGGCAGTGTAACTACTACGGAGTGTATTCGAGGGCTACAGAAGGCTACAGGGTATGGGTGTGCCACTTCCTGGTACCTCGGCGGTGCCATTACAGACTCAAGACAAAAGAAGAGTGTTATTACCTCAATCCCAAGGCCCAAACCCGTGTAGGGTTCGAGTTCGGGGCCTCCTACTAGGCCCCGTGTCTTTGGCCATCATGCCGTTGGCCGGCTCCCTTTCTACTTCTTTAAGACTCTCCAAAACGACATCGTACAGGCGCCCTGACCTGATCGACTCGTAGATTCGCGTGTTGTACAATCCAATGCTGGGCGTGCAGCCGTCCACGCCTGCAGTCTCGCTTGAAGCAAGATGCGCCTCGCCTAGAAAAGGGATGGCGAGATCTTCTCGAACGAAGCGGTACATGCGCCGTGCTGCCTTGCCGACGTACGGCTCTGCGTTAGGCGGGGCGTCGCTCCGGCCCTCGACCTCTATTGCGCGAAGATCCAACGCTTGACACAGTGCCAAAAGATGTGCCGAGGCGAGCTGGGACAGCACATCGACGGCCTCGAGGGTGTAGCGGGCCGACACAAGCGCCATGGAGTTGAGGCTCTGGTTGCCCATCTCGGCAGTCTGGACGTGCGACCCGACGGGGTTAGCCAGGAATCCCAGCTCCGACGTCAGAGCGGCCACGACGACGTCCAAACCCTTGAACAAGAACGAATCGTTGGCGTCGTCGGAACATAGGTTCGGTGGCAGGCCCCAACTCGTGGCCGGGTTGATCATCTCGGTGCACTGGGCGAAGAGCATACGGCCGAGACTCTGCAAGCCCTGCCGGAGCTTCTCGACAGCCGACGTGACGGCACGGGCCTGGAAGTTGCCCCCGTGGAGGACGCGACCCGACCCTTCGGCGACGTTGATGAGCGGGTTGTCCGTTACCGAGTTCAGCTCTACTGTCAGCTGGTCGTAGGCTAGGCCGAAGTCCTCGAGCACGGGGCCGATCCACTGGCTGGCTGTACGTAGCGAGTAGCGATCCTGGCGTAATGTCGCCACGTCCCGACTATCGTGCCTGTTCAGCAGCCGCGACCCGGCCAGGAACGCCCGGATATTCCGTGCGCTGTCGACCTGGCCCGGGTGCGGCCTTACACGCCATATGAAGGGCTCGAAGCTCTCGTCGCTGCCCCGGAGCGCCTCGACGCTCATAGCCGTGAGCACCTGCGCCAGGGCCGCCAGGTGCATCGCCTCATGCGCTGCCAGGGCCGCCACCGCCGCCGATACGGCCGTGCCGTTGACGATGGCGAGGCCCTCCTTGGCGTGCATGCTGATGGGCGGGATGCCGGCGTCCGCCAGCGCCACGTCCGCCCTCGTCAATTTTCGGGTGGCGGCGGCGGACCCGCTGCCGCTTTCGCGCGGGCCGGCGAAGGCCGTCGCTGACGTCTTGCCCTCCATCAGGGCGCCGATCCACGCGAGCGCGCTGAGATCCCCCGACGCCGAGATGCTCCCGCGCACGGGGATCCGCGGCACGATGTCCTTGTTTAGCAGGCTCACCAGAGACTCGGCGATGTCAACTCTCACGCCGGATGCGCCGCCGGCTAGAGAATTCAGGCGGATTAGCATGGACGCCCTGGCCCACGACTCCGGCATGCAGGTGGTGGCGAGCGGATCGCCCAGCGGTAGCGCAGCGATGGATGCTTCCTGGTGTTCCTGTAGATGTCTGTTCAGTTTCTCTTTAGGGGGGTGGGTCTCCCCGGCGCTTTGACTGGCATGGCTTGAATTCCCGTTGGCCTCGCCTGCACGTTTGTTGATGCCGTTTGCATGTCCATTAGTTTGGGTCGATTGCCTATCAACCTGGCTTGGAGGAACAGTGGTGCTTGGAAAGACCTTCTGTTTGCCGTCAGAGAGGATGCCGCAAGTCAAGTGACTGATCAAGCTCTGTTGGACCTTCTCCACATCGTTGGATCTCGCGTCAGCGCTGCCTCCGAACCCGGTATTGACGCCGTAGATGATGTCTCCCTTGGCGATCTTCTCGGATATGATGGTGCTACAGGCTTCTATGGCGGCGATCGATTGCGGCGTGAGCTTGACATGCGCTAGATGTCTCGAGACCGCCACCACGTCCGCAATGGTCAGGCTCTCTCCATCGATTCCAAGTGGCGTCGTCGCGGATGACGAAGGATCATGCCGCTGTGATAGGAGTATTTCTGTCAATGAGCGTCCCGTAGTGGCCATTTTGTTCTAGAGGTGTCCTGGCGTTGAGAAGTAAAGGTAAATGGGCTATGTTGAAAGCATATCCGTTCCGCATCATCGAGGCCAATGTAGACTTTATATATGTATCACTGGCCAAAAGGAGTTGATTCCCCTATTAACTCCAATAAGGGGAATTATATAAACAATCCAGCGAGGCTACAATGCTACCTTGCAATCTCTAAGTACCTAGATATCCTGAACTGTGCTACCCTCCAAGTCCAGAGATAAACCGCATATAGGCTAGTACAGAAACATTATACATTCGCCGTCTGTTTTGAAAATCCAGAACATTTGATTAGTGCATATCCGTCTCACCCGATGCATATGCAGAAGCAGAAGGCTAAGACAGGAAAACTAGTGGGATAATCGACAAGACCGGAGGAAGACTCCAGCGAGTCTTACTATGACTGCCTTCGGGTCTTCATTACCACTCCGAATCGCCCTGGGCTTCGGTATTAAGGTCTCTTCGTAAGGAGTACTGGATTGAGAATGACAGGCATTATGACGAGTCCGCTGACAGCGCCAAGCGTGGCCCTCGCCCAGCATGCCGAGTCAGTAAGTAGGATAAGTTATGCTTATCTTTTGCCCGGGTCGGCTACAACATGTTCTAGCATCATCAACTTTCGGAGTATTGTTTGTCTTTCTACATCCGGATTCTTTCTCAGGCATGGTGACAGTAAACTCACGAAGGATCTCCGTCTCTCTTACGCAACTACGTAATGTCATACATGTAAAACGGGTAATTGGCAGCTAGTACATCATGACCCCTGTCCATAGACCATTTTCCGCCCGAGTAGATAGAGAGCCTACAAGAAACAGGACGCCGGTAGCGGACCGAGCCGCCAGGAAAGGGCTTTTTAAAGGTGTCAAAGATAGGCGCTAACTGATCTACTCGTATGGGGGGTGGATGTATACGGACTTTCGTGATCTTTCAATGACATCACAGAAGCTAACGCTGACGATCTGCTCTAGTCATAGAACTGTTAATTAGGGGACATTGAGGAAGACCCCTTCGTTGCGATGGTTATCGTCCTCTGCGAGCGCCTGACAGATAATAGGTTCTAATCACACCAACCCATGTGGGTGGACTGATAGTCTTTGTAGTGCACGTGGTGTTGAGGGGAGCTCTGAGACGTGCGACGTCGTGCTCATTTTATTCATTGCTGTAACTTTCTTTACCTCATGCGCTGCTGGGGCATAACCAGTGATTTCTCGAATTAATACCTCGTACATTCTTCTATCCTATCATGACACTTCCACCGAGGTATGACCGAGGTATAGCTATCCATCATGTTAACTCATAGTTTGATTTGAATCTAGCTAGGATATATGCGACAAAAGCTATTCATAACTTGGGCAAATGAAGCCCTATAGTCGCAATCTGATATAACGAGTCTCTTAAAGCCTACTACTGCGTGACAATAAGATACGAACAAGTAAAGTCCGTCACTAGGTTTGTCCAAACATCCAAAAAGCTATGTTCTATCTCCCTGACCCCTTCGCGACTAGGTATGGAGTCCATTCACCCACTTGAGGCAGCTTTGCTGTGTAATACATGGTCATGTAGAGGCCCGTCTTTGGCGTCCACGTCAGCGAGACCCAGGTATGGGTGAGATTGTGAGGGGAATGCAGATCATGTTTTGGGCTGCAAGCTCACGTTGTGGTTAGTATGATGGTGGTAATGCAGCAGCACGTAATGGCTTGGACTCACAATGTGGACTGCAAGTCCTGTTCGTATCGCTCAGCCAGCGCGGCGTGACCATGTTTTCGAAACCATGTAGAGAGCACCTTCGAGATTTCGGCATCGGTTTCGCCGAGCCAAGATCCAGGCATGTGCAGCTTCACCTCGATGTTGGCTTCTCCGCCCTCGGGAACGGGCCGCATCTCGTACACAAAGGTCGTCCTCGCTCCCGCTTCCAGCACCTCTTTATTCTCGATCTCTGGATCGGAACTGTCGAGCCCAAACCGGTGGCACCAAAATTGTTTGATTGCATCTAGTCCACCCCGTGTAGTTGAACCTGTGATCCGACCTCCTGCGTGGAAGGCGTATTTGACCTGGGCCAGAGTGTTGGCTAAGGTGCTGGCGTATACTTTGAATCGGGTAGTGCGAGAGTCAGGGACGCAGTCGTTAGATAGCAGGAAGACCAGCGGGGTCTCATCATCCTTGAAAGATCTGAAATAGCTATCGAGCACTTCGACGGAAGTGGCGTACGTCCCGGCAGGTCCTTTCAACTTGCGCACAGCATCGAGCGTGACAGAGTTGGTTGACTTACCCGTGTGGGTGGCTTTGGGAACTGGGTTGAAGTACGCTTTGGCCACTGTGGGCGTAGCAGACATAGGTTAGTGCCCCGGTCGATAGACCGCGAAGGAAGCTGAGGCTACGTACCGATGCCACCATTTTCCAGGTCAAAGGCCGTTAGCACGAGGAATCGTGGAATTCCAGTTGGGATCTTTTGCAAAATGCCATCTGCGCTTTCCTTGGGCACGCAGAATTCGGAAAGCAAGAAATCGAACTTGGCCAGATCGATCCCAGAAACCTTGTCGGCGAGAGCGGTCAGGAGATCCTTTGCTGCCAGCTGGTCAAGCCGGTCGACAACATCGCCCGAGGCCAGAGACGTCGGCTCGGTGCAGAAGCGTATTGTCTCGCCGTCCTCCTCCTTCTCCTTCCAGTTGAGACTGAACTCGATCGGTGACCCATCGTGAGTGAATGACGAGCGGTAATGGAGCTTCCCGTCGACGGGAGCCGGCCCAAAAGAGCTCATGATCCATTCCTGGTACCATTGAAGATAGTAGACTTGCTCTTCCTCGCTGTACTTGCTGGTCTGCAGCAGTGTAGCAAGCGATGGACCGGTAGCATTCCACCAGAAGGCCTTGTCCTGGTTCTGGCTGGCCTGGATGTCTTGATCGACCCGCTGAAAAGAGACAATCGAGACGGGTAAGGTAGAGGCGGTCATGATGACAGGTACGTGAGAGTAATGTTATGTGTAACACCGGGTATTCGCTATTTCAAGATCATTATCTTCAATCTATCTCTATCAAATGCCCTCTCACGATCAAGTTGATATAGTATTATGGCCTGTTTGCTAGTTGGTTCCCGTTTTTTTCCACTTCCGTGCCTCGGTCGGTGTTTCTTTACTTGAAATCGGAGTTTCATACTACCGTAAAGGTTTCGCTATTCGTACCCTCAACGTGAATTCCGGTAAATAAATAAAAGTCCGGGACCGTCGATATCGACAAAAGGCTGTTTCCACAATGTGATAAGATCGATGTGGTATTGCAGAGTCGTAATTTGTCTCTAGTCTATGCATGTAGATGTAAGCATGCCGATGCTATGAACTTCATCGTGAGATGGAGGACGAAACGATCTCGACGTAAGTGGATGTCAATTCACTCTGAATCTCAATCCAAAATGTTACCCCCGAACCCTGCAGCACTGTCAAACTGAAAGTTGCGTTATCAGCAGAGCCAGATGCAAATGCCCCATCCCTCTATATGCATGTCATACCGGAGTTTTTTGGTGGCTTGGAGCGGATTTCTGACCGATGGGTGCTGTTAAGGTCGGCAGTTGACTCGGTTCGTGGCAAACCCTACTGTTACAACTAAGGATAAGGGTCATAGTAATTCCAGCAGCATCAGGCACTCAGCACTGGAACGACCGTCATTCACCTCCAGTTACTGTTCCCAATAGTTTTGAGATTGAATCTCACATACTCATCACCTTGCTGATTTCATCTCTTCTCCTCACGCAATGGATTCCGTTAAAGGTTATACCAAGCCGAGCCATGGCGTTTTCCACTTCATCCCCGATGCCTTGGTTCCATACGCCGAGCTGATGCGTCTCGACCGCCAGTCGGGGTTTTGGGCCTTCTACTGGCATTATCTGATCGGCCTGGGCTTTGCCATCAACATCCAGCCTTTCTCCAGTCAACTTGACCTCGCGTCCCTTGTTATCCTCGCAGCACACCTGGGTCTATGGACCACCGTCTTCCGCGGCATCACCTGCACGTGGAATGACAATCTAGACCAGGACTTTGATCGCCAGGTCGCCCGTTGCCGCGTGCGACCCATCCCACGGGGTGCCGTCACGACCATGCAGGCGCACTTCTTCACTGCTTTTCAGATTGCCGTGGGCGCCTGCATTCTGTATCCGTACGGCCAGTCGACCCTTTATCACGCCGCCGTAGACAGCGTTCTCTTGTTCATCTATCCTTTGATGAAGCGCTGTACTGACTTCCCCCAAGTCGAGCTGGGATTTGGGCTGTCGTACGCCGTATTTTTAGTGGCTGCGTCGATCGGGAAGGATCCCTTGGCACCCCTGTTAGATTCGTCGTTGGATCTTTCATCCCGTATCTCCAAAGTCATCGAGTCGTCTCTGGCCCAGTCGGCCGCGTGTCTTTACGTCGCCGGGATACTCTGGAGTGTCATTTTTGACACCATCTACGCTCATCAAGACTACCTTGACGACCTGAAAGCTGGCGTCAAGGGACTCGCCGTACGACTTGGTAGGAAGGGAACGAAGCCGGCATGTTACCTGATGGGTGCCATGCAGATCTACTTTTTATATCTAGCCGGTCAACTAGCAGGGTTCGGGCAGACATATTCGGCTATATCATGTGGCGCCACGGCTATCACGTTAGCCAGGATGATATGGGTCACTGACTTGGAGGATGGTGCGAGTTGTGCCTGGGCGTTTGGTTATGGAAGTGCCTACGTTGGCGCTTCGATCTCGGCCGGACTCATGGCGGAGTTCTGGTCGAGGAAATATGAATTTTGAAGTGGTCGAGCTCGGCATTTTGTCGCACCTAGCTTTGATATGGGCAGATGAGAGGGAAAACAGTGATAGGAGATGAGGGAGGTGTTTTTGTCTTTGAAGCCTTCAGGGAGATACAATCGGAGTCGAGGGATATGCTACCAGAACCAGTGGACAGCCTGTATAGACACCGGCATGTTCTAGATAAGCCATATACTAGGTACTCACTCATAAAGGCAACCGCCGCGGAATGGAGGGGAGATGGGGGCTTCGGGGTTCAAGGGGATTAGAGCTGATCACGTATGCCATACGTCTTTATGTATGGGATGAAAAACCAAAGGGTCGCCTATAACACGAGGTATAGCGTGCATCTACAATTCAAATCTACGTGCATTTCTCGAATGCAATTTCGTAGAAGAACAGCGCGGAACTTTGTTACCCTTCAAGTCGAATAGCCTTCCGGCCGATGCGTCAAGTTCTGACGACAGTATGGGACCTCAACGGCTCAGAAACCGTGCTTGGAATCAATAGGCAAATCGAGGGGCTCAGTCGCCATCGTAGGTTGCAACAAGCAAGATCCCACGGCCGAGCTTGGGCGACATTGATCGGATTTCTCGCGCTGCTATGGGAAGAGAGATTAGTTAGGAGTTCACACCAAGATTAAGTAGACGATAGTCTTACATACATATGGTTTCGCCTTGCGCGGCGGCCGCGACGTATCCTAACCAACGATGGCATCGCTGAGGAAGTTAAAGCAAGCGGGTGCATGCACGCATGTCTAGGTGGGGTGGTTGGCCCATGGGCGATCATTGCTAGGTACCGGGGGTGAGCACGCACCGCTTGTGCATGGCGTTATCGCGTTTGTTATATGCACTCCTACGAAACATATCTGACTGCATATTATACGCCCCTTTGTACCTCCGCGGCACACCGGTCACTTCCATCCTTCAACTACTAGGCTTTACATCCTCTGTTTATGCAAAAGGTAGATCTCCTATATAATCTATATGCGGCATTTTCCAACTATACTAACAGGCGCTTTGCGACCTTTGAAAAAAAAAAAGTTCGACTTTAGCGAATCGATAATATACTGTCTATTAACCTTTAAGGGAAAGGATAATGTTTAAAACAGAATAAAGCAACATTTAACACAATAAAATATAAAACGCTAAAATTAAACCGCTGTAAAATAAAGCACTTATAGTTTATACGTTAAAGTGTTAAGTATAAAACTTAAATAGTAATAGTAAATATAATTATATATAATTATATTATGTTAATTATTTTTAAAGCTTATTATAAAACATTATTATTATTTATTTAAATTATTAATAAGTTTTTTTATGATATTTTATTAACGTTAATTTAAAATACTTTATATATATAAATGTATTAAATAACTCTTTATTATCGCTGCATTCATATCGAATTCAATGGTATTATCAAACTACTTCCTCTATCTAATAACGTCAGGTGTTCATGGCCTGACTTTAGCCTACGATGTCACTCTGGAGCCGCTATTTAATAATGAACAGAAACCCCTGGTTTAAACGTATTTATGAATAATAACATTCAGGCGCTGTAGCATTGATTCGTGAGCGATGTACACGATGGGCCAGCAGGGCAAAATACCCCTTCAGCCTCTTCGTCCCTTTCATATTCGGCGTATGTGTGTCAATGTTATGTATATATAGATCTAGGATGCCAGTCCGGAGTTATTCCTACGGAAGGGTTCCCGCTTGCAACAGTGCAACATGAGAATCCTAACACGTCATACACTCGCGCTGAACGTGGCGCCGTAACGGTACCAGACTAAGCGGCGGTTGCAGTCAGTCGTTATAGGAGGGCGTGCACGCTGTGCGAAGTACTCCGGAGTTATCACTGCCTCCGAAATGAATCCCACAGAGTGACATTACCGGCATGGGTACCGTTGTCTTGCCATGTTACTTACATGCGATTGGTCTCACCGATTGAAGAAGACCCATCCGTGCCGAAGCATATTTCTTGGTCATGGGCCACGCAACGATACGGGTAGAGATATTTTCCACCCCGCTTGTCGGCCACCGTACATAGCTCGCAATATTCTGGAGAAATTCTTGCTTTGGTTGGTATAATGACAAACAGACATCATCGACGACACGCTTTCTCGGTCCTGATCGTGGGCTGCGGTCTTAGTGGGCTAGCGTCCGCTTTGGCTCTGGGGCAAGCTGGACACCGCGTGACCGTGTTCGAACGTAGTCCTAAGCTACAAGAAGTAACTCAAAGCTTTCCCATTTTACATCAGGGCTCGTCTAACGTGTGGCAACAGATTGGAGCTGGTATACAGCTATCTCCAAATGCTACGCGACTGCTCCAACATTGGGGTGTTCTCGATGAGGTTCTCAAGTATGCTCACCGTCCCGAGTCGGCAACCTTCCGGTCCTATCGAGGCGAAGCAGTATCGCAGTCTCCACCAATATCGGATCCAAGACTAATCAACAATGCTCCCTACATTGTGGTTCACCGTGCCGATCTCCTGAGAGCCCTTCTATCAGGAGTAGCGAGCCATGCGATAGAGATCAAACTCGGTAGTGAAGTGAAGGATATCAACTTCGACAAGCCCTCGATACTATTATCTACGGGCGAGGAATATGAAGCAGATTTGGTTTTAGGGGCTGACGGACAAAGGTCGCATTGCAGGGGAAGCATGCTGGGTCATCCAGACCCTCCTTACAGTCCTGGAGATGTCGTGTACCGAGTCTCGGTCCCTACAAAACACATAGACCGGAACCATCCAGCTTGGGACTTCATAGATCATTTCAGGGTCAACCTGTGGATGGGAACAGGAGGACACGTGGTCACATACCCCATCCAACACGACATGCTCAACATGGTCCTAATCTACGCCGAGGGAACGAGTAGCATGCCCATGTACGGCCCACAAAGAGCAGAACTAGAGGAATTGGGAAGCAAGATCTACGACTGGGACCCAGTCCTTCACGAGCTGATCAATGTGGACGGTTCGGTTTGCACCAAGTGGACTTTGTTCCAGATCCACGAGCAAATGCGATGGCGCCACGACAGTGGACGATTCCTCCTGATTGGCGATGCCGCTCACGCCATATTACCCTGCCTGTAGGTAGATAGCCACCACCTCTTCGACCATTCCAAGGCTGGCTAACTTCTTTTCTTCAGAGCTCAAGGTGCCGCCCAGGCCTTTGAGGATGCAGGCGTTTTGGGAGCGATATTTGGCCAGTCGATAAGCCCCGCCCAGATTCCAGAAGCTCTCCGGGTGTTCGAGGAAGTCCGCCAGCCACGAGCTTCCGAGGTTAGGCATCGCACAATAGACCAGAAGGACATGTACGCTCTTGCCGATGGCCCAATGCAGGCGGAACGTAATACCAGACTCAATGCGGGTGCGGATTATGAGCTGTTTAAGTGGCTTTGGGAGTACGATGCCACGGCAAGTGGACGGGAGGCATGGAAAGCCTTCGCCAAGATTCAGCAAGACCGAACCAACCAACCCCTGTAGCGAGATTTAGTATATAGGGAAGATATCGCTTCGGCTCCGTTTCTTTTAGGTTATCCCTATATGAAGATTAGACTATAAAGTGAAAGCTGGTATCGAATAAACCTTAAATTGCCCGCAGTCCTAGGACACCACCTCCCAACTGACGATACAACGTCTCCCCGCCACCGCATAAACGGATCGATCTATTCAGCCCCGAACAGATCTCATCCCGGCTTTCCGCTATCGAAGCCTCCTACTGCAATGGGGTTACCAGTTAGGGGTCATGTGATCACTCGATTCTGCATGATAAAATAGCCACTTTCGCCTGAATTAGTTGCAATGCTATGCGTTTTTCTTCCTCAGATTCTGACCCCTACGGGGTCACTTAAAGCCTTATTAAGTATAATCCCTTGCGTGATCATCCATTATTCGATAGACCCTGAGAGCCTGTTGGCTCGCTGCATTAGTTGTAAGTGAGTTGTGGTTTCTCGAGCTCTATTTCACCAAATATTTACTGGGACTATGAAACACGTTGCCAGCCCCAAGGGGCTGGGGCAGTTAATTAGCAAAAATCACCGCCAAGGCCAAGCTAAAGCCTTATCAGGAAATATGTCAGAAATAAGCGAGCCAGTATTGAACGTCTATTTAGATGGGTGTTATTGTTGTATTATGTAAGTCTTGCTCTGTTTTTAAGATGTACACTGCAAATTTTGTATAGTAGGCCCCTAAGTGTGAAGCTATTACTGCACGCACTTTTAATGTTTTATTTTATGTAACCTTTTTATTTTAATATATTTTTTTAGAACGAACTATTAGTACTTCGTTTTAAAAACTGGTTCTTTAAAGCTATTTATAAGAAATTTGTTAATTAATTTTTTTAAGTAAAAAATTGTTTATAATAGTTAAATCGTTTATTTAAACTTACTTAGTTTTATATAATTATATAACGTTTATTTAAATAACTAAATATTGTGTTTATTAATTATTAAAGTACTAACAATTATTATTATTATTAGTTTAAACGTATTTCTTTTAAATTATAAAAATGTTAAAACTATAATTATTAATCTTAGTTTTTAAACATGTTTTTCGTTTACGCGTAAAAGTAATAGTTTATATTTAATGCAATAAATATTATTTATTATAAAATAGTTATAGTTATAAAAAATATTGCGATATATATTATAATAAACAATAACATTAATAATTTTTTTTTTAAAGTTTATAAAAAAAATGTTACGAATAATTATATCTTTAACGTAGTAAAAACTAACATAAACTAATAAGTCGTAATCTTTAACAATAATAATATATTTAATAGTTTTAAAATTAAATAAACTATATATATACATAAAATAAAGTGATTAAAAGAGTTTTTATATTTGTCATGATCTGGCCCAGGGTGCCCTGCGCCCTGCCACACTTAAAAAAGATATATATAGTACTAAGTTCACTTATAAACCGTACTAGTTTTATTTCTTCCCTAAGCTTTAGTCTTATATAATATATGCTATATAAATAAATACAGTTATACTTAACCTTTAAATATTGCCCTTACTTCTGATAATATTATAATTATAAAAAAAATTAGTTAAAGCTTAAATATTTACTTTAAATAAACTGATTTTCTTTTAATTTAATTAATTAAGTTTTATATAAATATTTTAAAAATACATAATTATTATTATATATAATAATAATATTAATATTATGTTAATATATATAAATTAATACAATTTATTATTTATATAAAATTAAAAATTAAAAATATTTATATTTTTAATTAATATTTAATAAGCTATATATGTATATATATAATATAAAATAATCTGAATAATTTTTAGATTATGATTATAAAATAGAATAAAAACTGATTTTTCGGCCGAAGCTTAAAGATTTAACTTAAGTAGGCTAATCCTTTATTTAATCTAATTAGACGAATTTCGCGCGAAAGCCTCGTACGTACGTAGCCAAGGCTGCGTACGACAAGGCTATCGCTATTATATTAACACCTAGCAAATACCTAGACTATGTTATTGACCGAACCCTGCATGCGCAGGGCGCCATCGTCCCACTCGTATACGTAGTTGCTGCCCAGTCAAACCAACCTGAGGTAAGTATTATTGGCACGCTAACTCTTGGGCTACCCCACATAAAAGGTATCTTACCCTCAGTTACTTGCACGGAAAAACTCTCTGATAGTAGGCCCCGAAAGCTTTGCCTAGCGCAGGTACTTGACAAGGCAGATCTTACAGGGGGGTAGGATTGCAGTCCTCCCCCACTCCCCACAATAAGAAACCTTGGCTCGACCGCTGACGGTAATGCTGGCAGGGAAGCGGGTTGGGCAAGGTTGGTCCGCGGGGTGAAAAGGGTATATAGAAAAGGGTGGTCAGCGGGATGAAGTTGGCAGGTGGTGATTAGTGGGGTTGGAAAATGTCGGTCAGTGGACTGCATAATGCAGCCTACGGCCTATGTAACATAGGGCGAGGATATGAGCCCTGGAGGATGACGTGATGGATTAGGTTGCATAATCTCGAAGGTAATAGTATTCGCATTCTATAAAACCCTTGAATCTTGAGTGGCAATCTAGTCGATGGCTACGGTTTACTAGGCAAGAAGGGGGGCAAACCATGAATCTTGCCGAAGCTACTACTGCGGTGGATAGTCCCATCGAGCGACCGCGACAACAACCAGGACACGCAGTAAGTAAAATCCAACGGGATCTTCAGCCACGAAGCCTGCGTTGACCAATGTTGCCAACTGATGGATAGTGTGAAGCATGTCGACAGAAGCGCATTCGGTGCGATAGGGGGGCACCGAAATGTGCGGCATGTGCTACTTCGGGGTCGGCATGTGTTGTGAAGGTCACCCGTCCGCCAAGAGGACCGAAGAAGGGCTACATCCAGGCCCTGCGGAAAAAGATTGGTATTGTAGACCGACTATCCCACGACGGTCTTAGATCTTGACCGGCTGAATCCGGCGCTAACTGTGTTGTTCGCATTAATAATAGACGATCTCCAGATGATTTTAAATAAGCAACAAGAAGAAGGAGGGGGGGCGGTCGCTGAGAACGCCATCGAGCCAACATCACCCCACCAAATTTCCAATGCCGAAGCGAATGAGAACGACGGCAGTAGCGTGGACCAAGACAGCGATACCCAGCTTGTGGACAACGATATGCCCCCAGACAGTTACTGTGGCCTTAGTGATTACGTCCATCCTCGGCCGACACCAGTGACGGTTGGCAGTTCCATGTTGAATTTACCCTACTTTTGGGAGAGCCCCGAGAGCGTGCAAGCGAGTCTTTCATTCCCGGCTGTAGATCATTTCCAGCCGCAGGTTCTCCTCGAGACGGACGCTCCTCTTACCCCTATTGTGCGGAAGGACCTGTAAGCTTGTTTGTCACGTGCCGCTCCACGAAACCGCACTGACAGCAGCTAGGGACCTGCTATTCTTCGACCGGGTGCATGCATTCGCACCGGTGGTCCAGGGACATCGGTATCGTGCTTGGTCTGGACGGCCCGACAAGAGCAAGCAGAGGGTATGTCTACAATACGCCATGTGGACGCTGGCTTCTTCCTTCTCCAGCCAATTCCGTGATATACGAGACAGCCTCTATCATGAAGCTCGACAACGGCTGGATGACCTCGAGTCGGACAAGACCCAACAGGCACGGCTAGAGTCAGACCTGAACGCCTACAGCATCTCCATCGAGCAGGTTCAAGCCTGGGTCCTTCTTGCCCTTTACGAGCTAACGAGCGACACCAGTAACTACCAGCGTGGAATCATTTCTGCTGGAAGAGCCTTTCGCATGGTTCAGATGAGGAGGCTGCACGATATCGACAGATTCGATCAGGACCTGACATGTCCCCATGGGCAAGCTCAAGGTGACTGGATCGACATCGAGTCCATGAGGCGGACATTTTGGCTCGCCTATACCATCGACCGCTTCACTAGTGTGGTCGATAGTCTCCATCTGGCATTTGATGAGCAGCAAGTGAGGACATGATTTCTTTGTCGTTATGACTTTTCCAGGCTGCAGTTGATATTTACCCCCCGGCTTCTTTAGATCCGCACACGGATGCCGGCCCCCGACGCCTACTTTGCGAGTGGCCAACCTATTACCATGTGCTTCCTCTCCGACATGATGAACGACGAAGTCCAAGTAGAGTGGCACACCGTCTCGCCCTTCGCCGGATGCGTCGTTGTCGCCACATTGTGCGGAAGGGCGCTGCAACACCAACAGGGAGTCCCGGTGCGGCACCCACCACGACGACACCAGCCACAGCAACAACCGAAGCGGAGGCAGCAGCACTGTCTCGAGCAAGACGGAGACGCGGCATACGACTTCTACTACCGGCACCGCCTTCTCCACGCGTTATTGGCCCAGCACGCCAAGATGTTGCGGACACAATTTTACTCGCCCCTAGAGCATCTCAATATGGCCCCAGACCCCGTCTATATCTTCGTGGCCCTGGCGGCGTGCATGGCCGTCTTCCTCCTCCACGGAACCGCCGAGTCCAATGCACTGGGGAGCGAGGCCCAAGCAACACAGGTCGTTGACGCCCTGCTCGCTGAGCATAGGCAGTACTCCCTGGAGGCCGTACAGGAGATCAGCGCACTTGTTACCGTGGTTAGCCAACAAAGCCACTTCCAGGTAGGTCTTCCTCTCCATCTACTTTCGCTCTAGTTCCCATACTGTTATACCTCTTCCAGGCCTGAATGGCTCACCTGAGAGTATCCGTTGTTTGCAGATACATCCTTTCACACCCATCCCGCTTTTTTTGAGCGCCAAGTTTTGTCTGGGCCATGCGGTGCAAGATGAAGCATATAGCGCTGTCGTGCCCGCCATCACGAAAGTTCTGCAAGACCTAACTCATCTCAACAAGTTGGCACGCACATTCCTCCAGTTACTAGGCTTCGATCCCGGCACGAGCCCCGTGGGGTGAATCACCATACCAGTCCGTGGTGGAACGGGCCCACAACGGGACTATTAGACGATCCACAGAGTTGATAGATAATAGATTGAAGATAGATAGTGCGCTAGCGAAGCCAGTGAACAGTGAAGACCTCGGGTGTAAGGCTGGCACGGATTGACACCTTATCTAGCAGGCGGCTTCAGGGAGTTGAAAGCTGGATCTGCCAGCTCTAGCAATGGAGCCTTCTTATTCGTCTTTCTGCTTCGTCGATAATTTTAGAAAATCATCCAGACTGCAGCTTTGCCTCATCGTGCTGGTTTGATCGCGTGACTGGTATGAGGTGGTAATTATGGGAGACAGACGTTGCTCGGCGCAGCGAATTTTCCGTTCTAAGTGGCTTGTTTATTGATGGTAGGAGTGACGCGTAGCAAAATTCTGACGGTATTTGTCACGTGCCAAGCCCACCGTTCTGTATTTAGCATGTTCAGAGTGCTCAGGCACAGACCGTAACCTGGTCATCTACATCAATCTACAGAGACTCCATCCATTCTATCACAGTATCCGGGTAAAACCGCCCAAATTGGACAGGCCAAAAGAGGCTAGTGCGGGAATCCGGATATTTATATACTAAGCTATATAAAAGTAAGATTAAAACAATATAACTTAGTAATATCTAATAATATAGGGTAGTAATATAAATAAGCTATCTAGGTCGTTCTAAGTCCTGTCTCCAGTCCCGGGTAAGTCTTATCTAATATATACAGTTACCAAACCATATTTCCCTTACTCCCCCCCCATGTGTAATATGTACTTCTATCCAGTGTTGGTAATTTAGTTCTTAGTTTTCTTAGTTAGTTTAGTAACTAAGTAGTTAGTTTAGTTTTAGTTTGCATACTAACTAAACTAACTAAATTTTTTAGAAAACTAAGTTAGTTTTTATTTTGCTTAGTTAGTTTAGTTAGTTACTAAACTAACTAAGAAAACTAAGGTTTTATTTAATAAAGTTAAAAAAAAATCCAAAAAAATCCAGAAAAATCCAGAAAAATCCAGAAAAATCCAGAAAATTCAGTGTTGTTATAATTAAACTAAATAAAATTCTGTTATTATTAACTGCTAAATTTATATATAAATAAATATACTTTAATGTTTAATTAAAATAAATTTATTATATAATTAATTTTAAAAACTTAAAGTATTTTAATTACTTTAAATTAACTTTAATATTTATTACGTTATTTTAAACTTAGTTTTAAATAATAAATTATACTTTTTAATTTTAACCCGAATTTAATAAATTAAACCTATATTTTAAAGCTATATTTATTGATTTATTTAATATTTTTAGTATTAATTTAAAATAATAAAATTTTCTAAACTATTTACTTATAAATCAAGCTTATAAATCAAGCTTATAAATCAAGCTTATAAATTAAACTTATAAATCAAGCTTATAAATCAAGATTTATATTAAGCTTATACATTAAAGTAATTTATTTATTTAAGCATTATATTAATAGAATATATATACTTTTAAAATTTCTTTCTATTTTTTATTAGTTTTCTTTTTAATAACACTATCTTCACACATAATTTCTATATTATTAGAAAAGCTTTATTCTACTTTATTTACTTAGCATTATAAAATGTCTACTATTATTTCTTCTGAATTTTAAGATGCTTAGAAAAAAATAGCTTTTTCGGCTATTCTTTTTAAATCAGCTACTGAAACAGCATACTAAACAGAACAGGATTTCTATAAAAAACTCTTTATTTTTAACGGATTAATATATCCGGTAAGTCGTTATTTAATTCTTATTTTTAGTATTTTATTTAATATTTATAACTTATTATTTACTTGTTTTTTAGTTGTATAATAATAACTTTTTTATTTCGTAACTATTTATTTCTTTACCTACTCTTAATTCTATTAAAAACGACTTAATCTTTTAATACTGAGCTGGGGACTATATAGTAAGTTAATAATATTTTATTATATTTTTTATTTATTTATTATATTTATACTTATATTTTTTAGCTTTTTGACTTTTTAATTTTAAGTATTAATCTAGAGTTTTTTGCTATAGATAAATTATAAGAAACTATTAAAAATATAAGTTTTATTATTTTTACTTTTTAAGTTTTATATTAATTTTAAAAAGATCGAACTGTTTATTTATAATTCGTTTTTACTAACTTTACTGCTTAAATTATCTCTTTTATCGATTAATTTATTTAATAAACTACTAGATTTATTAAGTGATTTAAATTTATCGGAAGTAGAAGAAATCTTTTTTAACCGCTTTATAAATATTTAGATTATAGTAATAAATTTATATTTATTAATATTTATTTATAGTATTTTATTAATATTTTATAAGAAAATCGTACTTGTAAATATTATAAAAAAAAGCTTCGTACTATAAAAGGGTATAAATAACATATAATTTATGCTAGATCTAATAGAGGTTGTAGAAAACAACAAAAATAAATAATATAAAGTTTAAACTTTAAAGTTATTATTATTTTTTTTATTTTATAAGTTTATTTAAAAGGGTTATTTTAATTTATTTATTAGTAGTTTTATTTATTTTTTTATTAGGTTTTATACTTTTTTATTTATATAAAACTTTATTAAAAGAAAATAAAAATTAAAAAGAATTTAACTTATTATTAAATGTTTTAAATTAAATTAATAAATTTAATATAAACTTGGATTTTTTTTTAAAAATATAAACTATTAAAATAATTATACTGTTTAATTTAAAATTTTAAAACGATTTCAATAAAATAAGCCGTTTTTTAATAGGTTTATTAGTTAAAACGTTATTAAGCTTTAAAGTAAGTATTTTTTAAATTACCTGTAAATCCGGCATAAATTCGAACTTTTTTAAAAAACATAAACTATTAAATTTCATATACTGTTTGATTTAAAATTTTAAGACAGTTTTAATAGTATAAGCTGTTTTTAAATAGGTTTATTAATTAAAGCGTTATTAAGCTATAAAGTAAGTATATTTTAAATTACTTGTAAATCTGGCATAAATTTGGATTTTTTTTAAAAAATATAAACTATTAAATTTCTTATACCGTTCGATTTAAAATTTTAAGACGGTTTTAATAGTATAAGCTGTTTTTTTAATAAGTTTATTAGTTAAAGCGTTATTAAGCTTTAAAGTAAGTATTTTTAAATAAGTTTGTAAATCTGGCATAAATTTGAATTTTTAAATAAAACATAACTTATTAAAGTTTATATACTGTTTGATTTAAAATTTTAAGACGGTTTTAATAGTATAAGCCGTTTTTTAATAGGTTTATTAGTTATAACGTTATTATAATTTAAAGTAAGTATATTTTTTAAAATACTTTTATAAATTTAATATTATTTAAATCTTTAAAAAATATAATTATATATTAAAAACTAATATATTTTTATTTAATATTATTATAAATTTACTTATATAATAATTGTTTTTAAAATAAAATTAAAACTTTAAAATATTCTAATATTTTAATCGTTATTTTTATTATTAGTATAATTTCTTTTTTGTTTTTTAGTTTTAATAGCTTTTTTTAGTTTTTTTATATTTAAAAATTTCTAACTTTTTAATAAAACTAAATATTTAACTGTTTTAAGTAATAGTTGATTTTTTTTTTATAATAATATTACTTATTATAGAAAACATTTTTTTTATCGGTGCTGAAATAGCTGGAATAACTAAATATTAACGGGTTAAAATACTTAAAACTTTATATTTTATACTATTAGTTTTTTAATAGTTTAACGGATATATCTATAATTAAATTAGTAATTATTTAAATATTTATTATATTAAAATTTACTTTTTGCGAAATTAAATTTTCGTTTAAATAAATAGTAAGTTTATTTGTATTAACAGATTTATTATTAATAAAAAATTCATTTTCTAAATTAGAATTTTCAGAAGTATTATCTAAAACGCCGTAAATATTTTCGTTATTATTAGGATTTTTTAATAAATGATTTTTTAAACTATATATAATTAGTATTATTATTAAAATTAATTTATAACATATTTATTTATTATATTTTTTTTTTAATAACTGTTTAATATTATTTAAAATATTACTATAATGATATAATTTTCTGTTTCGTTTAAAATAATTTAATTTAAACTGTAGGTTTAGAATAATACTTAAAATATAAAGTTTATATTTATTTAATACTTATAAAAATAGTTTTTATAAAAAGTATGTTTTAAGTTTTTATATATTAAAATTAATAGATTTAATAAAATTAGTATAATATTGTTTCTATAAATTATTAATGTTATTAATTTTAAATACTTTTATATATAACTTATATAAAACTTATTTTCGTTGATTTTATTTTCGAAATTAATAATTAAATCGTTTAATTTTTTGTATATTTAATAAATATATAATAAAGATTTATTTAAAGTTGTATATATTTTGCCTTGTAATATAATAGTAGGTTTAATAAATATCTCAAAAATTTGTTTTAAATTTTTTAAATAATTTTATTTAAATTCCGTTAATAATAAATCGGGTAAATCTTTAATAGTACTATTTTTTAAAACGTATATAATAGAGCTTTTAAGTTTTAAACAAGTATTAATTATATTAAAAGTAGAGTTCTAACGGGTTAAATTATTTAATAATTTGTTAATTTTTTTAATTAAATTAATTAATAAATTACAAACCTAAACTAAGCCTAGTTTTATTAAAACTTTTAGAAATATCGCCTTTTTATTTATATTTTTTAATACTTTTAAGAAATAATTTATTATTTTCTTAAATATATTTTATCGACGTTATTATTTTATATAGTTTAAAAGTAATATCTATATATATATATATATGTATTAATATTAATTATATAATATTAATACTACTTACTATTTAATACTTGATCTTAAATTTAACTAGTATTAATAATAATAATGTTTTTAGAATAAATAAATAATTCTTTTTCCGTTTTAAAAGTTAATATATAATTCTTTAAAATATTTTTTACTATAATATTAATAATATAAGCTATATAACGTATATTGTTATTAAAAGTTTTATTTAACGTTTTATTATAAGTTTATTTAAATTAGTTTATAAATGCTGTATTATTAAAAGCGTTATCGCGAGTAAAACTATTAAATAATTAATATATAAATATTAATATTAAATAATATATAAATAAATAAATAAATAAATAAATATACTTAAATATATTTTCGTATTTAAGTATTAGATATGTTAATATAAGATTTATAATAGATTTGTATATATATAGCCTAGTATAAGATTTGTTAAGTGTTTTAAAACCTATTATTATTATTATTTTAAAACTTTAATATATTTAAATTAAATTAACTTATTAATTAGTTTATATTGTAGTTTAAAATTAATATTAATAAAAACGATAATAACAGCTAAATAAGCTGTTTAATTTTTTAAAGTTTAAATATCGAAAGTAAAAAAGAAAGTGCTGTAGTTATTTATATAAGATTTTAAAATAATATTAAAATTACTAGCTGTATTTTCGTATGTTTTATTTATTAGTATTTTTATTTTATATCGATTTATAACCAGTATTAAACTAATTTTAATATTAGTATTAAAAAATAAGAAATATATATATAATATATTAGTTATAATAACTTAATAAGTTTTTAAATGATAGCGAGTTTAATACGTTAAAAGCAATATTATTATTAATAACAAAATTTAAGATTTTATTATATACTTCGTTTTCGTTAAAATCTTAAATTATATTATTTTTAGGTCGTTTTTAATTATTACTTAAACTAAAAAACGATGTAGATAAAGTTTTAGTTTCGGTTTTTATATTATAAATTAGTATTAATATATTTAATAAACATTAAAATTAATTTTGTTAACGAATCTTTTTAGATTTTTTATTATAAGCAATAATAAAGTGTTTAGCTTGATAATAACGGCTTAAATTCGAAGCTTAAAAGTTTTTAACTTTATTGATTCGTTTATATTTATAACTATTAAATATATTATTAATAAAATATAAATAAAGTTATTTAAATAATATGTAGTTTTATCTTGTATATGTTATTTTTATTTCTTGATTTTTAGAATAATTAATAAGTAATAAAGTCCTTTTAAATAGTTTTTTTTTGAATATATAAATTCTGGATTTTTTATCCGATTTTAAAATAAAACTCTGTTTATTAAACTTAGAACTTTAATATTTATTAACGTTATTTAAGTCTAAAGTATCTGACGTAATAGAAATAAAAGAAGAACTATTTAAGATTTAAGAATCTATAATAATAATAATAATAATAATAATAATAATAATAATAATAATAATAATAATAATAATAATAATAATAATAATAATAATAATAATAATAATAATAATAATAATAATAATAATAATAATAATAATAATAATAATAATAATAATAATAATAATAATAATAATAATAATAATAATAATAATATATAAGGTATTATATAAAAAATATAATATATTAATTAAAGAATATTTATCTTTTAATTATTATAAAATATAATAGTTTATTTTAACTTATAAGTATAATACGATTTATTAAAACTTATAAATATTAATGTGATTATAATTTAAACAGAATATATTTTAAACAGTTAATTTTTATATATAAAAATAATAAAAGTATTAAAAGTATTAATAGTATTTAAAGTATTAGTAGTATTAGTAGTATTAAATGTATTAGTAATATTTAAAGTATTAGTAGTATTAGTAGTATTAGTAATATTAATAGTATTAATAATATTAATAATATTTAAAATATTAGTAGTATTAGTAGTATTAGTAATATTAATAGTATTTAAAGTATTAGTAGTATTAGTAGTATTTAAAGTATTAGTAGTATTTAAAGTATTAGTAGTATTTAAAGTATTAGTAGTATTTAAAGTATTAATAATATTTAAAGTATTAGTAGTATTAGTAGTATTTAAAGTATTAGTAGTATTTAAAGTATTAGTAGTATTTAAAGTATTAATAGTATTTAAAGTATTAATAGTAATTAAAGTATTAGTAGTATTAGTAGTATTAGTAGTATTAGTAGTATTAGTAGTATTAGTAGTATTAGTAGTATTAGTAATATTAGTAGTATTAGTAGTATTAGTAGTATTAGTAGTATTTAAAGTATTAGTAGTATTTAAAGTATTAGTAGTATTTAAAGTATTAATAGTATTTAAAGTATTAATAGTAATTAAAGTATTAGTAGTATTAGTAGTATTAGTAGTATTAGTAGTATTAGTAGTATTAGTAGTATTAGTAGTATTAGTAGTATTAGTAGTATTAGTAGTATTAGTAGTATTTAAAGTATTAGTAGTATTTAAAGTATTAGTAGTATTTAAAGTATTAATAGTATTTAAAGTATTAATAGTAATTAAAGTATTAGTAGTATTAGTAGTATTAGTAGTATTAGTAGTATTAGTAGTATTAGTAGTATTAGTAGTATTAAAAGTATTAAAAATATTAAAAGTATTAAAAGTATTAAAAGTATTAAAAGTATTAAAAGTATTAAAAGTATTAAAAGTATTAAAAGTATTAAAAGTATTAAAAGTATTAAAAGTATTAAAAGTATTAGTAGTACTAGTATTATTAATTATATGTTTTATTTTGAATTTTTTATGAGTTTCTCTTATTTTTTCCGATTTTTTCCGATTTTATTTCTATTTTTAGAAAAAAATCTATTTTTATTTTATATATACCTTAGTTTTCTTAATTAGTTTAGTAACTAAGTAGTTAGTTTAGTTTAGTTTTAGTTTATAGATTTTTTTTTTTAGTTAGTTTAGTTTTAGTTCAAAATTCTCTTAGTTAGTTTTAGTTTCTATACTAACTAAACTAACTAACTAAATTACCAACCCTGCTTCTATCTAGCAAAAACCTGGGGAGGGGGAAAACCTACACTGACACGCGCCTCAATATGCGAAAGCGGAAAGCCAAGAAGCTCCTCATCTTTGACGACCAGTACCAGACTTTCGGCAACAAGCCCCAGTGGTTGTAAGCTAGACTCTTGTCCTAATGGTTATGTCAGCATGTGCATAGAGCTGGGCTGGCTTTCATTTGGAATGCTGGACTTTTCTCCAAGTTTCATCGGATTTCAATTATCTGGAATTAGAGAAAGCCACTCAAGCGAGCAACGACTGCTACATTAAGGGAAATTGACCTATACTTTCCCACCGCAACTTGCTCCAAAGCATACCCACAAACACTTGGACAAGTGAGCGTTTAGGCCTGCTTTTCACCACACCAGAAGCCACACATGAAAGGGCCCATAAGACTACATAGGTACTCATAGCCACTTGTCGGTACCGGTGTGGGAAAGAAAGGCGCCCGAGTCTGCCAACGTGGCGTTGTCGAAGATCTTGAGGACACCGGGAATGGCGACGTCCAGCGGGTCTTGGCCCTTGAAGGCCGGCTGATACTTCTGGAACTTTCCAAAGAGCTCCCCCATCGACTGCATCTGCTCCTGCGACACTGTTGGACGCGGGTCTCCTTTAGCGCGTGCGTACAGTAAAGGAAGAAGGGGAATAGAAGCGGAGTAGAAAGAGAGGCCAGCTTACAGCCATCCATGCTTTTTCCAGTGTCGACCGTCCCCGGGCACACGCCCACGAACGTCACGCCATCTTCCTTGTACTGGGCGGCGTACTTGGCCGTCATCACGTTCATGGCCGCCTTGGAGGCGCCATACAGCGCGCCCTGCTTCAGGTCGACCTCCCGCGTGAGCCCCAGGTCGGCCATGCCGCTGGTGATGCACAAGACCTTCTTCCCGGTACCCTTCAGGATGAGGGGCATAAAGGCGTTGAAGAAGTACACATTGCCAATGACATTGACGTCTAGAAGCCGGTGGAAGTCCTCGCTGAGCTCCTTGGACTTCTTCTCAGCCCTGGATTCGAGACGCGTCGGTTAACATAGTTTGGCCCAATGCTTTGCGTTCTAGGAGATGGGACATGAGAAAGAAGGAGAGAGAGAACGTACAAGGTATCGATGCCATCAAAGGCGTCAAAGCCAGTGACGTAAGCTGCATTCGCGATAAGATAATCGACGCTACCGCCTGTGATGGAGGCGGTGTCGGCAGCGGCCTGCTTGAGGTCGGCGTGGCTCGTCAGGTCGGCACGGAGGATGTGGACGTTGGAGCGATTACCCAGCTCCGCGGCGACCTTCTTGTCCGTTGTGGCCTTGTCTCGAACGAGGCCGATGACAGTGTTGTTGGGGTTGGCGGAGAGATGGCGGAGGAATTCGGCGCCCAAGCCCTGGGAAACTCCGGTGATGACGTAGGAGGGCATGATGCAAATAGGGTCTTACGGAGTCGAGCTGTGGTATGAGCAGAGATGAAAGTGTCTATGGTCCATCATGTCGCGGTTCTGACCTATATATTTGTACATAAAGCCAAGACAACATTAAGACATTGTTTGTTCCCAAACAGCCCCGCTTACAAATCCGGGGTTTTCGCTCAGGCTGGGGACTAATGTTGAGTCCTTATTACCTAATCGGGTGTATTTAAGGAAGAGCAAAACAGTGAAGTTGCCCAAATCCAAGTTACAGGGTTTCAGCTGTATAAAGTTACCGAAATCCAAGTTGCAGGGTTCCAGTTGCATGAAGTTGCCTAAATCCAAGTTGCAGGGCTTCAGCTGCATAGAGTTACCGAAATCCCAGCTGCAGGGTTCCAGTTGCATGAAGTTGCCCAAATCCAAGTTGCAGGGTTCCAGCTGCATAAAGTTACCGAATTCCAAGTTGCAGGGTTCTAGCTGCATGTGAAGTTGCCCAAATCCAAGTTGCAGGGTTCCAGCTGCTTGCACGGTTCTTTTACGGGCTTTAAGATGCGATGCCTTGAGATAGATCTCCTGAGGAGACCCTTTCATTGGCCACCGGGCCGACCCCCTTCTGCAAGTAGCATGTCTAGGTCAGCCCTATAAATCGATCTACCGCCTTTAACGGGTTTGTTAGTGCTTATTTTTAGCGCTAAACTAAGTAAGGGTGGTGTGAATTTAGAGATTTGTATAAGAGATTCTCATTGTTTATTTTATTTATTATAGAGCTTTTTATTTAATTTTACGGAATTCTTAAAAATTAAACTATACTAAGTGAGGCTTAAAAATAAGCAGGAATGAATTTGTTAAGAAGAGGCGGTGCATATATACCAAGCTCGGGCGTACCTAGGTACCAAGTAGGTAGTACCTCCAGGCGCGGGGGCTACCTAGTGTAGGTAGTACGAAGCTAGCCCTAGAGGATTCCACTTGATCTTGGCAGCTTATTCCCTATGTATCTATGTATGTAGACAGGGGTGGGGACGGGATGGTTTTAGCTGGAATTCCATCACGGTCGGTTCATTCCATCCGTCAAATTGGACACCATACTACCTAGTATCCTCCACGAGCACAGAAGAGAGTCTGCTGGTGAAGCGCATGCCCGTAATTGACCGAATGGAGGCTCCAACGGCCCCAATGGCAGCCCGAAAACGCTCCAACTACAGCGTCGGCGTACGGGAGAAGCGACAAGAAGTCAAGTCTCGTGTGTTCTGGCCCAGAGCAAACGATCAAAGAAGGACCTTGGTGGGAAAATCCCCTTCCAACAAGGACGCACGGAGTTGTACCCCGTCCTCCCACTTTGTCCATGTGTCATCATGGGATGTTGAGGTCCATCATAAGCTGACGGCTGCTAAATTCGAGCACCGCCATGTCGGTGGTGGTGTGGACTTGATCTTGTCCACCAACCCGCCCGCCTTGAACATTCCTCTGAGCTGGAACCCGCATGCCATCAAAACCGAGGACGCACATCTTCTACACTACTGTAAGTCTCTGGCCCGTGCCATATTTTCTTCCTTGTTGGTGTTCTTTATTGTCGTCACAATGAGGTTTTCCAGTTAACCCCCCAGTCTCCAGTCCACCATGTTGCTTCGCATGCCCTTTCCACCTTTGGCTTGGAGACCATCGACCTCGGCGGCATACTCCTCCGCATGGCGTCGGCAGATGACTCAGCCTTCTCAACAGCGTTGCTCAAGTCCATCCTAGCCTTTTCATCCTTGCATCGATATGGTCCTCATTCGCAAGCCCTAGAACTCAAGATCTCGGCTCTCGCAGCCTTGGGCGCCGATATTAGCAAAAGCAAGGACCTCGACACAAAACAGGCACTGCAACATGTCACCACCGACATGTTGCTCTATTTTTTTGAAGTACTCTTTTGTTACCTACTCTCCGCATACATAAGAAAGTCACCCCCGAATAATCCTAACATCAGAGGACCAGATCCACCAAGCATCCCAGACGTCGGGTGACTGGACCCAATATCTCTGCGGTGCTGAGAAGGTCATTCGCACCACGAGTCTCAACACGACACATGACCAGGATGCTGCCTCTGTCCTCGATTGGGTCTACTACCACGAGGTCATGGGCCGTTTTACGCTCAAGCACTGGGACGACCAAGGAAAGGGTTTAAGGATCGTCATTAACCCCCCAGACACCCGATCCGAGGTAAACCAACCCCCAGCATATACAAAGAAAGTCATTCTAATGCTGGAACAGGCATCCCTCGCAACGCCGTCCGCCATGGAGATGCTGGACCTGCTTTACAGAATCTACGACGCCGTCTCGACCGACCAAGCCGCGTGTCGCAGTAGTACCACGTCCACCCTGCCAGTTTTCTCGGCTGAGGAAAGAGAGAACTTCAAGATCCTGAACTGGAAGCTCCAGAACATCCCCACCCGCGACGCCGTGGACGAGACTTTCCAGCTCGCGGCCCTGCTCTATCTCGACCGGGTCGTCTCGGGCGCCTTGCACCAGCCGCTCCGCACCCAGCCACGCGTTGACCACGCCTTTGCCGCCGTGCTTCCGCACCTGCCCGCGTGCGGCCGGCGGTGCCCCCTGTTCGTTGTCTTCATCCTGGGTGCCGAGGCGCGCACCGACCAACAGCGCGCCGTCATCCTGGACCTCCTCCATCCCCCCTTGCCCTCCCCTTCCCGGTCCGAGGCGGCCGCTGCGGGCGACGACGCCGACGCCGTCGTGGTTGCAGCTGCGGCTTCGCGCCAGACCGAACACGTTCACCTCCTGCTCGAGGCGCTCTGGGCTCAGGAGGACCTCCGCGACAAACAGTACGGCGACCTCGAGTACCGGAGCAGGCTGACGTACACCATCAGCCGATGTGCGACTCCGCCCTGCTTTGCGTAGGCGGGGGAGCGGGCTTCCGGGTCGTGTTCCGCGGTCTTTTGCTGGCTTGCTTGTTGTTTGAATTACCTCAAAGAAAGGTGAGGTTTCGATCTTCGGTGGTGTTAGTTGGGATGCCTACAGGAAGGTGAAGGCGCAAATAGGAAAACAAATATAGAAGGATCGAAAGCACAGGCGGACAGCTTATCCTTTCCACTTCGAGTGTCTTCTCTTATCTCATGCCCTACATTGTCTCGTTTAAGCGATCTAGACTTCAAATACCGCAATCCCTAAAGCCAAAAGCAGCTTACAACGCATCTCTGTCTGATCCCAACCTCTCTGTTTCATAAATGAATCTATTCCGCACCAGGAGGAAGACAGCCCATATGTCCTTCCGGTCCAGATGCAGGGGGTCCACAGTAGAAATTGGAGGCCCTTAAGCCCTTAGCAATGCTCTTAATGCTTTTGACATGCTTATTTCTAATATGAGCGATAACGCACAGGCTTAATACCGCGAAGGTAGATCTAGATGGCTAGAACAGCTGTGGCACAGTATTATTTAGCTTCCTCCCATGCTAGCAAAAACAAGATTATAACGTAACTAAAACTTTAATATTAAAGCTTAATTAATATGTATAATTTTAATAGTTTTGTAGTTTAAACTTTTTAAAAATTAAATATTAGAAAGTTAATTATATAAAAATAAAGCAATTTTATAAACTATTATTTTTAATATAAACTAAATGATTTTATTAAATAAAAATAACTTTATTATATAACTTTATTATATTAAATTTTAAACTTATTATTAACTTTAATTATAAAAATAAAAACTTTAGTTTTTATTTAGTTTATAATAAACTATATTAAATAATAATTATTAATATTGTTTATTTATAATTAATAGTTTAAAAAACTAATTATATTTTTAATATTATAATAATACTTTTTAATTATTAATTATTACAAATAACATAATTTATAATTTATTTATTTAAAAAATAAACATTTATTAAATAATAATAAAAAATAAAATAAAGTCTTTTAATATATTACTTTATAATAACTGTATAAAATAAATATAATAATTAAAAAACCATTAAAGAAAGTTTTTATATAAACTTAAATATAAATATAAATATTAAACTAAATTAATATAATATTAAAATATACTTATTATTTTAATTATAAGTTAAATTTAATAATATAAACATTAATATAACTAGATATTATTAACTATTAATGTGATTTATTATTAAACTGTTTAAACTATTAAGCTATTCGATTTTTTAACCGCGTTATTTTTATTTTTAAAAATATTAATTAAAACTAATTAAAATCCTTTTTATTAAACGTTTTTATAAATATTATACATGTTTATATATTATAACTAATATTATTATATATACTTTATTAACGCGCGCAAGCTGCAGCTTTTATAAAACGATTATTACTTTTATTATTTTCTTATAAAAATAACTTATTACTTTTTTTTAAACACTTATATAATTGTTTTTTTTTAAAAAGTCTTTTTTTAAGTTATAATCGTTTATTTTTTATTTACTAGTATTTACTTAATATATAATTAGCAGAATAATTAGTTTATTTATTAATTATTTAGTTATTTGTTTAACCTTAATTTTAACACTTGTTTTAAAACTGTTAAAAACACTAATTTTGTTTTTTAAAATAAACGATTATAACTAATAAAAATTAACTTGTTTAAAGCTTTATTATAAGTTATAATCGTATTAAAAACTATTAATTAAAACTATTAATGATTTTCTAGCTTTTTAATTATTAACTATAAAACTAAACGAATAAATTTTATACTTAACTTTAATATATTTAAAGATTTATATATAATATCTCTAATTATTTAAATATACTGATTTTAAAATACTTTAATTAAAATAATACTTAACTAATAAATAAACCTTTAATATTTTAAATCGCTTAAACTAACAAACATTATTAATAAAAATCTAGACTTTTTTATAAAAATAGTTTAAATATTTATAACTTTTACTGCTTTTTTTAACTAGTATTTATAGTATTTTCTTTATAGTTTAAACTATTTTATAAACTTATTAATTAAAATAAGCAAAATTTTAATTAAAACATTTTTTAAACAGTAATACTTTTAAATTAACTTATTTAATTATTTTTAAAAATAAATTAAATATAAAGCTTTTTAATTTCTGCTTATAACAAGTTTTATAACTTTTAAATTTAACTTTTTTATAAATAATTATACGTTAATAATTAAAGCTTTTACTATTTTACTTAATTAATATATTATTATATTCTTAAAAACTCTACGTTATTATTTAATAATTTAATAATTAATAATTTTATTAACGTTTAATAGTTTAATATAAAGTATTTACTATTAAAAGCTAAAGTTTACATTTTAAAAAAAAAGTAAAGCTTATTTAAAAAATCTACTTAATTTAAAAAAAAACACTTATAATATAAAATATAATAATAATAGTTTCTTTAATTAAAGCCTTCTTTTAAATTTAGCTATTAAAATAAAAGCTAGAAATTAAAAACTTTACTTAAATATATAAACTTAGCAATTTTAACAGCAGCAAATTAAACAACGCATTAATTAATGTAAACATATTTAAAAAAAAACACACTTAAGCTAGCCCAGGGCCTATATAAAATACTGTTTTACAGCTTAATAAAAAACTCAAATTTCTGTACTAAAAGATGCATATCTTTAAAATCGTTATATATGTGTAAAAAACGCAAAAAACGAAGAAATACATAAATAATCAACCTAACCCTTAAACGCTAATCACGTGACCGGACTTTCTTACCCTAAATTAATAAAACGTTTTAGTAAAAAACTTAATTTTAAGAAAATAAAACTATTTAAAATTAAAAAAGCGTTTTTTAAAGTAACGTATAAACTATCGCTATTATTTAAAGTAAAAATATATATAGTTTTTCTTGTATTTTAATTAAAACTAGTACTTAAAAATATTACGTTAAAAACACAATTAAAAATAAAACATAAAAAAAATTTCCATAAAATCGAAAAAATACTAAATTCTCATTAAAATAAAAATATAATCGAATTTTTAATTAAATAAAAAAATTACTTATACTTAAAAAATATTTTGTAAACTGTTAAAAAATAGTTAAGTAGTTTTACTAGTAATACTTTAATTAATTATAGCTAAAAAACAAGGTTAACTTTTTAAAATAAATTAAAAAAAAGCTAAATAAAACTAAAAACGAGCGTAAATATTTTCGCTACTTACTTTTATTTAAATTTAAGTTTGTTTAATTTATTTAAAGTATATATACTTTAACGAATTATATTTAAACTATAATTTTAAAAAAAAATTGTTTTTTTAAATATATAAGCTTAATAAAAGATTTATAAAAACGCTTTTTTATTATAGTTTTTTTTTAATATAATAAAGTTTAAAATAAATGCTGTTTAAAATTTATTAAACGAATATATCGTTGTATATAGGTTATGTATAAAAAGTAAGACCGTAATAAATTATTTATGTAATAAATATATTAAAGTGGTTGAACTTTTTTTATTTATATAAAAAATAATAGCGCGATAAAAGTATATAGCTTTTTAATTAAAAGTTAAGCTTATTAAGCTTTTATATAATAATACTATATAAATATATATATTTTATTTATTTTTATTTTTGTATGAATATTTTTTAGTATATTTTTTAGCTAATATATTTCGTTATATAATAAAACAAAAAAAATACTATTACTATTATTTTTTTTATCGATATTATAATTTAAATATTATGGTTTAATATTTTTATAAATATTTAAACTAAGTTTATTTATTATAAAAACTATTTTTAAGCTATTTTAATTTAAAACTAATATATAATCTTGTTATTATATATTAATAGTTTATATAGTAGTTATAACTAATATAATAAAGCGTTTTTTATTAAGCATTATTATATTATTAAGTTTTAAGAAAGCGTATATAGCGTTTATATTTAGCGCTTGTATAGAACGCGTTATTTTAACCGTAACTAGTTTTTTACTTAAAAAAAAAAGGAAAAGATTTTTTTTAAGTTTTTTAAAATATTATATAATTTTTTTATTAACTTTTTTTTTATACTTTTTTTTTATACTTTTTTTTATACTTGTATGTAATATATAACTGTTTTAAACTTTTATATATAACTTTTATACTTTTTTAATAAGTGTTTTAATTTATATAAGCAGTTTATTAATAAAAACTAAAGTTTTTAATATTTAGTTTAAAATATGTTTAATAAATATATTTACTAAGTTATTTTTTTTGTTAATTTATTATACTTTAAAAAAAATTATATAATTTTTATAAAAATATTATATTAATTATTAACTGTTTTTTTATATAGTTTTTAATTTAATTAAACAGTTATATAATAATTTAAAGTTTAAGTATAATATAATAAAGATTAAAAATAAGTTAAATATTTTTACAATTTTTTAAATTATTATATAAAAAGTAATAATATTATTAAAACTGCTAATTATATTATATAGCTTATTAATTAAAACGTTTTATATAATTCTTTTATATTTATTTAAGTTTTAATATATAATATTATTTTAAAGTTTAAATTTTAAATTAATTATATTTTTATATAAAACTTAATTATAAATATAATAATAAAGCTAAATTAAAAGATTATATTTATATTATTTACGAAAAAACTGTTTATTAAAATAAAGAATAAAAAATATAAGGTTTTTGTTTAAGTTATTTTTTTATTATTTAATATTTTAATATTATATAGTTTTAATTTAGTTATTTAAACTATTATAAAAAAGTTATATATAATTTTTAGTTAGTATATATTATTAATATATATGTTTTAAGCTTGTTAAAAAATATAAGCTTAAATAAATTTTTTTATATAAAAGTTTATTTTAATTAGGTTTTTTATCTAGCTTTTTAAGTTATAATAATTATTTTTATATAAAGTTTTTTATTATTATTAAACTTAATTAAATAGTTAAAAAATAAAGTTTTGTTTGTTTTAGTTTTTTTTTACGTAATAAAAATTTTCATATTATAAAGCTTAAAATATTATTAGTTTATATACTTATAATTTTTAAAGTATTTAAACTATTATATATAAGTAAAAAATATAAATTATATATAAATACTTATATTTTAAGTTTTTTTAAATAATGTTAATAATATATTTTAAGCTAATATAACTTAAATTTAACTAAGCTATATAAAAATTATATAATTTATAAAATAATATTTAAAAAATATTTAGTTTTAAGTTATAAAAATAAATAAATAAAAGATTTTTATATAAGCTTATTTTTAAATTATATATATATTTAAATAATATTTTAAAGCTTATATAATATTTTAAAGTTTTATATAAAAATAAGTTTAAAAACTAAAATTAACTTTTAGTTTATTTATTAAATTGTTAATAATTAAATTAAAAGTACATATTTTTTAGTATTATTATACTTTTATATAACTAGTTTTAATTTTTTATATAGTTTAATATTTTTTTTTAACTTTTTATATAAAACAAAACTTAAAAATATACTTTTTTATATATATATTTAAATCGTATATAATAAACTTAAAAATACTTTATATAATAAGTTTGTTAATTTTAATTATATTTAACTTTTTAAATAGTTTTTTAAAAGTTATAATAATTTTATTTATATAAAGCTTAATTATTAGCTTAAAAACTTATTATTTTTTTAAAGTTAAAAAAGTTTATAATGTTTAAATATTATATAATAAATATATAACAAGTTTTTTTTTAATTAACCGGGGTTTTTTTAAATTACTACTAATTATACTAATTATATATTATTATTTTATAAGTTTTTTATTTAAATATTTATTACATAATAATATAATTTAACTTATAAATTATATAGCTGATTTTAATTTTTATATAATTTACGTAAAATATTTTTATAGTTATTTAAATAATTACTGCTTTTTATATAAAAGCTAAAAATATATATATATATATATATATATATTTAAAATATAAAAAAAGTTGGTATAAAATTATTTAATCTAGTTATATTATTTAAAGCTTTAATTATTATTTATAAAATAAATTTATTATTTGTTTATATATTAATCTTTTTTAAAAAATATTATAAGTATATTTTAATAATTTATATGCTTGTTTTATTTTTTCAATTATTTAATATACTTTAATTAGTATTTTTTAGTATTATATATTAGTTATTCTTATATAATTTTAAAATTTATTTAATTAAAAATTTATCTTTAAATTATATATAATATTATTAAAAAGTTTTTAATAAACGTTAATTTAGCATTTATATAATGTTTTTTATATATTTTATATAAATATAAACTTTAAAAAAGTAGCTGTTTAAAATAATATTATAATATTAATTATATATAGTATGTTTTAGTTTTTTATTTATATAATATTTATAATTATTTTATAATTAAATTTATAGTTATTTTTATTTATAAATTTAAAATAACATAATATTTTATTATATGTTTAATAATAATAATAAAATTTTTAGATTTTTTTTTAAAATTAATTACTTAATTTTATATTTTACGTAAATTAATATTTTATATAGCTTTTTTATATAAAAATGCTTAAAACGTTTATATAAACATTATAATTTAACTTTAATAAAATAATTAGTTATTTTATATAAGTTAATATTAAAAGAAAATAACTTTATTTATATATAATAAAAACAGTATTTTTATTTTTATATATAATAATATTTTTAATAATATTAAAATAAGCTTTTAAATAGTTTATGTTTTATAATAAAAATAAAAACAAAATAAAAGTATATAATATATAAAAAATCGTGTAATTAATTTCGTTATTAACTTTTATTAAAGCTTATTTTAGTTATTTTAAATATTTATATAATTTTTGTTTGGTGGTTAAAGGGTACAATATCGTATGTTTAAAGGGGTAAAATAAATAACTGTATTATATCGATCTATTTTTTATCTAACTTATAAAGGCGAAGCTTTCATATAAGAAAAATTCCCTTAATAAAAGAATTCTGCTTACGTATACTGCTTGCTTAATAAAGCTATATACAAATAAGACATCTATACGGTAGCTTTATATATAATTAATTTAAATATTACAACATTAGCTCTTTTTTTTTAACTACGATATCCTTTCGTACGAACATAATAAAAAATCTAAAAAATACTAGTAATATAAAAATAAAAAAATCTTTATTATATAAAAGCAAGTTAAATTACTGTTCGTTTATTTTAAAAGTAGTTTATACGTACAAAAATAAAAAAAAAGGTAAACTATAATTAGCTGTTATCGCACATAATTAAACTGTTAAAAAATGCTTAATAATAAAAAAAGTGTAATGTTTACTATTTTTATATATAAGTAAATCTTTTTCGTGCGATTCTTTTTTTTTTTTTTTTCTTTCTTTTTTTTTACGCGCATATATACATACATACGTATATATATATACATATAAACATATACATATATATACATATATCGTATGTATATTTTTAACAATTGTTTTAAAGTTATATTAACTTAAAAATAATTAGCAGTAGTAATAACAGCAACAATAACTATAACTACTGCTACTTTCGCACGCTTTTACTTGCTACTACTTACTTTAAATAATATTTCGTGATTTTATAACTTTATCCGCATAAAAAACAATAACATAGTAAAAATATATAGCTTTTTAACTAAAAGCTAAGTTTATTAAGCTTTTATACAGTAATATTATATAAATATATGTTTATTTTTTATTTTTATTTTTATATAAATATTTTTTAGTATATTTATTAGTTAATATATTTTATTATACAATAAAATAAAGAAAATACTATTATTACTATTTTTTTTATTAATATTATATTTTAAATATTATTATTTAAGGTTTTTATAAATGTTTAAACTAAACTTATTTATTATAAGAACTATTTTTAAACTATTTTAGTTTAAAACTAAAATATAGTTTTACTGCTATATGTTAATAGTTTATATAGTAGTTATAATTATTATAATAGTGCGCTTTTTATTAAGTATTATTATATTTTTAAGTTTTAAAAAAGCGTATATAGCGCTTATATTTAGTGCTTATATAAAGCGCGATATTTTAACTATAATTAAAAAAAAAATAAAAAAAATAAAAAAAAATTATATGTTTTAGTTTTTTAAAACGTAAATATAATTTATTATTTTTTTCGTGCTTTTTTATTTTTTTTAATACTTATACATAATATATAACTGTTTTAAGTTTTTATATATAATTTTTTACAGTTTTTTAACAAATATTTTAATTTATATAAACAGTTTATTAATAAAAACTAAAGTTTTTAATATTTAGTTTAAAATATATTTAATAAATATATTTATTAGGTTGTTTTTTCCGTTAATTTATTATACTTTAAAAAAAAAAAATTTTTATACGATTTTTATAAAAATATTATATTAATTATTAGCTGTTTTTTTTGCGTAATTTTTAGTTTAATTAAATAGTCGTATAATAATTTAAAGTTTAAGTATAGTATAGTAAAGATTAAAAATAAGTTAAGCTTTTTTATAATTTTTTAGATTATTATATAAAAAATAATTATATTATTAAAACTATTAACTATATTATATAGCTTGCTAACTAAAATATTTTATATAATTTTTTTATATTTATTTAAGTTTTAATATATAATATTGTTTTAAATTTTAAAGTTTAAATTTGTTATATTTTTTATATAAAACTTAATTATAAATATAATAATAAAACTAAGCTAAAAGGTTATGTTTATATTATTTACAAAAAAACTGTTTATAAAAATAAATAGTTTTATATAACTAAAATTAAAAGAAATAAATATAAATTCTTTGTTTAAATTAATTTTTTATTATTTAATTCGCTTGTTTAATATTTTA